>OZ012737.1:672923257-673523257 GCA_963859935.3 Lathyrus sativus
TGATAAAACTTCTCACCCTTACCTGATTAATCGCAAGCTAGGGCTTGATCTTGATGAATCTAGGTTTCCTCATCTTTCTCTTCTCTTTCTCCTCTTCTTTTTTCTTTCTCCTTTTCTTTCCTTCTTTTCTTACTATCTTTCTTTTCTCTTCTATTTTCCTCTTTAATATCTTTCCATTATTTTTCCCCAAAATATCTACTAACTCAATATCTCATAAAATATCCCACTTATCATTAAATAGGAAATGTCCAAAATACCCTCCAAACTATTTTCTCCGAAAACTCCCAAAATCGGTTAAAATAGGATAATATGTAAACATAACATATTTCCACACAAATTCCACATCAAAATTAATATTCGCCCAATTAAGCCAAAAAGAACTCAACGAAAAAGGAATAATCGAAATCGGGGCGTTACAAAGTTATTCCCAGTTTGTTTATTTTATACCCTAGAAAGATTTCGGTGTTCTAGGAGGCCATTCAAGGTTGTTTTCCCCAGTAAAACGAAGTTAATCTCAGTGGTTGATTCTTATTCCCCTGTAGAGTCATTGATTTCCCCGGTAGAGTGGATTTGATTACAGCGATTGGTTGTTTTCCCCAGTCGGGTCGTCTATTTTCCAGAAGAGTTTTATTCTGGTAGGCCATTCAGGGCATTTTCCTCAGCAGGATTTAAGTTGGTTCCCAGTGGAGTGGATTCTGGTTCTCGTCAGAACAGCGTTACTCGAGAAATCTCTTTTCCCAGAGGCCATCCAGGGCTTGGTTTTCCCAGCTTAAGTCCAATTTTACTTGGCGTGTTTCTCTTTACCCAGCAGGGTTGTTCTTGTTTCTTCAGCATTTACTTTGTTGACCTGGTTCGGTTGCATTTTTCATTGTGCATAGCATCCTCCCAAACGTGTTGCATTTCCATCTCGTATGGAGCATTATGCCATATCCAAACATATGCATGTGAAAAATAGGCCAGGTTGTTACCTCTTTGTTTTCAGGTGTATTTCCAGCGGACGTTTGATTTACTTTGCCTATGCGGTATCTAGACCCCGGAAAATTTTGATGAGTTGCTTAGCCCGTGCGGTATCCAGACCCCGACAAGCATATTGAGCCTGTGTGGTATCCAGACCTCCAACAAAATCTTTTATGGATGTGCCCATCTCATCTCCCCAACAAAGTTTACTTATTCAAATTCATTATTTCCCCAGCGAATTTCTCTTTTCAGATTGTGAATCGATGGATTCTCTTTTCAACTTCGTGTTAAGCCGGCCTTCGGGTTCAATGTCTGCTTTTATTTAGCGAATGCCTGCTGTTTAGCAGATGTTCTAAACTTCGTGTTGAGTCGGCCTTCGGGTTCGATGTCTGCTTGGGTTAGCAGATGTTCTCAACTTCGTGTTGAACCGACCTTCTGGTTCGCTGTCTGGTTTGTTTAACAGATGCCTGATGGTGAAATCAGATGATCTTTCCGACTTAGTGTTGTTGTCTGCATGTTAGCAGATGTTCTTCCGACTGCGTGTCGATGTTTTCTAATTGGTAATAAGTTAGCTCATTGTCCTTGCAACTGTCAGATATAATTTTATCCATTGACTCTATTATGGTAGACAATTTTCTACATTTCTGTTTTGCGGTCGACAAATTTCTGGGTTCTTTGGTATTCAACCGTCTTTTACCTTGATTGTTTGAAATTCGTTCGTTTTTTCTTAACTTGGCTTATGTTTTATTTCATTTTAGCATTTTCATTTACATAGCATTGTCCTTCCAAGGAAGTTTGATATATTTTATCCCCAGTCAGATGTACCTCTTCCCCATGCATCAGATGTTTATTTTATCCCCGGAAACCTCTGATTCTATGTTTTCCTTTAGCTGATTATGATTTATGATAGCAATCCTCACAGTGAAGTCATGATATTGTGCTCTCCAAGCAAGGTCGTATGTATCCCCATGAGGAAGTCATGATACCGTATCCCCAAGAGGATTATTTTCTGCCCAGAGAAGTTTGAACTATGATGCCAGACACGGCTCTACCATCAACACTTCCTATCCCTTGATAGATGTACCATTGCAGAGGTCGCTGGGTATCCCTCCGAGATATTTATTTCATCTCATGTCTCCTTTCTCGTATGTTTTGTCAGCATGTGCATTTGCACGGGCATAAGCATGACATTTTCATTTCATTTACATACGTAAGTTAACATACGCATTAGCATCTACATGTTTTCTATTTGTCGTCATCCTCGTCGTTACCTCCGAGTAACTGGGTTTGTCTGCTCTTTCCAAGTAGATGGTCAGCCCTAGGCACAAACTCATTTTTTTCCAGTTTCCCCACGAGTTCAACCCTCGTGGACGGTGGTTATTTTAGTTATCTTTTCGCGTCAGGATAAGACAATCCCCATTTGAGTTCATTTCCTCAAAGGAGTCCTCGTCCCGTCGGTCTCCGAACCTGCCTGGATGTGCATTTAGTTTGCACTATCTCAATTAGAGCCTTTGCGATCCTTTGCAGATATGCGACAGTTCTCATCGGAGAATTGTACCACTATATTTTATAGCAGATGAGAAACATTTCTCATTTGAGAAGCTTATAATCACCTCACAAACAACGGTATGCGATTGTTCTCACCTGAGAAGCCTATCACTATCTCATCACTTTACAAATTTTTCATTACACTTTACCATCGATCAACGACAGTTCTCGTACAAAAAGCTTATTAATGCATTACAACCTTCATTACAGCCTTACATTATGTTTTACAACCTCTACAAGCAGTTCTCACCCGAGAAGTATATTATTGTTACTCTTGCAAATAAACGACATTTCTCGCCTGAGGGACTTATCCTATCTTCATCATGACTTACAACAGATGGCCATCTCCATCGAGCAGATGGTTTCCATTTCCCTCTCATTTTGAAGTGTGGGGAGGTTTAAACTGAATAATATCCAGGAAGCCACGAACCTTGAAACTTGAAGACGTTTATCTTTATCCTTTTCCAATGAAAGAAGAAACTAAGACCCGTTCATGGCATACAAACCGTAAAGTATGAGGGAAGTTTATTTTACCTTTTAGTAAAAGAAGAAGCCAAATTATATTCAGGGCACCGACCTTGAGATATGAAAAGGTTTATTTTATCAGATGAGCGATAGTCCCTCCAGTGGAGCTTATCCATCAATTCTTCATCTATTATCCCCAGATAAGCAACAGTCTCTTTATTTAAGAGCTTATCTGGTTTGGCATATAAGTCCCTTCCAATTATAAGTGGCAGTTCTCTCTCGAGAAGCTTATCAGGGCATTTCCCATTAAAGTCCATTTATTGTGACATACAACCGGTTTTACCCTGTATACTTTCTACGGATTCCCGAAGATTCCGTTCTATCCCGTCACAAGGAGAGTTACCAGAAGCTTGGATGTTATCCTTTGCTCGATGCTCCAGTATTCTGATGATTTGATCCTACAGCCATTGCGGATCCAATTTTTCCTTTTATCCTAGAGTATCATCTGGTCATGCCTGAACCGGATGGACAGTTACTCTTGGATATTTCCCAGCGGAGGCCATATCGTCGGTCCCATCTTCATTGAGGATCCCCGTCTTACTGTTTCCTTCTAAAAGTGACAATTCTTCGTGCTCGTGCTGGTTGAGTATCACTTTAAAGTTCCCTAGTGTCGTGTTGTTTCTCAAATACGTCATATTCCTCAGTGGTTCGTTCATCGCGTCTGTGTCGTGTTTCGTCGTATCGTCTGCATCATTGCATCTATTATTTCCGACATACGCATCATGTTGATATCACAACATTGTTAGCATCACAGTTCAGTCCGTTATCCATAGCATTGCATATCACTACATCTAAGGGAAAATTTTTCGGTTAGCTGTATTTATATCCCTTTCGCCATGATTTCTCGAGCCTATGTCGCTCAAATCATCCGGTGAAACTATTTCAATAGGGGCAACTGTAATACCCTAAATTTTACTCTTAGGTCAGTCGTTTCATTTCGCATTCCATCTCATTTTGCATAGCCTTTTAACTAACCTCTAACCATTTTTCTCAGTCCCTTGGTTTTGCAGGAAAAATCACGTTGTGCGCAGTTTAACTTATGAAGGATAAAATGGTCAGTAATTTGCAATTTTCCGACAATTTATGGAGCTGAGTCGTCTTTAGGAATCCCTCGAGCGATTAGAGTTTACGTCTCTGAGTCATGTGACTTATTTGGTGATGAGCAGAATTTTACGGCAGTTTCGACGTCAGATTTCTCGTGACACAACATCTTATTCAAGAGCCGAGATTCGATCGTCGGTTGGTTTTCATAAATGTTGTTTGATTTATAAGCCATATGGAGCTGAATAAGTTAAGATATTAGTGGATTCAGGTTTAATCGGTGCAAAGATTTTGCTTTGAGAAATTTATTTTGACAGACGCACGCTTTAAGGGAACGGTGGAATTTCTGTGCGCAATGAATTTATAATGAATAGCGGTTGTTGAGCATGACAGTAAGTCGAGCTGATCCAGGTTACCGAGTTGCGTCGTTCGAGATGTGATTTGAATTTTAATGCGGAGGACAAATTTGTTTTGTTGTTTAATTGGTTTTCTCTGTTTATCCGTTCAAGGCCATATTCACCGTTTTACAATCGGATACGAATTAATTTGCAAAATAATTAACTATCGAACTCAGCAGTTACAGAGAATTTAATTGGGCAAGGTGATCAATTGTCGAAATTCAGAAGTGGGACGACACAGCTTAGTCGGATAAACTTCATTAGATAAATTTGATTAAATGAATTTGTTCGAATGAGTTTAAGTGGATGAAGTTAGTAGTTTGAATTCGACCAGAGAACTTTTAATCGAATGAATTTTGATAGATGAACTTGGCCAGGGGAATTTAGTTGGACGAATTTATTTGTATGAATTTATCTAGAGGAATTTAATCAGATAAGTTCAATTAAATGGTTTTATTTGATTGAGCTCAATTGGAGGGACTATCTGGTGAATTTGATCTAATAAGTTTAGTCGGGTGAGTTAAATCGTTTGATTTTATTCGGAAGAATTATTTGAAAATTTTAATAAAGTGATTTTTGAATCGGAGAAGTTGGACCGGAAAAGTAAAGAATTGAATTTATTATTTGGATTCTATTTTTTTATTATTATTACAGGAGAAATTACAATTATAATTTACAAAATAAATTACAAAAATGCCTAAATTTCTAAAAAGTCCTTATCACCTGCACTACAAATTAGCATAACGTCCCTGCTTTGAGAATGACATTGTGGAGCAATGTGTTATATAGACCATAACTATTGGGTCTTCTACATGGTCCAAAACTAGGTGTTTTCAATTTTTTAATAAGTTTTTTTAGATAACAAACCTTTATTTTTGTATTTTAATCCAAAATACAAAATTAAATATAATAATAATAACAATAAAATAATTCATATTTATTTAAATAAGCTGATATGATAGGTTTAAAAAGATTTTTTAATGGCTTGTGGACTAAACTTTTTAACTAAACAGACTTATAAAAAAATCATATGTTTTTCTTTTTAAAAATTCCAGCTCTGACCTAGGCTTATGTAGGCTGGATCGTATGCTCCTGTAGTTGGTCTGCTACATTCTCATTAGTTGTACTCCTTGACTTTTCTAATTAAAATTATTATATTATGTGATTACTCATTCCTCATATTATTTAATCATTATATCTTAATAATTAAACCTTGAACAACTTAAGTGAGCCCGTCAATCTTTTGATAAGTTACAATTCAATGTTAAACATTTATATGTTAATAGAAAAATACGAGTTCTAAGATTCTGCTCATATCCCTAGATGGTGGTAAGATGTGGTTTTATGTGTTGCGTAAATAATATTATCAAATGGTTTTGATGATGACAATTGTCAAATGGTTATATTGATAACAATTGTCAAAAAATTTGGATCACAACAACTCCTCCAAAGGTTCCTAATGATGACATATGAATAAGAAAGAGATATCACAAGTCTCATCAATAACATGTTTTAAGTTATAACTGAAGGTGATAGACAAAGTTTCATCAATAAAATGAACTTGAAGTTTTGAAATTGCAACACACATACACACACATCTCTTTTGATAAACTTCTTTAAATCAATTCAGGAAAGTTTCTAATTGATTATAGATTGTTTAATCAATTAGAAATATAAAATACACGGGCTAATTGATTAAGAGGTCCTTCTAATCAATTAAATCAAAGTGTAACGCATCTTAATCGATTAAGTGAAGTTGAAAATTAAACATTTCTATTTTAGCTTGGTTAATCGATTACGTACATAGTTTTAATCTATTAAATTATTGAAAAGACCCATCAATAATTTTTTTTAGCTAGATTTTTTACTAGACAAAGGAGATTTCTCCTAATTTCAAAATAAACCAGTTTCTAAATAAAAACTCTTTACAATCATTCTTTCTCTTTTTTTTATAAAATTCTTTTTTCGCTTGAATCTCTTTAGTGTTAAAAGAGTGAAAAAATTTATTTGAGAATTATGTCGTACTAGTCTTGTGCTAAAATCGTTTATACAAGAACATATTTCTCTTAAAATATTTTATAATAGATTTGTAGATTGGATACTAAACTTGTAAAAAGCTTAGATAAAAGTAATAAATACAAATATTAAGCATAGATATTTGATAAATAGCATAAGAAAAATATATTACACTAGCAATTGCATCTAAGTAAACAAGTTTCTTCCTAAGATAAAATGACCATCCCTCACAAAGGACATGTTTAACTACTCATAATACAATTAAATATCGTAAACTTGTCTCCTGAAGTGCAAAATCTTATCTTCAATCAAAATTTGGAATCCTTCCTATTTGGCATAAGTTTAACATTTATACTAGGACTTTTTTTTGTTTAATATTTAAGATGATTTTTAAATTGATGAATTCCCTACTATAAAATATACTTTTGGTAAAATCATATTATTACGGTCGTTTAAACAACCATAATAATAACTCATTTTAACGCGCCTGAATTTATTTTTATTTTATTAAATGATATTTCATCATAGTTCATAATAATAACAATGGTGATAGATGAAAGGTTATATGTTTTTAATCTCAGCACCAACAATTTTTTTTTTGTTACAAAATGGATTTATCCATATACTCTTAAAATTATATTAAACTAAAATGCATATCATCACGATTAATCAGAAACCACTGTGAATTGTACCGACATTTAATCACAGTTTTTCTTAACAACTGTGGTGGTAAGAAACACAAATCTCTAACATCTCTCTTTTTCACATCCAGCGTACTTGTATTTCTTCTTTCAAAGAACTCACATTTCTTCTTCTTCATACTAAAAATAATCAAGTTCAACATTGTTTCTTCTTTATCTTTCTTCTTCTAAAAGATAATCATGTTATTCATACGCTTTCTTCCATTTTTTCTTTGTATAAGTTCTAATATTCATCACTTTTAAAAAACTTTCAATGTACGTCACTCCTCGACCTACTTTATCCATTTTGTGTTACAAATAATTTTTATTTGTCATGGTGTTTTTTTATTTTGATTTCAGATGGTACAATATCTATGCACTGCATGTCAAATATATCAAAATGCTCATGAGCAATTTTGAATCATTTTTTTCCACTTGGATGAATCGATACGAAATTGTAGGAGTTTGAATAATGGTTATAATGTAAAGGTATTTACTCATATTAGATTAATTTATTAATAGTATTTTGTAAATACAAATAATGGTTAAAATATTTTATGATTACCCTTTTTCAAATTGATTTTACATCTAGTTATTAACAAGAATTTTGGTACCAAAAATCAATGACATATCATCATGCGGAGAAATCACAATAAATACATCTAATGAAATACCAAATTTTCTTTACGATGGATTTTTAAAAATAAGCACGAGTTAAGAGATCAATTAATAACTTCTAGTTATACAAAATATTTGATTATTGAAATAGATTGACCACGAGCAAACCACAAACGATGACGCTTCTATTTAGTCCACACAAACAAATATGTAAAGTGATTTCTCCCCCTATAATTCTACCTATGAACGAATTGGTGTCTTATAGATGACAAAAACTTAAAATACTAGTATGGATAAGGCTTTTAGAATACGTGAAAAAAGTGATTATCACTTGAGTTACATTTATAGAATCACTAATACGCATTGTAGCTTACGATATACATTGTTGCTCTAACTAACGCTCGAGCATCTTTAGAATGCATTGCCTAATCATACGTATGTCTTATTTATTTAATCCCTCGTTTAGTTATTTTTATGTGTGTGATTTTGTAGGTTTCCGTAACATTGTAAATAATATTAATTCACTTACTTAAAATTATAGACAAAGAGCGATGTCTAAAAACACATCACTGTTATCCCAAAAATAGGAATATCATATGTGCTGATATAACATTGATCCCATATATAATTATTTTTTTACTCTTATATATATCATGAAAACAAGTTATAGTTTGTATCATTCTTATATAATCAAATATTATCTCTCTCTCTCTCTCTCTCTCTCGGTATCTTAGTATACTTGGTACCAATAAATAAGCTCATATTGACTTATTTCAACAGGGTCACTCGTTTTACAATCATACTCAATCAAAGCAGTATGTAGATATTATTCCTCTATATGTATGATGAACAAATCTCATCTATATCACATATGTCCTTCCAAATAACTCATTAAATATCTAGTCATCCAAATTTTTAATTATCTTGTTACAACCAATGTTTGATGATATTAAAGTGATCAACTCCTCAAGTATAGTCTATAGTGATTTTAGGTCAAAGGGTAACACACACAATTATTATTATAAAAATAATTTATGATACTTATATAACACATCATGTAGTGTTCTTATGGAAGATCAATTCAATATAAATATTACTCATAATATTTATATTTATGTGAAGACTTAATATCTCATATACCTAACTTGTGAGACATAGTCATCAGTCTACTTATATATTAGTCTCTACACATTATTATTATTGTTCTATTTGACAATAAAACTTGACTACAAATACTTTTAGAATGAAATTCTTATATTTTAATGTTTCATTAAACATATTACTATTTTAGAAACTTTAATACTTTAAACAAAAACTTAATAAAGAAAATCTTTTAATTATAAATAATAAACATAATACAAGTTAATTTCAATCATGAAGGCATTCGTCTAAAGAGCTTGCACTAATATGTTATCATCTGGCATATCTAACAGAACAAAGTTCATGGAAAAATGAATTTGTCAACCATAATCTATAAGGATGCTTGATATAAGTATCAGCAAACTAGAGTGTCATCAATATGTTATTTAATGTTCTAATACCCGATTTGTTATTAATAGATAATGACATCAAACTTACGTTGACACCAAAATCAATAAGAGCGTTCTTGAATGTTTATCTCCAATGGTACTAGGGATGGTGACATTTTCAAGATTCTTGCGCTTTACGGATATCTTTTATGAATTTTGCATAAACTGAAATCTTCTCTTTCTCTAATGCTTCCGCATTTTTTAAATATTTGAAGGAATTTTTCAAAAGTGAATATATCTTTCATTTTCTTCAATCTCAAAAGATAAGGGAATCTTATCTCGAACTTCTGATCTTTTTCAACATGCTTAAGAATTTTCATCTCCATCTCCACTTTTATGATGTCAATATATGTTTCACTCTTCTTTCTTATCTCCCTGAGTGATTGTTCTTTGACCTGACTTCTAATAGTGACACCATTTACTCTATTATGGCCTCTTGTGTTGCTAGGAAAACTTCCTTGGCATATAATAGAGGCATCGGAATTTTAAAATGCAGACTATTCAGACATTTTGGGGTTTCAATAAGGTGTGTGATCTCTACATGGGTGTAGTAAAAAACACCCTTGTTTTTCCTTTAGTTTTAATTTTTAAAAAGTCAAAAAGGAAAATCTGGTTGACCTTGGTAAACAGTTCACCTGTTTGATCCGGTTTTTTTGGTTATTTTTCCGGTTTTGGGAGTGATATAAAACGGACACATGTCCAGTTTCCGGTCCAACCAGTTGATTTTTACTATATTTAAATATAAAAAAATCAGAAATAAAGTTTTACTCCAGCTTGCTGAATCGCCACTAGCATTAGAGGCCTTCTCAAAACTATATATAAAACCTTATACAAGGGGAAAGGGAATGGTGAGAGGGAGGGAAACAGAATGCTTATAATTTAACCACAGACTTCTATTTGCAAATTCTTTAGCTAATCATATTCAACATTGTTATACATCACTTGCATTAGAAGTTTACACATGTTCTATTCTGTTCATGGGAATTGGCATCACTGTGAGGTGTCACCAAACTGTTAGTGATGGAGTCTGAGATTAAACTGCTTGATTGAACAAGCACAGGGGATATATACCCAATCAACACAAGCTTTCATGTCTTAACCCTGTATATGCAATAGACCAACAAACAACACTTTCAATAAAAAAGAATCAAGAAACAAATAAACAACTTTAAAAAAACAAAAGTCAATTAGACCTGCTGACTCATGAGTATTTCCACTGCTACATTAAGATCACCATCAGCAGCTGCCAGCGCCACTTCCACTTGCGTCTGAAAGCAGCACAAGAAAAATGCATAAAAACACAAAATTGAGCTGTAGGTTTTAATCTATACATTTGATGCACTTGCATAAAAATGATACTAAAAAGGACCCAAAAGGAGATTAAACCCCAATATATTACATTTGATTTTTTAGATGAGAAAAACGTTCTCCGATGCTCAATTCATTTTTCATGACAACTTAAAAGATATTGAAACTGATTTTTACCCTATCAAAGCCCATTGCTACAAGTTTTTTAATCTCGTCTTCTGAAACAACTGCTACCTGCAAGAGAAAACAATAATGAATATTAAATATCAATATTAAATAAAGAAAACAAGAAATCTTCAACCACAGTAAGTAAAAGACCTGATGATGTGGAACACCCGCTCCTGTTGTAGCTACATTAGCGACTGGATGCCTAAGTTAAATTAAAAAATTAAGTGAACAACATTTCAAACATATTATGGTAGTTTTGAAAATATTTCAGTATTACTGAGATATTTAACTTAAACTTATCAATCCAAGCAAAAGATATTATACTATAATATCATGGAGCATACTTTGTTTAGTTCCCAACTGCCTATTTCCAGTGATAACAACAAAGAGACTAAACGACACATTTGTTAAACATGTAACCTAAACCCAGTAAAATCCATGTTACTGGTACTGATGAATGAGTTAAACTTAAGAGCAAGCAAACCTAAACCCAGTAAAATCCATGTTACTGGTACCGAAAAACAAGTTTAACTTAAGAGCAAGCAAACAATGGCTAACCATCAACCAATTTACAACTCAGTGAACCCTTTCATTGATATAATTGGAAATCAAGGGATAACTGATTATAAAGAAACTGGTTCAGTGTAATTTCTCATTCTGCAGATGAGATGCTTATAATTTAGTTATATATCAAGCATAAATCTTAAATTCTAATGATAATTGACATATAACTTGAACTACTTATGGAGTATTCTATTAGCCTATAGATAAAGTCATGTTAATTATTTTGTCAATTTAAAGCTAAATAGATATACTCTTAAAATTTGAGTTGAGCCTAACTCATTCCTACAAAACAGGTTTGTAAGGTAAAGGTTGTCACTTTATATAAACTTTTTCCCAGTTCTATTGGTAACCAATGTGAGAATTGGGATTTTCCCAATACGCCCCGTCACGCACAGCACTATTGGGCTTGGTGTGTGAATATAAATGGTGGGTGGCCCGTGGCTTGATCGATAGGCTCTAGGACCATCTTAGAATTGTGGTTGGCCTTAACTCATCCCAACAAAATATACTTTGTACTCTTGAAAATATATTCTATCAATAATTGCACCAATGTATGTTCTATTCAGGATAGACGTTATAACTTAAAATCAAATGCTTGTTGTCCATTGCCAACGGGAAAGCAATCTGCATGCCAAGCTCATCTAACTGTTGGATTCAAGTTGGAATTGCCACTCCTAGAAAAAACACTATATCAGGCTATGTCTCATGCTCTAAGAACTAAGAATGTGGTCAAACTACAAAGGAAAATATGATTGTGGTCTCAGCAAACTGAAATTCAACTGACAATAAAACAACCACCATATGTTACCAATCATGCATACAACTATCCCTCATACCTTCCTTCTGTTGACCTTTGAGTAGTATTCAGAATGGGTGAATCTGAAATATGATCAGGACTACTGTCCTCCAAGAGTCTAGCTTGAAGATTTGAATCGGAATGAAAACCAGAAGCAGTTTGACCTTGAACAGCACCGAGGGTCCTTCCCCTCCCAGGGAACCTACTGTCCTCAACTGACTGCAAGGTTTCATATAATACAATCAAGTGCTTATAAATGGATGCCTCTGGCTTACAGAATATTATATTTTTGAAAAAGTAAACGAGAATATAGACATGGAAACTTGCAATTAACAATATATTGCATAAGAGGTAGGGACATAGTTTCACCATTTAAAACTGTTATTGCTAACCGACAGGCACAACAAGAAGCATAGCCAGTTGTTAAACAGCTTGAAATGGGTGGATAACATATAATTCAAGTAAAAAGGGAAAAATCATGTTAAGTCACATTTAATGTTCCCAATAATGAAGTGGAATTTCTATAATAAGAAAAGCACTTTAAGTTATTTTTCTAAAAGCAGTTGCTGATGTTGCAGCCTTAGATCAATTGATGAATCTGAAGGGAACAATTTGAAGTATGAAATTTTGTCGAGTTGAAGATGAAAGATTAACTCCAAAAAAAATCCCAGACAAAAAATTCTAAAACTAACCAAATGCTTGGGTTTTTACAAAATTACCTGAAGAACTATTAATGCCTTAAAAGAGGGAAACATGACTAGTTTGCCAACGAAATGGCAAGAGATAAACATAAAGCCAGGCAGAAAAAAAAATATATCTGTGCAAAAGTTGTCTTCATACTTGCAGAAGTTAGAACAATAGTGAACGAGTAACGTACACACGAATAACTATTCATTGCATTTGTTTTCACATGATGCAACTGATAATCAATGTCAAAATAACATACTTTTACAAAATCAACTCTACAGAAACCGACTTGATCAAAAGATCACGTAAGATCTCTGTATTTATACTTCTCATGAATGTAGTGTGCAAAAGTTTCATTGCAGTTGTTCACATTATATTAAAGCCAACAAAAAAGTGCAAGATTACTTAGGGACTACCAAAAGCATATGAAAAGAGGAGTCACATACCAGAGGCTGGGCTTCCCTTCGAGGCATCCATGATGATAGGTTCCTCCAAATATTTCCGGAAAATAATCCTCTGCCCCATGAAAGTGTATATTTAAAATGCAGATTGGTAGATATCCAGTGCCATCAGTACGCTTTAGTGTGAAAATCATAGAACTTACCCAGAGGTTGAGTTTTGGCTTGTTTGTGTAGGGATATGGCTAGAAGGATTTCCACCAGTGCAAACAATAAATTTAGGACGTCTCACACATGATGACTGAAAGTCAAAAGGAAGAACATTTACAAAAAGTCTACATATGATGATATATAACCATTTATTTTAAAAAATAAAAAAAAAAAATGTGTGCCTATTGGATGCTTTTTCCATTTAAAAATAGAAGTGGTTACTAAGATATAATTTTTTTTCATCAAATAAAAAAAAGAAATATTATATTTTAAAAACTCCAGTATAACTAGTTCAGTACACCAATTCATTTTGTGAGTTCAATTAGCCCCCAGAAAATAGGAGATTAAATTAACCACTCCAATGGTTGATTGAATCAATATATGATTAAATGTTTTAACAGTTCAAGAAAAGTAACCACCGCCTGCTTGGGGTCGGTTACATGGATCAAACGACGTCATAATATTCTATCATATATCATATCTCTAGATCTTTCTTAATAGTTTTCCTATGCCTTTGTTTGCCTCTTGTTATTTGACAACTCTCTATCTAGTTTACTCTATCGACAACAGAATCTACAGCTCTATCCTCTACATGTCCAAACCACCTAAGTCAAGTTTCCACCATCTTTTCAACAATAGGTGTTATCCCAACTCACCCCCTAATGTTATCAACGCATAATATTATTTGTATCATGCATAGCAACATGAAGATATAGAGAGAGCAATCAGAAATTTACAACTGAAATGGATTTGAGAGTCTCTAATTGGAACTGAAGGTAACCCCATTGGATGGTTGAGGATAGAGGGTTGAGATAATAAAGACATAAGACGTTGCAGATAAATAAGAACGGGGTTGAGAGGGAGAAATGGCTACTCATTTGTAAGTGAAATATGGTCTTAGAGCAGGCGACTTATAAACCCTTGAAGTCATGCAGTGTTCTTTATTTGTAATTGGGGTTTATTTTTACTTACTAGTAAAAAAACGAATACCGGTGCCTTAGACATTAGACTTAAAATCATGCAAGTAGAAGCTGTTAGTTTTCTCATCTTGGTGTGTTACAAAAGCCAGATCAAGAAAGAAACTTACAAGCCAGGAGGAGGCTTCAATTGAAGAATAAAAGGATGGCCCGGGTATGAGGAAATTAAACAAACCATATGTATCTGAAACAACAAGCATTGCATTATAATATCAGAGGTGAGTAGTTCAAGTTATTGGAAAAAGAAAAGTAAAACGGGGAAAGAATAAAGAGAGAAATCTTACAAGCAAACCCAGATACAATGCCAGAAAGGTGTCCGAGTAGGGAGACATTTTGCATGAGGAGCTGGAACACTACCAACAAAAAAAATGCATACCTAAAACATAATATGCCTAATTATCACGGAAGTGACTTATCTAGATAAAATATTATTCTTAAAAGCTACACAAATTAAATTTGTTTTTTTGTACCAATAAAAATAACAATTTTTGATTGTGTACATACTAAAATTGTATTTATTTTTAGTCCTTAAAAAAAACAAAGCATATTCCTTTAGTCCCGAACTCTCTGGCGAGGGATTAAAAACTCATTGTTTTTGTTAAATACAGGAACTATAAACAAATAAAATTTAAATAGAGATTCAAACAGAAAAAACGTCCAAAAACATATTTAACCCAAAACTATACTCACCACTTGGCAGGCACATTAAACAACCCAAACACGCTGCAAAATGAATACAAAACAGTTAGTAAGTTCTTACAGATTCACGATTCTTAATATTGTATATCTGTCAAATGTTTAGTCTCTTCTCAGCAAAACAAACATATAAAACCATTGCACAGTGAACTGCTAGGTAAAATTTTCTCAATAAATATGATAATATGGCTATCATCATTCATTTCTCATTGTGAAGATAACAATATCAAAAGGCTAAAAGATGCATTGGGTCCCTATAAAATTGGCAAATTTGGGTATTGATCCTATAAAACTTCAATCGTTTTTAGTAAGGGCCTAAGACACTAGTTTTGTTTGAACAAAATAAAAATTATATGTAACATAATCAACATTTACCACTTTTTAAGAATGAAAAGCATATCTTAGTCTTCCGAACATAATCATTTGTGATAACACTCTTTCAAGATATTACTAATTCAGCCTATTGAACAGCTTCCAAATTGTGGTTTCTACCAACTTATCTTAAAGAAAAACACGGTTTGTTAGTCTATTAAACTTCATATTTCTAGTAGTGTTAAATTCCTAGACAGCAGCTATATATATAAAACCAACCTCCGCGATTGAACTCCACTCAAGCTTGTCTCTATAACAATCATCGAAAACAGAACTCCTGAGAACCCAACAGCACACTCATTCATGAGGTAAACATTCGTAACAAAAGGATTATATTTCACCAACACTGCTACGAGAACATGGAATATAGCGTTGCTCGTAGCCAACAAAATAGTAAGATACAGCAAGCGAACAGATCCCATGATCCTCTCCAGCTCAGATCCCAAAGGAATAAAAGCCATCATGTTGAAAAGAACATGAAGCATCGAAAGGTGGAAAAAAATGGAAGTATAAATCCTGTAAACTGCATGAATAAAACAAGTATTCATTCACTAATGCTCTGTAGCACCAACACCTCTGAAAAAATAAAATGTGTGTCTGTATCAGTAACGGTGTCCAAAACCGACACCAACACTTATGATTACATTTAATTTATTTATTTTTTCAAATTATTACTAGTGTCGACTGTCAGTGTTGTGTTTCTGGTGAATATACGTACCTTGAAATTGGGTTACAACAGCAGAGGGCAAGAAACATATCTCAGCAAAGGAATCATATCCAACCAAGAGACAAACAAAGTAAATTACTCCACAGACAATAACTACTGCAGAAGTGAGAAATGGAATGCTTTCCCAATACTGATTCACCCTAGTAGACAACCCTGCCTGTGTCAATTACACCACATCCAAGATAATTAATTAATCATAGTCTCTATGTAACAATTCTAAAACTAGAGTTAACTGAATTTGAGAATCAAAAAGTGATAAAAATAATTAAAAACAGCGAATTGTGAATTCAGAGCTTCCGAAGTTTGAGATGATTCATATAGCAATAAGCGACTTTCGAGATCGGGAAATTACCTCAGAAACGATATTCGGTCTCATGATTCTTGGTCTTGGCATGCAACAAGGTGAGTGGAATCACCGGTTTGTGATTCAGTTTTGGGAATGGGAATGCTGAGTGACCTATAATTGACTCGCGAAAACCGTAGAAAATCACTTTTCTACTTCTCTGTTCTTTCACTTTCTCTCGAGTTCGGATTGAAATCCCAAAGTGCAAATTGTCAATTTTCAAAAAAACTAATTATTTAAACTTATTTCCTTTTTTACCCTAACTATTGCTACCAAAATCTCTTAATACAGAGTTAAGTAATGTAGTTTATTTTATGGATGTTGCTAACTTCTCTTGCGTTAAGAAATGGGTAATTGTAATATATATATATATATATATATATATATATATATATATATATATATATATATATATATATATATATATATATATATATATATATATATATATATATATATATATATATATATATATATATATATATATATATATATATATATATTCATCTTTGATGGTGTTATCGAAAATTCAAAAATGTTTTCATGAGTTTAGATATGTATTTTGAAATGCATCTAATAAAACACTAAAATGCGTTTTTCTGAAATTTTATATTTTAAAAAATATAGTTCAGAAATGCATCTTCGTATATTATTTTGATATATCCGAAGATGCATCTCTAAAATACTCAATGCATTCATTTTTATATGGTTTTGTTATTCATTCAACTGGATTAAATAACAAGTCAGTGATATTCTCGAATATGTATCTCTAGAAATGTCCAATTTGATTTGATAAAACACAATCTTGTATGAACTTCTTCTTCATACTAAAAAAGAAACTCTATAGAAAAATGAGAGAAGGATCGTCGATTTACTCATCGTCATCTCAATCATACACAAAGATATATGGGACAAAGCAAATTATGATACATTAGCGTTTGTGCTCATTTGTCCGACTTTTTTTAATGCGCTAACGCGTGCAGTTTTTTTTATGATGTTTTTGACATATATTTCATTAAAAATAATATTACTTAGGAACAGTTATAAAAAAAATAAAAATATATGTAGAAATCATATAAATTATTAATGGATACAAAATAATAAATAATTAATATTCACATATTTTGTAATAAAAGACATTAATAATGTTACTATTATTTTTCATGCTAGATGTTGTGTTCAATAAATAAAAAAGCATATTTAAAAAAGAAAATAATATGGTAACAGTTATTTGTTTTTGTAACTTACTCTTTTCTTATAACTTATTTGTGGATGTTGTCACTAATACGTGTTTCCTCTCTCTCTTTTTGTCACTTTCTCTTCGTCTCTCTCTAACTCTTTTTTTTATATCACTCACCAGTTTCTCTACCTCTCTATATATCCTAATCTCCTTTGCACATGACATTCATTTGTTCCTCTTTCTTTGTTTTGTTAAGTAGTTAATAACTGATTCATTAAAGGAAAAATCATGACGAAAACATAAACACAAATACCTTCAATCTTTAAACGATATTCAACCCTTTATATCATTCATCGCCTTAGACTTGACATTATACAAAATAAAAAAACTCTAAAGCCTATATTTAACATTATATGATACAAATTGTAGTTTTGTTTGTGAATGTGAATCCTATAGATGACAAGATTAGAGATTATTTTCAATAACAACCTATACAATATAATTAAGTATCATATATTTTTTTTGGATATTTTAAAAATGATCAATTATTTTCTGATGCATTGATAAAAATAAAAATATATAATTCAAGTTTGTATTTCTGAGAAGTTGAACGGTGTTATAGTAAGTGACTTGACTGATGAGAATGGTGCGTGGGACAGGAAGTTAATGCAGGCATGGATTTTTATCGAGATTACAAACAAAATGCAGGTTGGAAACAGAAGAGATGAATGTGCTTAGAATGGTAGAAAATTAAATAGTTGTAATAAGTTAATAATAAAAATAATACATGTATAATCGGTTGGTAAGGTGAGGGGTGTCACTCTATATAAACTATTCCAATGCTCTATCTTCAACCAATGTGGGACTTTAGGATTTTCCTAATACACCCCCTCACGCCCAGCACTCTTTTTGGCTCTGATACTGTAACACCCCCTTTCTATACCCCAAAATAAAGATAATCAAATCATATAGTCACGAATACAAGTCTATCTTTTCATCAGAGTATATTAACATTATGGTATAAAAGGAGTGCGTCACATTATTCACGAAACGACCACATGAATATTAATGTTTAAAAAGAATTTACTCAAAAGGGGTAAATCTCAACTAAAAATTAACGCATGGTTCTTAGGAATTACATATTCATGTTTTCTATTAAAGCGGAAGACTAAAATATAGATTCACTTAAGGCATGACAAAACGCAAGTACATGTCATCAGGTTGTTCACAACTTCATTCACAGTTAAGCAAATATCATCATCTAATACATAAATAACGTATCACCAAGATACTCTACAAGCCTATCTACCCGAGTTTACATATCAGAGCGACCGACTCGAGGGAAAAGAGCTATACTCCAAAGGAAACCTCCAGCAAATCCTTATCTGCAATGCCTCGTAGAGCATTATAAAACAGCAGAAGGGTGAGAAATATTACCATAATAACCAAAGCACATAATTATATATATATATATATATATATATATATATATATATATATATATATATATATATATATATATATATATATATATATATATATATATATATATATATATATATATATATATATATATATATATATATATATATATATATATATATATATATATATATATGTATATGTATATATACATACACAAGTACCAAATACCTATGTTCCACAGTTTTTCACTATGATGCATATTAACATGCCAACAATACATATAATAGATTCTCACTACATCAAATACACCTATCTTACTTCTCACTACAATGTCTCACGATCCACTAACATACATCGTAATGCATATATGTATAAAACTAAGCATTTCCTCATGCATACATTCATAATTACAATTAATCCACATATATGTATACATTATGTTTCATTCACCCCTAATCATGTAAACATATACAGTCATACTTAATCATCAATTCCATCTTTGGATTATGGGTACGTCACTTATACCCTACCAGGAACAACATCTCAGTTATTCTACCTCGGTAACTACTTCACTAGGAACGACATATTGCCATTCTACCCTAGTGAGTACAATTCTTCCACATATACTTCATCATCATCACCATTCTCATATTTATCAGTCAAAATAAATATAAATGCACTATTTTATTCTCAGACATTACTCACAATTCATCATATACATTATGATGCATATACATATATATACACACAACCAAGCATATTCAATCATGCTTCTATAATTCACATCATTATCGCACAACATTTACAATTATGTTTATTTCCCCTCCAATTCTCATAAACAGATATATATACATGTTTATTTTACCAATTCATCATATGAAGATGATAAAGCAACTCATAGAGACCGATTCCACGACTCTATGCAGATGCGAATGCGGTACCGACTCATTCGTCCGTCAGATTCTCCTAGGAATCACTCCTCTCACACCTATACGGTTACACTATAACTCATCAGATTCTCCTATGAATCTATCACTTATCAGATTCTCCACGGAATCAAATACAACCATCGCATCAAGCGAGGTTCTGCAGATTCTCCACGGAATCAAATATAACCATTGCATCAAGCGAGGTTCTGCAGATTCTCCATGGAATCAAATATAACCATCGCATCAAGCGAGGTTCTGCAGATTCTCCACGGATCAAATATAACCATCGCATCAAGCGAGGTTCTGCAGATTCTCCACGGAATCAAATATAACCATCGCATCAAGCGAGGTTCTGCAGATTCTCCACGAAATCAAATATAACCATCGCATCAAGCGAGGTTCTGCAGATTCTCCATGGAATCAAATATAACCATCGAATCAAGCGAGGTTCTGCAGATTCTCCATGGAATCAAATATAACCATCGCATCAAGCGAGGTTCTGCAGATTCTCCATGGAATCAATTCATACAAACATCATACATCGCAACGTATACCACATGACACGTTCCTCATTCATGTCAAACCGTCATGCTCTTTTAATCGAATTAAACAATGCACAAAATTGCCCAAACGACCACAATTCATGATATAGGATTCACGTCATTCGGCTACCCATAGCACATCACAAATCAGCACACAACTATTAAATCAAAGAAGGGTCGATCGCAACCGGAACCCCAAGCCACAACAGCAGAGAAAACTCATCTTGCTACGTTCGCTACACGCTCGCCTAGTGAGCTGCTAGCGAGCATTCGCTGCCTTCTCGCCTAGCGAACTGCTAGCGAGCAAGAACAGAAGCTACAGACTTCGTTCGCTACCCCGTTCGCCACAGCGAACCTTCAGCGAGTCATTCGCTACTCCCTTCTCCTTCAGCGAAGAATGCAAAAACCTTACTGTCCCAAGTCTGTGACCCTTCGCTACGCACTCGCCTAGCGAGCTGCTAGCGAGTCGCCTGCGAACAGCAACATTCAGTTCTGTCCCAGCACCTCCGAACTCACCTAAATCACCCGATTAAATCCAAAGTTGTTCTAGTAGTCTTAGTCTAAGATATATCGACTAACCTACATCATCCATTCGCGATTCTAACCATCCAACTTCGACCTAGAAATGGAAAATGAGTAGAAACCCCAACAAATCCAACACAAATATACATAATCATACACATTGATTAAGATAGTAAGATTTCACACCCTTACCTTGATTGAATCGAAGCTTTGAGTTGCTCTTGATGATTTCCACACTTTTCTTCCTCTCTTCTCTTTTCTCTTCCTTTTCCTTCTTTTTTTCCTTTCTTTTTATTTCTATTCTTTTTATATTTCCTTCCATTTTATTCCCTTCATAATATATATATATATATATATATATATATATATATATATATATATATATATATATATATATATATATATATATATATATATATATATATATATATATATTCCAATCAATTTCCATAAATCACCCACTTAACCATTAATTAAGAATATCCAAAAGATTTTCAACTTAATTTTCCAAAACCTCCAAATGATAAAATAGCATAATATGCAAACTTAACATATCATCACGCTGTTGCATAATCAAAATAATTCCAATAAATAAATCAATTAGTTAATCCAAATTGGGCTGTTACAGATATCATATTAGGGTTTGACCTAACACAACTGTTGGAATTATAACAATTAGAGTGGGAATTGGAAAGATTTATTGACAATTAATGGGCAATAAATTAACACAAGTAAGAACTAATATAGAAGTGGATTTGAAAAGATTCATTTTAGTCCCACATTGAAGGGAATGGAAATTAAGATTCATTTTATTCCCACATTGAAGGGAATGGAAATTAAGATTCATTTTAGTCTCACATTGAAGGGAATGGAAATTCAGCCTTACTAGCTGCCTATAAATACAGGGTAGAAATTCAGTAGTGAGCACTGCGGATTTCACAAGTTCACACGAATTTTGATTTCCCTCTTCTCTCCCTTAATTCTCTTCATCTAAAATATTTATTTTCTTGTTTTTTCGACTGGTTATTTTCGCCAGATACTGTAACTTAGAAAGGTGTATTTCTAGAGCGATTTATCAGTGTGCAACTGATAATCGTAAGTTTTTGAACGGGCTATTTTATCCTGGAGGCGTCGTCGTAAATCGACTGCTTTGCATATTTTGGCAGTACGGCGAAACGTCTTAAAGAAAGCGACCTAGTACGCGACTCGTCCCGATAATTTCCCTGTACCAAACTCAATTTTTCAAATCCGAAAACAACAATTTTAAGACGTTTTAATAACTGCCATGGCAACTGAGGAAATTATCGATACTACTGCGGCCGCTTCGGTCTCTGACAAACCTTTCAGGTTTGAGGGTTCCAATTTCAAATGTTAGCAAGCTAAGATGAAGTTCTTCTTAACTCTGTAAAAGGTTGCCCATGTTCTGACTGAGGATATCCCGGTTGTCCCTTCTGCATCATCTGAACTACCTAATGGTAACTCACCTGCAGATAAAGACGGGACTACCAAAACGTCCGACTCAGATGCTGCAAAAGCTAAGGCTGCAGCAGATGATCTACAGCTCCGAAAAGAAATCGCCTTGTGGCACGAGAATGATTATCTGTGCAAAAATCACATTTTGAACAGCCTTGCTGATGATCTGTACGACTATTACAGTAGCTACAGGACTGCTAAACAGGTATGGGAGGCTCTGCAAAGAAAATATGATACTGAAGAAGGAGATGCAAAGAAATTTGTTGTCAGCCGCTACTTGAACTACAAGATGGTGGATGAAAAGTCGGTGGAAGCTCAAAGCCATGAAATTCAGAAGATTGCTCATGAGATTATTACAGAAGGTATGCCCCTCAATGAACAATTTCAAATTGCTGTAATTATTGATAAACTACCCCCTGGTTGGAAAGGTTTCAAAAATGTGCTTCGTCACAAAACAAAAGAATTTTCAATCGAGAGTCTGATTACTCGCCTCCGAATTGAAGAGGAGGTTCGGAATCAAGATCAGAAAGAAGAAGTCTTAGTTGTGTTTAACAAAAAAAAGAAATTCGGTGCTGTTCTGAAGCCTACGGGCAAACCTTTAAAGAATCAGAACCGCAATGCTATGAACCAAACCGAATTAAGAATGGGAATCCCTCTAGGGCCCCATCGGCTCCATGTGCTAGGCAACAGCCACCACCTCAAAGAAATGATGCTCCGGTTTTCTCTTGCTACAATTGTGGGAAACCGGACCATATGGCAAAGAAATGTAGGAGCAGGCCTAAACCTGCAGCTGACTCAAATGCTCAGGTTAACCTGACTGATGAGCAACTCATTGCCATGATCACTGAAATCAACATGGTTGGTGGAAGTGATGGTTGGTGGATAGACACTGGCGCCACTCGTCATGTCTGATATGATCGTGCTATGTTCAAAACATACATGAATGCCGAAGATAAGAAAGTGTTGTTGGGAGATGATCACACCACTAATGTTGCTGGAATTAGAGATGTTGAGCTGAAGTTCACTTCAGGAAAGACTTTGATCTTGAAGGACGTCATGCATGTTCCTGAAATTAGGAAGAATCTCATTTCTGGTTTTCTTTTGAATAAGGCTGGGTTTAGTCAAACTTTAGGGGCATATTTGTACACCATCACTAAGAATGGTATTTTTGTTGGAAAAGGGTACACCACTGATGGCATGTTTAAGTTGAATGTTGATTTGAATAAAATTTCTCCTTCTGTTTACTCTTTGTGTGACTTTAATATTTGGCATGGTAGACTCTGTCACGTTAATAAACGAATCATTTCTAATGCAAACAACATAAGCCTAATCCCTAAACTAAATGTTAATGATTCCAATAAATGTGAATTTTGCAGTCAAGCTAAAATAACAAAAACTTCACATAAATCAATTATAAAAGAATCTGACCCCTTAGATCTTATACACTCTGATATATGTGAATTAGATGGAAGTTTAACTAGAAATAATAAACGTTATTTTATCACTTTTATTGACGATTGCTCTGATTATACTTATGTATATCTAATGAAGAATAAAAATGAAGCGCTTGACATGTTTAAGGTGTATGTAACTGAAATTGAGAATCAATTTAACAAGAAGATTAAGAGACTTCGTAGTGATAGGGGGACCAAATATGACTCTAGCTTGTTTAATGATTTTTATGCCGAACATGGTATTATACATGAAACGACTGCTCCATACTCTCCTGAAATGAATGGTAAAGCAGAAAGAAAGAATAGGACTCTTACTGAACTTGTAGTTGCAATCATGTTAAATTCTGGTGCTGCACCTCACTGGTTGGGGGAAATTTATTGATTGTTTGCTATGTCCTGAATAAAGTTCCCAAGTCAAAAATTAAGATCTCACCCTATGAGATATTAAAGAAAAGACAACCAAATTTGTCTTATTTGAGAACTTGGGGCTGTCTGGCTTATGTCAGAATTTCGGATCCGAAACGAGTTAAACTCGCTAGTAGAGCCTATGAATGCGTATTCATTGGATATGCAGCAAACAGTAAGGCATACAGGTTTTATGACCTAAATTCCAGAGTAATCATAGAATCGAACGATGTTGAATTCTTTGAAGACAAATTTCCTTTCAAATCGAGAAATAGTGGGGGCACACAATCGAGTCACATTCCTGTGATAAAAATCACTGAAAGCAGCGACGATGTAGAAACAGAACTTCGAAGAAGTAAAAGAGCAAGAGTTGCTAAAGATTATGGGCCAGATTATGCGGCCTATAATGTAGAAGAAGATCCAATAAATCTTCAAGAAGCACTGTCATCTATGGATGCAGACTTATGGCAAGAAGCCATTAATGATGAGATAGATTCTCTAGAATCTAACAAGACCTGGAACTTAGTAGACTTACCCCCGGGTTGCAAACCAATTGGTTGTAAATGGGTTTTGAAAAAGAAACTAAAACCTGATGGAACGATTGAGAAATACAAAGCTCGCCTTGTAGCCAAGGGTTTTAGACAAAGAGAAAATATAGATTTCTTCGACACCTTTTCTCCGGTCACTAGAATTACATCCATTAGGGTACTCATTTCAATAACAGCCATTTATAACTTAATAGTACACCAAATGGATGTTAAAACAGCTTTTTTAAACGGTGACTTAGAAGAAGAAATCTATATGGAACAACCAGAAGGGTTTGTAATCCAAGGACAAGAAAGCAAGGTTTGTAAGTTAGATAAGTCTCTGTATGGACTAAAACAAGCCCCTAAACAATGGCATGAAAAGTTTGATAACTTAATGATAAATAATGGGTACAAAGTGAATGAAAGTGACAAGTGCGTTTATTACAAATCTGAGAATCACATTTGTACTATCATATGTCTATATGTAGACGATCTACTTATATTTGGATCAAACGTTCAGGCCATTAATGATATGAAATCATTGTTATGCAATAACTTTGATATGAAAGACCTCGGAGAAGCAAGCGTGATCCTGGGTATCAAGATCACGAGGTCTGAACAAGGAATTTCTTTGGATCAATCTCACTATGTGGAGAAGATCTTAAAGAAATATAAATACTTTGATTGTAAACCTGCATGCACTCCGTATGATCCAAGTGTGAAACTGTTTAAGAACACTGGAGAAAGTGTAAAACAAGCAGAATATGCGAGCATCATTGGCAGTCTTAGGTATGCCACTGACTGTACTAGACCCGACATTGCATATGTCGTAGGATTGTTGTGCAGATTTACAAGTAGGCCGAGTAACGAACATTGGCAAGCTATTGAGCGAGTAATGAGGTACCTTAAAAGGACTATGGACCTCGGCCTACACTATCAAAAATTTCCTGTTGTACTAGAAGGATATAGTGATGCAGATTGGAACACCTTATCAGATGATTCCAAAGCTACTAGTGGTTATATATTTAGTATAGCCAGAGGAGCTATATCTTGGAAATCAAAGAAACAGACCATTTTGGCACAGTCCACAATGGAGTCTGAGATGATAGCATTAGCTACAGCTAGTGAAGAAGCAAGTTGGTTAAGATGCTTGCTAGCTTAGATTCCTTTATGGGAAAAACCTATACCAGCTGTGTTGATCCACTGCGATAGTACCACAACTATTGCAAAAGTTGAGAACCGTTATTATAATGGTAAAAGACGTCAAATTATAAGAAAACATAGCACTGTTAGAGATTGTATCTCTAAAGGAGCTGTGAGAATGGATCATGTACGCACTGATGAGAACTTAGCAGATCCTTTGACGAAAGGATTAGCTAGAGAGAAAGTCCATAATACATCCAAAAAGATGGGACTAATGCCTATAAAGCAATTAGTTACTCATGATGGTAACCCGACCTAAATGACTGGAGATCTCAAGACTTAGGTTCAATGGGTAATAACAAGTTGTGAGTAATATGAAAATGATCATGCAAGTAAAGCATGTGTTAGACTAAGGCACGGATCTAGAAGGGGGGGTTGAATAGATCCCTTTAAAAATTGAGTCGGCGCTACCAATTAAAAATTGGTTTTGAAAAATTTGTTTTAAGTGCGGAAGCGGCCGAGGAAAATATAGTCTAAACGAACTATTATTGGAAAATCGGATATGCGTAAAGCTAATGAATTGACGACAATTACAGAGAGTAAATCACCACACAACTTACACTAATCAATGATATGATTCACTTGTAAGAATTCCTAGTTCCAATGATTAACAAAGCACACCAAAACTAGAAGCAAAAATAAGGTAATTTTAGTTCAGGACTTTTGCCGAACAGTTGGTGTGCAAAAATACCTCAAGAGATATTTATGTTGAGTAAGTGATTAGAATTGCCTTAGTACAATGTTTTATTGTACTTAGTATTAAAAAAAAAGGGTTCCAACACCTTACTCAATTTGTATCACAATTTGACAATAATTATTTAAGCTAGAATCACTTGTTTTTAAGCTGAAATGAAAAAGCAGAAAATTAAAGAACACACGATTTGATGAGGCAGTTCCCCCGTCGTCCTCGCTTCGGGGTACGTCTGCCCTCAATTCTAAAACTAGAATTGAGATAGATTGAATAGATACCACCTGTTGGAAGTAACAGTTTACACAAGAGTTGATAAGCAAAAATACAAACAATCCCTATTGATGTTGACAATTGCTATCACTTCTTGCACCTTGATTCAAGATGAATCAAGCCCTTCGATTGTTGTGAATGACCTCCGATTCCAGCCTCTTTATTGAATAACCTTTCGTTGTTCAAACCTTCGGCTCGGCTGATCTTAGACGCCAACAAATCGAACCCAGAAAGCCTTCAACACTTCACAGCCCCAGCTACTAAATTAATGAACCTTCCGTTGATCAATTACCTTCGCACTTGCTTGAATGTTGAACGAAACAATCCGTAGCAAAAACCCATAAAACCTTCGAGTCTTGATGGGAAAAACCTTCAAGGTTTTCTGCAAGAAAAACCTGCCACAAATTTCCACCCGAACCGGATCTTCAATCAACGGATTCGAACCTTATCACCTTTGAACAAGACACAAATCCCCGCAAGAATGATTGTGTGTAGTTGCAGAGTTGTGTGTTGTTTTGAGGATGAAGATGAAGAAAAATGTTGCACCTATTTCACTTTTCTTGCCCTGACAATTTACTCAAGATTTCAATTGTTAGTTATGTCAAATAAGCAAAACTCTATTTATAGAAATAACTGAAACAGCCAACCAACTGAATTTTAAACACAGCAGAAAAATCCTTCACTGCGCGCGAACAGTCGACCATAGGGTCGGCGTGCGCTGAGTCGTGGCCAACTTGGTGTTCCATGCGCTGACTGGCATGGTCGACGCATGTCTTCATGTGCTGATCCGTGGGAAATCAAAAACCTTCATACGCCGACTGTATGGTCAACGCATTGCTTCCATGCGCTGAGCCGTGAGAAAAGCCAGGTTTCATGCGCCGGCTGTATGGTCGACTCATTGCTTAGAAACCTGCAAAAATAAAGACTTTTGCAATTTTGTGCATCTTGCCACAGTCAGTTATGAATCACATATAAGGTATAATGATTTAAGGATAAAGGAGAGGTGTAGTATGTTGAAGTATTGCATGATACTTCCAATTTATCCAAGGTTATGTTTTGTCATCATCGAAAACTTGGAAGCCTATGTTGTGAGACAACTTGCCCTCACATTCTCCCCCTTTTTGATGATGACAACCTATGCACAGATTGATGAATACAACATGCGATATCTTTAACATAGTTGTACGCTCCCCCTTTCTTTTTCAGTTATAGCGGTTGTGGTTTACGCTTTTCTCCCCCTTTGACAACATCAAAAAGAAATGGAGAAATATAAAGTCTTGACAGATTAACAAACAACAATATATCCAACAGATAATAAGTAAACATACACCAATATTCACATAAAATATGGATAATGAACGGAGATAATAGATAAAAATAAAACACCAAATCACATGAAGTCATGACAGAATGTAGAAATTTAAAACACCAAAACAACGTTCGCATTGAACCTAAGCAATACACGAATTAAACCATGATGCATGCATCTAAACAACATAATAAGATGTAAGAGAAACACAAGCTAATAACCCCGGCCACGTCCACGACCACGGCCACGCCTCTCATAGTAATGGGGATGACGTTGAGGGTGAGCCAAATCGGTGAATTCTTCAGTTATGTTATTCAAGAAGTCGAGACTGTCAGCAATGGCCTGTTCTTCAGCTTGATGGGAGTGAACGAGAATTTCAAAGCGAGCATCTAGCTGTGTGGAAATTCCACTGAGCCGCTCATTTTGAGTACGCAGCTCAGAGCGAATTTGTTCCATCCGTTCATCCTGATTTCTCATAAAATTATGTTGCTGCTCTTGCATAGTATTCATGAAGCTATGTTGGTCCAATTGCATGGACTGCATCATTTCCAGAATGTCGGAGTTGTTGGATGACTGCTGAGGAGAAGGAGGTGCCTCAGAACTAGCTTGATAGGGCTGATAAAGTCTCCCAAGAGTGGTCCACCCTGTATATTGCCATTCTCCCCAACTTTGATTATTTTCCTCAACTTCAGTTTCATTTTGACCCGTGTAAGGAGCCCAGTCATTATTGAGATTGACATTCGGTTGTGAATCTTGATAGTTGTCGGGAGGCTCATATGTTTGATGTTCTGTATGATCCGCTTGGTCTTGTTGCTCTTCTTCATCTGCCTGTGTATTTTGTTCTTGTTCTTCTTCACTTTCTGACCCGTCTGAACTTTCTTCACTCTCTTCACTTTCTGAACCATCTGCACTCTCTTCACTTGATGTATCGGACTGAGGCATATTTGCTCGACGATAGAATTTGTACCTCTTCTGTTTGCTAATCTAGATGTATCCCATCATTGAGACAAGTATAGAATATGCGTACCAGGTCTTCACTGTACTTGACATTGCATTCAAGAAATTTTTCAATACCGTGATATTTAAGATGCTCCATGATTTCTCCAAGGTGCATGCGTTCGGCGACAAGGTCGTAGAATGCATGTTGTCGTACAACTTTTCTTCGACCAATATCCTTGTTGAAGTTTTCACGAAGAGATGGAGGAACAAGTGATTCAGCGGTAATGGGTACTGAGGCAGAAGTTGACCCTCTTGACCTCTTTCTGGTGGGTCTGCGTGAATAGGTAGCCATGGGTAGAGATTTTGTGGATAGAGAGTAGGGATTTTGAAATGAGAGGTTTTGTGATTTGAGAAGATGATTTCCCCCTTTTAAATGGTATTTAGGGTTTGTTGGAGAGTGAAAGAGACAAAGAAGAGTAGTGGAGATAGTAGATGCAACTTCCTATGAATATGAGTGGATGCATGAGTAAATGAATTAAATGAGGAAGATGGAACGTCAGGCGGGAAATAAAACTGATTTTTCTAGCGAGCCGTCGACCATAGCTCTGCATGCGTCGACGCATACTGTAAGTTTTTCAACAGATACAAAATTTGAACAGAGTGCGTCGACCTCTGCTCTGATATGGTCGACTCAAGACATAAAAAATGCAGAATTTTGTCTTGTATCATATGTAATGGTGCTAGTTATGCAGACAATAGTGCCACAAAAAAATGTTCAACCAAACACTTAAATACACACAGCAGATGTCACACATATGCAACACAGTTCAAACGATACACTTTGTGATCAAGAGAGTTATTTGAGAAAGAGAGAGAGAGAGAGAGAGAGAAGTGGAACAATATCACCTTAATGCCGGATTAGCTTGATAAACAATATACTTGTACTTGCAAAAACGTTAATTTGTTAGAAGTACAAAAGTATGTTTTTAAATGAAATAATATAGAATAAGCAATTTATGACTCCCGCTCCAAAATGTCGAGAATGCCAAGTTCTCGGCGAATATGAAAGAAAGGTTCAGTGGCTAGTGGCTTTGTAAAAATATCCGCTAGTTGATTCTAAGTATCAACATGTTCGAATACAACATCATCTTTCTCTACATGATCCCGAAGAAAATGGTGTCGAATTTCGATATGTTTAGTGCGAGAGTGCAATACCGGGTTTTTGGTAAGATTAATAGCACTAGTATTGTCACATAGAATCGGAATACGTTCAAGTTTAATATTAAAGTCCAATAATTGTTGCTTAATCCACAGGATTTGAGCACAACAACTACCGGCGGCAATGTATTCCGCTTCGGCGGTTGATAGAGCAACTGAAACTTTCTTCTTGCTATGCCAACTGACCAAAGAGTCTGAAAACAAATGACACGTACCGCTAGTGCTTTTCCTATCCGATTTGCAACCGTCAAAGTCGGAGTCGGAGTAACCTACCAAAGAACAATCACTACCTCTGGAATACCACAGTCCATACTTTGGAGTACCGGATAGGTATCGAAGTATTCGTTTAACAGCTTTTAGGTGGGATTCCTTAGGACATGATTGGTATCTTGCGCACATATACACGCTAAACATAATATCGGGACGCGATGCAGTGAGATAGAGAAGTGATCCAATCATACCTCTATACCTTTTTTCCTCTACGTCCTTACCGCTTTCATCTTTATTCAGGTTTGCACATGTAGGCATGGGGGTGTCTATGGCCTTGGATTTTTCCATGTCAAATCTCTTGATAAGATCTAAACAATACTTTGTTTGACTCACGAATGTTCCTTCTTTGAGTTGTTTAATTTGCAAGCCGAGAAAGTATGTGAGCTCTCCCATCATACTCATCTCGAATTCACCCTGCATAAGATCAGAAAACTCTCTCACGAGATTCATGTTAGTAGACCCAAAAATTATATCGTAAATATAAATTTGTACTAATATCAAGTGCTTTCCTTGACGTTTAATAAAGAGAGTCATGTCAACCTTTCCTCTTGAGTAACCTTGATCAAGTAAAAATTTACTTAGGCGCTCATACCAAGCTCTAGGAGCTTGTTTGTGACCATACAATGCCCGTTTTAGTTTATAAACATGATCAGGGTACTCATGAGATTCAAAACCCGGAGGTTGTGCGACGTAGACCTCTTCATTTATGTACCCATTAAGGAACGCACTCTTGACATCCATTTGGAATAACTTAAAATCTTTCGCACAAGTGAAAGCAAGGAGAAGGCGTATAGCCTCGAGTCGGGCAACCGGAGCATAAGTTTCCTCATAGTCGATGCCTTCCTCTTGGTTATACTCTTGCGCGACTAAACGCGCCTTGTTACGGGTTATTACCCCGTTTTCGTCTAGCTTGTTCCTAAACACCCATCGGGTGCCGATTACTCGATGACCTCGCGGAGAAGGGACAAGGTCCCAAACCTCATTTCTAGTGAACTGATTTAGTTCCTCCTGCATTGACAAAAACCAGTGTTCATCGAGTAGGGCTTCTTTAGGGTTTTTAGGTTCTATTTGTGAAACGAAAGCAAAGTGATAACAAAAATTACTTAGCTTAGATCGAGTAGTGACTCCCTTTGTGATGTCTCCGAGAATGTTGTCGATTGGATGATCTTTAGAAGACTTCCAAGCTTGAGGGAGATCATCGTTTGTAGGCAGATGAACTTCCTCGGTTACCTCATGGTGTACATCCTTATCCTCCTCAACTTTGACTTTGTCGGGTTGATCAATCCCCGTTTCGCCACCTTTGAGTATGTCTTATGTGGATGTACCTGCACCATGAACAACACTGTCATTTCCGACATTTCTCGGATAAGACTCATCAAACGTAACATGCACAGACTCTTCTACAGCAAGTAATCGTTTATTGTATATTCTATATGCTTTACTTGATTGAGAGTATCCGAGGAAGATACCTTCGTCGGCCTTGGAATCAAATTTGCCCAAGTTTTCCTTTCCATTGTTTAATACAAAACATTTGCAACCAAAAACATGCAAGTGAGAGACATTTGGCTTTCGCCCTTTCAAAAGCTCATACGGAGTCTTATTTAGAATAGGGCGGAAGAGCACCCTATTCAAAACATAACATGTCGTACTAATGGCATTGGCCCAAAAATATTTAGGTAAACCACTATCGTTAATCATTGTTCTTCCCAATTCTTCTAAAATTCTGTTTCTACGCTCCACAACCCCATTTTGTTTAGGGGTTCGTGGAGCCGAGAAGTTATGATTGATACCATGGTTACCGCAATATTCTTCAAATAAATGATTTTCAAACTCACCGCCATGGTCACTTCTAATTGACACAATGTTTGTATTTAACTTATTTTAGGAAAGCTTAGCAAACCTTTCAAAAGCGGTGAATGTATCACTTTTACTTGCTAAAAAGATAGTCCAACAAAATCTTGAAAAATCGTCCACTATTACAAACCCGTAATAGTTTCCTCCTAGACTTTTAATCCTAGACGGCCCAAATAAGTCCATATGGAGAAGTTCGAGAGGTCTCGTTGTTGAGACAATCTTTTTGGATTTAAATGAGATCCTCGTTTGCTTCCCTTTTTGACAAGCATCACAAAGGTGATCCTTGGTGAACTTTATTTTGGGGAGTCCTAAGACTAAGTCTTTTGAGACTATTTTATTTAGCAAGTCAAAGTTAACATGTGCTAAACGCCTATGCCATAACCATGAGTCTTCACTCATTGTTACGAGGCATTTCTCACTAGTTAACGATACTTCATTCAGGTCTAACATATAGACATTATTCACACGTAAGCCATTAAACATACTCTTCTTATCATCATTGTGTACAATTTTGCAACAGTTTTTAGAAAACGATACATTGTATCCTTTATCGCACAACTGAATGATGCTAAGTAGATTTTGTTTAAGACCTTCAACGAGCAAAACATCAGAAATAGTAGTAGATGAAGGATTACCTACACTACCTTTACCTAGTATTGCTCCACGGTTGTTGTCATTATAGGTTACGTATCCTTTCTTCTTAGCCACGAAGTCAAAGAAGAATGATATGTCTCCTGACATGTGTCTTGAGCATCCACTGTCGAGAACCCATCTTCTCTCGGTGGTCTCGAGACATTGTACCTATGAATATGCAATTAACACGAGAAGGTACCCAATGGCTTATTGAGTCCTGAATTGTGAGTAATAGAGAGGTTGCATTTGGGTAACCATTGATAAATGCCTTTAGGAACAAAAAACCTCATAAACCTGCATTTAGCAATAGAGTGACATTTCTTGCAACAATAGAGACAAGAGAAATTAATACTTTGATTAACTTTGCTATCTTCATCCTTTATAACATATTTGTATTTTTGATATGGATTAACCATACTCTCTCGAAAGTTTGACTTATCGATAGCAAATGTAATCTTGGGCTCAAGAGCCTTGTCAAGTTTGGCCTTAAGGTTTCTTACTTCGCCTTGCCAAATGTGACAAGTATCGCACCCATAGTTAAGTATCGTATTTCTAAGGTCCTCACAAGTTGCTTTTGTGCTTTCAACCATAGAAGCTTTGAGTGCCTCAAGTTTCCTTTCGGAATCTCGAATCTTTTGTTCCAAATGGATAAAAATTTGTTTGTTTGAGGCAAGCCTTTTAAAGGCCTCTTTAGCTTTATGGTGAAAAGTATCAAATGCATCTTGTAATTCATGATGAGACATACTAGAAGATTTTTCATATTTAGCATGTCGTACCTGTTTCTGTTTATTCTTTTGATGAGCAGAGAGACATAGGTTGGCGGCTTCATCTTCATCGCTAGAACTTTCATCATCGGAGGAATCACTATCACTCTCCCAAGCTATGTAAGCTCTTCTTGGCTTTGATGATGTTCTTTGTGACTTGGATAATTCTTTATCCTTTCCCTTCTTGTTCATCGAACAGTCCGGTTTGTAATGACCGAGCTTTCCACACTTGTAGCACGACCCTCTAGTCTTTCTACCATTTGAGTCATCATCTTTGGAGAACCTTGATTGTTTCCGGAAGTTCACCAAGTTCTTCTCGGAATGTTGGATGCCGTTCTTTCTCACGTAACGGTTGTACCGTTTAACGAACAGCCCCATGTCTTCGCTCTTGTCCTCTTTTTCTTCGTCACTCGAAGAATCCTCACTTTTCTCTTTTGCTTAAGACTTCGAGGAGGAAGCCTTAAGAGCTATAGATTTCTTTTCACTCACCTTCGTTTTGTCCTTCTTTTCTTTTCTTTCGTGTTGGTCTAGGCTCAAGAATACCTGTTCATGCTCTTGCAATTTGCCAAACAATGTTGTCAAGTCTAATATGGTAAGATCATTTGCCTCTTTGATGGCGGTCACTTTCGGTTGCCATTCCCTGTTAAGACATCTCAATACTTTATTAGTAGCAATATCATTGGAAATAGGCCTACCTAGTGAATGTAATCGATTAATGAGATGAGTAAATCTCTTTTGCATGTCAGCAATGGTTTCCCCTTGCTCCATGAAAAAGAGATCAAACTCTTGTATAAGAGTGTTGATTCTAGCTAACTTAACATTGTTTGTCCCCTCATGGGCGATTTGTAGTGCATCCCACATAGTCTTAGCAGTAGGACAATGGGATACACGATAGTATTCGTCTACACCTAATGAGGAGATTAGAATGTTTTTAGCTTTCCAATCATAATTGTACTTTTGCTCACCGTCATCGGTCCATTGTGCTTTGGGATTTAGCACTAATTCATTATTTTCATTGGTCATGGTTATTTCAAAAGGACCATTGAGAATAACATTTCATATTTTTCTGTCTATGGAATTTATGTGCACCCGCATACAATCTTTCCAACAACTGTAATTTTCACTGTTAAAAACGGGAGCTCTATTATACGCCTCTTTTGGTTCGTTAGCCATTATTCTATCAATGTTGTATTTGAAGCACCGAATAACCGGAGCTTCTGATACCACTTGTTAGACTAAGGCACAGATCTAGAAAGGGGGGGGTTGAATAGATCCCTTTAAAAATTGAGTCGGCGCTACCAATTAAAAATTGGTTTTGAAAAATTTATTTTAAGTGCGGAAGCGGCCGAGGAAAATATAGTCTAAACGAACTATTATTGGAAAACCAGATATGCGTAAAGCTAATGAATTGACGACAATTACGGAGAGTAAATCACCATACAACTTACACTAATCAATGATATGATTCACTTGTAAGAATTCCTAGTTCCAATGATTAACAAAGCACACCAAAACTAGAAGCAAAAGTAAGGTAATTTTAGTTCAGGACTTTTGTCGAACAGTTGGTGTGCAAAAATACCTCAAGAGATATTTATGTTGAGTAAGTGATTAGAATTGCCTTAGTACAATGTTTTATTGTAATTAGTATTCAAAAAAACAGTGTTCCAACACCTTACTCAATTTGTATCACAATTTGACAATAATCACTTAAGCTAGAATCACTTATTTTTAAGCTGAAATGAAAAAGCAGAAAATTAAAGAACACACGATTTGATGAGGCAGTTCCCCCGTCGTCCTCGCTTCGGGGCACGTCTGCCCTCAATTCTAAAACTAGAATTGAGATAGATTGAATAGATATCACCTGTTGGAAGTAACATTTTACACAAGAGTTGATAAGCAAAAATACAAACAATCCCTATTGATGTTGACAATTGCTATCACTTCTTGCACCTTGATTCAAGATGAATCAAGCCCTTCGATTGTTGTGAATGACCTCTGATTCCAGCCTCCTTATTAAATAACCTTTTGTTGTTCAAACCTTCGGCTCGGCTGATCTTAGACACCAACAAATCGAACCCGGAAAGCCTTCAACACTTCACATCCCCAGCTACTAAATTGATGAACCTTCCGTTGATCAATTACCTTCGCACCTGCTTGAATGTTGAACGAAACAATCCGTAGCAAAAACCCACAAAACCTTCGAGTCTTGATGGAAAAAACCTTCAAGGTTTTTTGCAAGAAAAACCTGCCACAAATTTCCCCCCGAACCGGATCTTCAATCAACGGATTCGAACCTTATCACCTTTGAACAAGACACAAATCCCCGCAAGAATGATTGTGTGTAGTTGCAGAGTTGTGTGTTGTTTTGAGGATGAAGATGAAGAAAAATGTTGCACTTATTTCACTTTTCTTGACCTGACAATTTACTCAAGATTTCAATTGTTAGTTATGTCAAATAAGCAAAACTCTATTTATAGAAATAACTGAAACATCCAACCAACTGAATTTTAAACACAGCAGAAAAATCCTTCACTGCGCGCAAACCGTCGACCATAGGGTCGGCGTGCGCTGAGTCGTGGCCAACTTGGTGTTCCATGTGCTGACTGGCATGGTCGACGCATGTCTTCATGCGCTGATCTGTGGGAAATCAAAAACCTTCATGCGCCGACTGTATGGTCGACGCATTGCTTCCATGCGCTGAGCCATGAGAAAAGCCAGGTTTCATGCGTCGACTGTATGGTCGACTCATTGCTTAGAAACCTGCAAAAATAAAGACTTTTGCAATTTTGTGCATCTTGCCACAGTCAGTTATGAATCACATATAAGGTATAATGATTTAAGGATAAAGGAGAGGTGTAGTATGTTGAAGTATTGCATGATACTTTCAATTTATCCAAGGTTGTGTTTTGTCATCATCGAAAACTTGGAAGCCTATGTTGTGAGACAACTTGCCCTCACAGCATGAATCCTGAAGTAATGAAAGGATGATATAATAGAAACTCTTAATGAGATCTATACTCTGTATGAGGGAGTACCTAGGCTACAGGAGTACTCTTGATAGGTTCACCTATGTGACTGTGGAACTAAGGCCGATTCCTATGGAATTTCGAGGCAGAATTCCTAGAGCATTCACTAAACCGGGATACACGTGCAGGGCCACTAAAGCACGGGCTACAAGAATACACCTTACGGAAAGGTTGTGTGCGGGTCTGATGTCCGAGATAGAGTTCAAGACAATGGTGTCACTCTTGTTGAATTAGAATCCTACTCGCTACGCTAAGGTTCAAGTCGTAGACACCTTTGCTTATGCACAATCTTAGAAACGTCTGACGTACTTCTAAAATCTCTTTTAAATTCAAGTGGGGGAATGTTGGAATTATAGCAATTAGAGTGGGAATTGGAAAGATTTATTGACAATTAATGGGCAATAAATGAACACAAGTAAGAACTAATATAGCAGTGAATTTGAAAAGATTCATTTTAGTCCCACATTGAAGGGAATGGAAATTAAGATTCATTTTAGTCCCACATTGAAGGGAATGGAAATTAAGATTCATTTTATTCCCACATTGAAGGGAATGGAAATTAAGATTCATTTTAGTCCCACATTGAAGGGAATGGAAATTCAGCCTTACTAGCTGCCTATAAATACAGGGTAGAAATTCAGTAGTGAGCACTCCGGATTTCACAAGTTCACACGAATTTTGATTTCCCTCTTCTCTCCCTTAATTCTCTTCATCTAAAATATTTCTTTTCTTGTTTTTTCGACTGGTTATTTTCTTCAGATACTGTGACTTAGAAAAGTGTATTTCTAGAGCGAAACGTCATAAAGAAAGCGACCTAGTACACGACTCGTCCCGATAATTTCCCTGTGCCAAACTCAACTTTTCAAATCCGAAAACAACCTTACAAAACCGATTGGTAAGGTCAAGGGTGTCACTCTATATAAACTATTTCAATGCTCTATCTCCAACCAATGTGAGACTTTAGGATCTTCCTAATATATATATATATATATATATATATATATATATATATATATATATATATATATATATATATATATATATATATATATATATATATATATATATATATATATATATATATATATATATATATATATATATATATATATATATATATCTTAGATTGATAATTGGTCAAATATACAATGATATACAATGGTTTGTAACAATTCTAACTTTTTACAAAACCTTTTTTTATGTTTATATTGCATGTAATCACAAACACACATTGGCGGTATACAAAACTCACACAATTTAAAGATTCAATAATAATGGAAAGAAAGACAAAATTGCATGTGAAAGAGAATTTAGTAAAAAATTAACTAATAGAGAGAAAAATAAATTGCAAGTGAAAGAGAGACAATTGTTTAGGAAGTTAAAGATAAAGATGATAAAAGATTGTGGAAGTTTTAAATTGAGAATGAAACAGTTATCATTTACTAAATTTATTTTGTATATGTGGTTGGTTTTAAAATAACAATTAAATGTCAAATATGTAACAAATATAGGTTATTCCAAAATGCTGCGTTGTCTTTATTTATAGGTATAGATAGGTATATATTAATGTTTACATGATATTGTAGAAATTATACAATTTAAAAATTGAGATATTATTTATACTTTTAAAAATTTTGCAAATTACACAGGTAAAATTGGAACAATAATAGATAAAGATTCAAGAGAAGAAACCAAAATTTAAAAAATTAATAAAAATAATCATTCTTATTTGATCATAGAAATTAGGACGCACCTTTTTTTTCTTTTCTAAGAGATAATGATTCATTTTTCTTCTACAATGGAGAGAAAAATTAAAGTATTAGACATTAAAAAAATCCAATAATCTCAATTTTCAAACCCCAATTTCACATATGAATTTGTTTCTGTAAAAGGAACACAACGGTAAATGAAAATAAATAAAAAACTAAATCAATAAATTAGATTGAAGAATCTAAATACCCTAATAATCAACTGTAACAGAAATCATTGTGTGATTCGCAATTCATATTATGTCATCTGCAAATTGTAGATTTCTCTTTTCTACCATTATCGTGAACATTGTCTAGATTCCAATTTTCCTCACGCAGTCTTCCTTCTTCTCCATTTTTGACTTCTATGGACCTAATGAGTTAGAAATAAAAAAAAAACATAAATTATAAGGAGAAGATATTTAAGTTAGAAGTTAAAGTGAGTTTTTTTTCTTTCAAATAACTAATTACTTTATACAATACTAGCGTCCAAACGGGCACTCCGTGCCCGTTTGTCCGCTTTTTTTTATTACTCTAATGCGTGGAAATATTAACAATATTTTATTTTATAAGTTTGATTTTAATATAAATTTTTAATATGATAAAATATAAATGTTCACATGCGTCATAACATAAATGTTTATTTTTATTTAATATGTATACGCATGAAAATATAAACAACAGTTTTTGTCTGGTATTTGACAAAGATCTTTCTATTAATAGATATGATTTAGTGTTCGATATAAGGGATAAGATTCATCTTCTCTCTTTTACTCAGTCAAGTTTTTAAATTATAATTTTAATTATTAAAAAATCAATGTGGAACTTTAAAGAGGACTGGATTAATACTTGAATTTAATACACCTGATCCTATGGTCTTCATGAAATAATTTGATACACCATATTTCAATTTTCTAGATAAGTAGAAAGTATCACTTTAATGAGAAATAATTTGTTGAAGATTTCCATTGCTTCTATTCTATGGTCAGTTAAACATATAATAGATTTATTTTAATTAATTTTTAAATATAATATAATTATTATATTAGTTATTAATATATTTAATAAAATACATAAATATTTATGATATTTTTTATTTAATATTAACTTTAAAAGAAAGTTAGATTGGAAGTTATATATGAAGTTATGTAAGAGATAATAGTAGTAGTTTTATTAGAAGTTATTGTGTAAGTTACATATAAGTAAGAGTAAAATTGGTATAAAAAAAGCTACACCAAAAATAAGTATTGCCTTTATATATGTTATAGATTATAGATTCAAATATAAAATGGAGGGAGTAGTTAAATTTTATTTGTGTAACTTCTAAGTAGTTTTAAAGGGTAAAAGAAAATAGGTTACACCAAAAAAATATTTTGCCTTTTGTTCTGGACTGGGCCCCGGCTTAGTCAGCCAGGCCCAGTCCGATACTGTCAATACGGCCCAAAACAATCCCAAGATCAGATATCATCATCCAGGCTTGCTTACGTCAGTTATCCGGGCACGTGTTCCCCTCGGCGGAAACACGCCCCTTTCTTGCCTGCCCGTCACGGGCAGATGGCAGAATCAGCTAGCAGGACATATCTTGTCGGGCAGGAGAAGCAAGTCTCCCGCGCGTTCTCTACGGCTTCCCCTCCGCGGGGACGTCTCTCCTATCGTCCACCCACATGGGCAGCACATGTACCCGCCGAGCAGGATGTACATCCTCCGACCAGAGAAAATGTGTCCTTCACACGTTCTCCACGTGCTCCCCTCCGCGAGGGCACGTCACCAATCAACTGCCCATCTCCGAAAGAATAGGTCAACCCACCTTCCGGAGATCACGGACAGTTGGACTAGGGCGAAGACCACATTTCGGTCTTCACTACGCCACGTAAGCCCTAGCAGTCGTTTGGATTGGGCCTGGACATCCAGCCCCACTCAAAATGACTGTTGGCCCAGCGCTGGGGTCTCTCTATAAATACCCTCTTCCACAAGAGGGTCGGGTACACACTTTTTCTAACCTCTTCTGTTCTTGCTCTCACTCTGACCAAATTCTGACTTTGGCATTGGAGTGTCTTGCAGGTACACCCCCCCCCCCCACTTTCTCCGAAGAGACGTTGATTCAAGTTCAAACCTTCGTCACGTGGTCGGCTGTCAACCCTCCTGATCAGGTAAGATCGCCTTTATTTATTGTTATAGATGTGTATCGATTGGTTATCAAAAAAATTGTATTTTGTTCTAGTTTATTTGAAATTGGGATGTCATATACCAAAGACATCACCGGAGTGGAAGACACATTTCACACGAGATGTTGAAATACAGTCCGATCACTTTCTTGAAAGGATGGAAGAGTTCATCAAGTTGAGAGACATTGAATGAGAAGCAAATAAGGAAAGGTCGAATAATAAGCCACCGATAGATTTAGGTAGTGGCATTAATTTTGATGTGTTTTAGTTGTACTCTAACAATGTAACACATTTTTTTTGTGAGTAACTTGGTGCATAATTTAATCAAATTGGGTGGTATTTTTTAAACAAATTTTATTTTTGAAATTATGCTACATGGATCAATTTTGTTTTGGATAATCAATTGGTGCATAATTTTTTGGATGGTCCTAGAGGTACATCTCTGAACATACCTTCTAATTATTAAAACAAAAAACAAAACATGGAATAATTCGGAGATACATCTTCGGATAGACCCTTATTTTTTGAAAAAAAAAAACAGATCTGGATATGTATCTCTGAAGTCTTGCATGCGGATATGATCATGTTTCTAAGCTCCTTATTGCTCAACAATTTTTATAAATATGGTCTCTCATTCCATTTTCTTTACACAAAGCAGAATTACTACATATCTCTATCTTGCATTTTTGTATTTTAATGGCACAAAACCCTTCTTTTCAATTATGAATCTACGAGGACATACTTTTTGTCTATCTAAAAACCAAATTAAATATTCTCTTGGGATATTCAGAAAATTGGAGAATTGTCAAGTTCAAGTATCGCTCACCCTCGATAGACAACTAAGGGAAGTTATAAGTCAGCATGCTTGAGCTGAAGGCGGTGATGATTTGAAGGTTATGTGGAGTACCTGTTACCATTACTCAACAAAGGATCTGATTGAAATGGATGCGACAATTCAAATAACAGCCGAAGATATTATAAAAATGTTGCACTGAACCACCTATTTTTAATTAAATATAATGTTAAATTTATGCAATTTTCATATATGTGATGTTCATTTTTATGTTAATTTATATTGGTTTTCCATTCTACCATTGTTTCTGTTTGTTTCTGGTTTGAATTAACACAACATATTTTTGAGACACATCTCTGAAAAGCTCACAAACTAATGAACTAAGGGGAGTTACGAAAACGCATTTGCGAATCAATCTTTTGTGCATACATAAATGCATTTTCGGATCAAATTTTAATATAATTAAGGATTTCTCGTCATTTTCTTCTTAGTTTTGTGTGAAAAATATGCGTCCGGAAATGCATCTCTGCACCCTGAAAACATTTTAGTCTTTTCAAGGTGGTGGGGGAGAACCTCTAAAGACGAAAAGAGCAATTCCCAAAAAAAAAACTTTAGAAATCGAAATAGGATATGTCAACTAACAGGACTTACGACATAGTTCACATAAATTCTAGTCAAATTTGTTTTATTAAAAAAAGAATGAGACTTTTTTATAAGGTTATTTCAATAAAAATGTTAAATTTTAGACTATTAAAAATTATCATACTTATTTATTTAAATAAATATAAATAATTTTATTATTATTATTATTATTTATATATATTTAATTTTTAAGTAAAATACAAAAATAAGCTTAATTATCTTGAAGATATTATTAAAATAGGATTTTGTAAGGTGTTTTTATAAATTTTATAAATAAATTGTCTTACAAAATTTATGTTGCGGTTAAATAAACTAAGATAAGTCAATGCACACAAAATTTTTAGTATTAATCTTTTAACTTTTTTAATCTATATATACACTTATTGAAAGACTTTTAAACCGTTTTAAAGATGAATCAAGTTTTTGAAAAAGTCAACCCATATTTAAAAATAAGTTTATGAGAGGTTATAGGTCATGCTTACCTTTTAAGAGAGTGTTTGTTTCAAGTTTAAGAATTAAATTTTTAAGAATAATGTTCAAAATATGGTTATACACGTGTTTTTAAAAGCTCAAACTTAAGAATGCACTATGATCATTGATAATTGGATGAAGAAATATTTGACAATGTTGTTGAAAAACACTTGTAGCACCAACTAAGAATTATAGGTATCTCTATTAACAGTTAATAAGACATAGGAAATGTCTCAAGATCACAACACCACGCCAGACTAATGTTCTCCAGTTAACCAATTAAATGACAATAATGTGTGAACAAAATATGTCCCCAAGCCACTGTAAAATAGACTTGATATTAACTAGAGTATTCTGAGACTTCATCATTCCTACAAAAGATACAAAACACAACTACTCAGCCACAACCATAGTAATCAGTTAAACCATGAAATTTGTAAATCCACTTAATTTATAGTTAACTTGTGTAACCCCATTAAACCGATATGCATATTAGTTGAACCACACAATTGGCATAAGAGAATACTTGTGTTTAGACATACACTCGTGTGTCCGTCTTTCCGTTTTTTTAATGCACACGTGTAAAAATTTAAATGATATTTTTTATTTAATATTAATTTTAAGTAGAAGTTAATAGTAGAAAGTTAGGTAGGAAGTTATATAGAACGTTAATGGAAGTTATTGAGTAAGTTATACATTAAAGTGAGGGTAAAATTGAAAAAGAAATAGGCTACACCAAAACACCATGTTTTACCTTTATATATGTTATAGATTATAGATTAATTTTAAGTAGAAGTTAAGTAAGAAGTTAATAGTAGAAAGTTAGGTAGGAAGTTATATAGAAAGTTAATGGAAGTTATTGAGTAAGTTATACATTAAAGTAAGGGTAAAATTGGAAAAGAAATAGGCTACACCAAAACACCATGTTTTGTCTTTGTATATGTTATAGATTATAGATAATATCAATGATGATATGATTGTTTGGTTGTAATGTCGAGACAATCAAACCGATTTAGACACTACATAGATCTATCATCTTGAATAAGATTTGATTTTATCTTGAGCAACTTCCATCACGAGATTTTTTCCTCTTCTATAATTCTCTCGATGTGAATTGTCTCATCTTGGAATACCTTATCATTCATAGACTTCCAAATGTTTCACTCACAAGTGAATCAGATTAGCGATATTTTCATAATAAATGATCTTCCTCAGCCTAACAGGTTTTTTAAATGTTCCAAATGCAGTCATCCATCATTGTGTAAGATTGCATGCACATCAATCCATTTGCAAATGGAGCTTCATGCACCTATAATTTGTGTACACTAATAAATGTGAGAAATCGAGTTCTTGCTCTCACACTCTCTGATACACCCAACCTTCCCCCGAGACAACAAAATCCTCTAAGCTAAATTATCTTTTATGGGTTTTTTAAGCATTCTACAAACCATGCGCGACACTTTTGAGGAAATTTCCTTATTCCAAATCTTTGCCCAAGATTGTGTAAGGTTGTCTGAGATTTAGGGTTTACGGTGTGCTAAAAGCTCGTCCATCTAAGTGATAATTGGTATTTATACAACTTATAATGTTTCTTTATGAATGTTTATTATGCTTTATTTCCTTATTTTATTCTGTTTTTATGCGTTTTTTGTATGTTTTTGTTATTTTCATGTAATAAAAGGGTGTATGACCAAACTGAAGCGAAAAAGATCAAGAAACGCACCAAAGGCGAGTCCTCTCATACAAAAGACTTGAGGCCAACACGATTTCGCCGTGTCAATTGACACAATCCGTGTTGGCCCAAAGAGTTATGCCCATAGGAAAAAAAACAATGACAACATGAGCTAGTTGTGTTCCTTGACAATGGTTGTGTTCTTTTCAGATTTCCCCCTATTTGTTCAGAGACTAACATGGGGAGGTAGTGTTTCTTGACACTTCCCGTGTTTAGCCCAGTAACAGTTACACACTCTTGAATTTTTAGACATTTTATGACTTTTAGTGCCTCTAAGTTGTTCCAATTCAAGCACTTAATGACCTTAAGTATCATTTACACAAAATTAGTGCCTTGAATGTGTTTATAGGCTATAAATAGACCTTGAATCATTGTTAACAAATAACAAGCTTTACTATTTCACTTTGTAAGTTTAGTTTTCAGCATTAAGCTATTGGTCTAAGTTTTTTTGTGTTACTTTACTAGAAACTCTACTTTAGTGTAAGAGCTTCAAGTGTTAATGGAGAATTTTCTTATTATAATTCAAAGCATTGTCGTCATTCATATCTACATTTTCATTATTATTGCTTTGATTTTATATGCATGATATGTCTCTACTTTACTTGATTGCAATCAATCTCACCATGGGTGAGTTGTCAATTAGAGAGAAGGGGTCTTCAAATGTATCTCATGGTAAACCCCTAATTGAATCATCCATATATGAATAATGAGAAAAGACGAAAAAAATGTTATTTGAGAATCCGAGTGCTTAAACATAATCATGTCAGTTGCAAAAGCAAAGGCAACTTAGATGTCGATCATCTAATGAAAGGTATTCATTCGACATCTGGAAGAAGATTACTAAATAACCAAGTTGGGGTTCCATTAACAAGACATCTCTCTCTTGGTTCAGAAAGTCACGTTTGAGGCTTCCATGTGACAATGTGTCTCACTCTTAACTGAGAAAGTTTTATAGTCAATTCAGACAATTTTTCCAAGTTTTTTAGTTGGCTTAGCTTGATTGATTCGAATCAAAATTATCACATGACTCAAATCACAGGGTCTTTGATTTGAATCATACTTTGCTCTTGATTTAAATAAACTGAAAAATGGGTCAAAACTTTGTTTTTATTTTATTCCACTTCACTTGTTCAATTAATTCAAATAATGAAATGTCCTTTATTTGAATCTAACTAACTTTTAATCATATTTTGTGCTTAATCTCAAGAACATATAAAAACCTATTGTCATCATTTTTCATGTAACAAATCAACAAATTCATATTCATTTATGTGTGATTCTGAAGAAGAAAAAATCAATACCCTCTGTTTTTGAAAGTTCAAAGTTCTTACAACAAAATTCTTACATCTTTAACTTCAATTTAATTTCAAATCTTGATAATGAGAGATTTGTAATTGATTGAAGGAGGTGTGCTATTGAAAATAAATATTCTTGAAGATTTGGTTGATATTTTCAGGTAGTTTTCAAAATTGAGGTTGTTGTCATTGGTGCTGACAAATTCCATTGAAAAGAATGAGGTTTTTCTCTCCAAATTGCCTTTGTAGTGATTGTGTGGAAGGTTACACATAAGGCGGAGTTCTTTTCATATATTCAAATAATTCATCGCTCAAGGAATCAGTAGGATCAAGGGGTTTATTGATACGCACGAAGGCTTGGAGAAAATTGTTGATATTGAAAGATTCAAGAAGCGTCAATCGAGTAAAGATTATATAGAAGAGTTTTGCATTACATTGTCTATAAGTCTAGATCCTGATAGGAGATTTTATAATTCTCAGCATTATTCTAGATTGATGATTGTTTGAACACTTGCAAATATTTGTCAAATATAAATGAACAATGCAGGTTCCAATAGAAAACCATTAAAGTGTGTGTAGGGAACTCTTTCCCTTACTCTTGCATTTAATTTTCATAGGATTTGCATGCTTAGATATTTTAATTTTAGCGTAGTTTACCTTTTATTCAATTGGTAGCGACTTATTGTGTAAGCTTAGGTTTTGTTAGAATTGGTGCCTAATCTAGCTACATTGGTGATTAAAAATCTTATAAATAATTAAAGTTAAAATTCATCGTCATTGAATAATTATATAATCACATCTTATGAAATATAAAATTGAATCAAGTGAATACCTTTATGTATCATCATTAAACCGTATGTGGTGTTGTGAATTGATTTAGTGTTAACATAATCGAGTTTCGAAAATTATAATTTTTATATTTTTCGTTTCAAACCTTCTGTGCGCACTTTTGAAAAATCTCTGGTATTCAACTTTTGAAACAGAGGATGAAATTTTCAATAAGGGCATATTCAACCCCCTCCCCCCCCCCCCCCCCTCCCCTAGACTGTTTTTCTATTTCCATATTCCCACCTAATCAGAAGAGATTGTTGACCGCCACGTGTCGTCGATTTGAACGTTGTTCACCAGAGGTAGAGAAAAGGAAATGGGTGTACCTGCAAGACACTCTAATGCCAAAGTAAGTAAGGGACCAGAGCAAGAGCTAGTACAGAAGTTAGGCGTGGAGAATTGAATACCTGACCCTCTAGTAAAAGAGAGTATTTATAAAGAGACCCCAGCAGAGAGCCAGCGATCACTTGTGTTGGGCTGGATTGTCAGGCCCAACCCAAGTGACTGTTAGAGCTTATGTGGCGTAGTGAAGACCAGTACGTGGTCTTCGCCCTATTTCAACTATCTCGTGATCTCCGGAAGGTGTGCTGACTAGCTCTTTCAGATGCGTCTAGAACTGTGCCTGACACTGAGTGATTTGAGCCTTGTTGGGCCTTCTCCAAATAACGTTGGGCTGGGCCTGCCTGACGGATGGGCTGGGCCTGCACGATGGATGGGCAGGCTGGGCCCAGTCCAGAACACCACCCAAGAAGAAGACCATTTATCATCTATAGTGAGAATATATTCATATTATATATTGTCGTGACCATGAATAAACTAACATTTTATGTGTCGAGCTACCATCCGACATTTTGTAGTTCTGATTAATTATTAACTCTAATCCATGTATAACTCATTTTGTGGAGACAACTAGTATTATTCATTATTATGATCTAAGAACCCTTGAAATAGTCGCTCACTAAGAGGTAATAAATGGTAAATGCACTACTATAAAATACACTTTAAGTAACATTAATACTACTATGGTTAGGCTTTTCACCGTTGTAATGTCACAAACTAGATGCACCTGATATATATTTTATTTTTTGAAAAGTTATTTAATCACAGTTGGGATAAACAAATGTGGTGATAGAGTAATTGTTACAAGCTTCGAATTCTAGCAACTACATTTTTTCCATTTTTCCTATTACAAAAAGTGTGTGTCACTTAAATTCATAAATAAATGAAAACTATTTAACCACGGTTTTACTATACAACCGTTGTAATAAGATCTACATTTCACTGCGGTTGAATGTAACAACCATGGTCAAAAGTTTTTCTGATAAATTTAAAACAAAACAGATTCATTATTTCTTCATAACCCTAAACGAACTAGCAAACCAGAGCGACAACGATAGTGATAGCGAAACCTTCATTTTCACAATCTTCGTTCATTTGAATCTTCATTCTTGATAGTCTTCACTATCTTCATTTTTTGTCTTTTCCTCTTCTAAGTACGATATGTTTCGTGCAAACCTCACTCTCTTTCTCATGTTTCTAATTCTTGATAATCTTCCCTATCTTCATTCTTATTTGATTTTGTGGTCTGTTTCGTGCAAAGTTCATATGTTTTATTTTTTGTTGTTGAATTTAGTAGTGAACAAAAATATTATAACTTTGCTACAATAGTATGCTCAAGATTTAGAGTTGTATTATTGTTATGAATATGCTTCAATTTTTTGATATGTTTTAGGTTTAGATTTTGTTGTGTCATTCACAATATTGTTTTGATATAAATTTTAGAATTTATTATGGATCGTAGTTGGAAGAAATCTAATAAATTAGGTCTGATATATGAGAATGGGGTTCTTAAATTCTTTAAATACGCTGATGAAAATCTTTCTGACAATAATGATATATTTCATTGTCCTTGTGTTAATTGCGGAAATATAAAAAAAGGTACAAAGAATGATATTCCATCACATATGTTGTGATGGTATATGTCAAAATTATACAATATGGATGTGGCATAGTGAGGTGGAAAAAAAGCGAAACAGTGTATCACAAGGTCACGAAGTTGAGGAAGATGAATATATGGATGATCGTCAAGAAGATATGTTCAATGATATTGGAGAATCTTCTTTTAATAAAGCACATATTTATGATATTTTATAAAGTGATAAAGACACCCTTTTATATAAGGGGTGCACAAGTTTTACACGATTGTCTGTGATTTTAAAATTGTTTAATCTGAAAGCGAAAAATGGGTGGTTGAATAAAAAATTTATGAAATTGCTTTATTTGTTAAAACAAATGCTACCTAAAGATAACAGTTTGCCTGATCGTTGATATGATGCCAAGAAGATATTGTGTCCAATGGGTTTGTAGTATATCACAATACATGCATGCCATAATGACTCCATATTATACAGAAAAAAGTATGAAAATTTATATCAATGTTCAGAATATGGGGTGTCGCGTTACAAGCTGAAAGACAACAATAGTGATGACAATGACAATGTTAGTAGGAAGAGGTCTCCTGCTATAGTGTTATGGTACTTCTCAATAATTTCATGATTCAATAAACCTTTTGCAAATGCGAAGACGCAAAAAATATTTAGATAGCATGCAAATGAAAGAAAATGTGATGGAAACATATGTCATGTAGCTGATTCTTTGCAAAGGAAGAAAATTGATTCGTTGTTTTCGAATTTTGACAATGTACCAAGAAACCTTAGGCTTTAGTTTGCCACCAATGGAATGAACCCCTTTAGTAATTTTACATGCAACATTTTTGTATTTGACGATTTTTCATCGGCCAACAAATGCCAATTAACTTGGATTTACCGTGAGTTCACCAAAATCACATTGAAACACTATAATTGCAAATACAACTATTTGTATCAGTATCAAAATTACAATGCTAAATTTAGTGGGGTACATCAGTACATGGGTTCATAATATTTTATGATTCTAAAAGATATTTAAAAATTGGTTATTTAATATTTTAAAAAAATTAAAATTGTTAGTAACTTTTATGAAAAAATATTATGAACCATCATTTAATCGTTTAATATTAATTAAAAAAAATTATTTGGGCAGCTATCCAACAAAAATTGAATTCAAAAATTAGCGGGTAACTTATTGGTATGGATGGTTATTTTGGTTATTTTATCTCACCCACCCAAATCAAAGTGCCCTATATAGATTGAATATTGGGAATGACCAAACCCAACCCAAACCAGCCAAGTATACCCCTAGCTATATTGATTTTAACAAATCCTTCATGATATCTAACATACTTAGTAATATTATCCATTGTCCCCTCTACAATTTACTCATCTCTATTTTATCTCAATTTTTCTTTGGATTAAAATCAGGCTCCCTTCCCTAATTACCCAACACTTCTTTTTTCTAAAAGTTGAGATTATAGTCCTCAAATCAGAGGGCAAGAAAGAAGCATTTAACCACTGGTTGATAAAATTGTTTAATAGTTTGATAAATAACGTAAAACAGGTTTGGTAGTCATATTGAAAGTCGAGACATATTCAAAGAATGATACTTCCCTCTGTATACCAACCTCGCTATATAACTATCACATAGCCCACCCTCTTTTAAGCATTTATTTTCAAGAATTTCAGAACAGATAACAGGTGTCACGAGGAAGATTGAAAATTGGAAAAACAATAAATGGAATAAGAAAAAATCATAAAGATCCTTGAAAACAGTTATAGACTAACAGCAAAAATGTTCAGAACAAGTTTTGACTCAACAAAAATGTGAAAAATAAACCAGCAAAAGGTTTTACACCATGTTCTAAAACAACAATTTCAAACAAATGTAATAAAAAGACCAATATAAAATAACCCTCATCACTAAGACTACTTTCAAATTATGCTTAACGATTAGCCTTGGCAACCCTTTCAATCTCATCCTTTTTCTTGATAGCATAGCTGAAAATTTGAAACATTTTGTCAGCAATGAATTAGACAAGAAAAGGTCTTAGAGAACAAATTCAATATAATGGAAACTCAAATAATTGATTAATGGTATACCTGTTGGATGAACCTTTGGCAGCATTAATAAGTTCATCAGCTAAGCATTCACCAATAGTCTTAATGTTCCTAAATGCAGCTTCACGGGCACCTGTTGTAAGAAGATAGATAGCCTGGTTAACGCGGCGAAGAGGTGAGATATCCACAGCCTGCCTCCTAACAACTCCAGCAGACCCAATTCTAGTTGCATCTTCTCTGGGACCACTGTACAACAATATAATTGAAAAGATCAGGTTGAATATTCTAAAACATGTAACAACCTTGTTTTCAATAAAGTTTCTGAGGAAAATAAAAATCAAAACAAAAACAAATACTGCACAGAAACAGATTTGTGCAAAATACCACAATTAAATAAATCGTGTGAAGAACTACAAAAGTCAAATTCCTACACTTAGAAATGTTGTGTTTATTAAGAGAATGATCAGATAGAGCTAATACGAAGTGCCATCATCCAGGCAATCAAACCAATAGGGAAATAACTAATCATCATTTCATTCCCCAGTTCCAGCAATTAATAGCTCTAATATTATTACAGCTAAAAACTAGTTGATAGTTTAGTTTGATTTATTATACCCACAAGTAACAAGTACAACCTTAAAACAATAAAAAATCAGAGACAAACTAATAACCATTAAAGCTTGCATGCATATTACTAGCAAGGAAAAACATTTTTATAAATGAATTCAACATATTTGATTACCACATGACAATAGTAAGGAGATTGATCAGATAGAGCTACTAGAAACGCCCAAAAATATAGGCAATCAGACCATAAAAACTTACATGCATTATTACTACAATGTAGAAACATTCTTTGAACAAATTCAATATGTTTGATTACCACATGACAATAATAAGGAGAATGATCAGATAGAGCTAATACAAACGCCATCATATAGGCAATCAAACCAATAGGAAACAATAAATCATCATTTCATTCTCCTGTTTAACAAATTAACAGCTGAGCTTCAACAAATACAAAATGATGTAACATCCCATCAAATAATTCATTGCATTATTACTACAACGAGGAATCATTTCCTTAATTCAGTCCATTATTACACTAGATTACTGACACAAAACAAATAAGGAGAATGATCGGATAGAGCTAATACAAATGCCATCATATAGGCAATCAAACCAATAGGAAACAATAAATTATCATTTCATTCTCCCTTTAAACCAATGAATAGCTCCAAATTTTACCAATTAAAAACTTGTAACATCCCACCTAATAATCCGATAGGACTATCCTTTTCTATCAAGTAATAACCAAACACAATGAGAAAAAGCATACTTAAAGTAGTAACATCAATATGAGAACAATCTAATTCCTATGCATTATTACTACAAATGAGAATATTATCTTAAACCACAGTTATACTTGATTTCTTATTTAAAACAAATAAGGAGAATGATCAGATAGAGCTAATACAAAAGCCATCATACAGGCAATCAAACCAATAGGAAACAATAAATCATCATTTCATTCTCCCTTTCAACCAATCAACAGCTGATAGTTTTAATAGTTAAAAATTTAATTGTCACACAAATTTGATTCAAATATCATGCTCTACCAAACACAACGGCAATAAACAATTTAAAGTAACATCAGATGGAAAAAAACAGCCAACACAAAATTTTCCACGCATCATTACTACCTAGGAAAAAAAGTTTCTGAAAATAAAGTTTGGGAAGAATGATAAGATAGATCTTAATACAAAAAAAATGTAACAATCAGTGAATCAAAATAAAAGTAAAATGGGCAATGATCATTCCTTCCTCCAGATATAAACAGATCCCACCAGAAAATTACAATTGAAACAAATCAACAAATCAACAAAATACCAAGCATTCCAATATACCCTCAATCAACAAATAAAAACACCCAACAGACAATATCAGAATGCAAAACCATAAATATTCCAGATAAAAAGAAATCCTAGTTGACAATACCTGTTGACAACAGCATCAACAATAACTTGAATAGGGTTCTGATCAGTCAGCAAGTGAATGATCTCCATGGCATGCTTAATAATCTTAACAGCCTTGATCTTCTTTCCATTGTTTCGGCCGTGCATCATGAGAGAGTTGGTGATTCTCTCAACAATGGGGCACTGGGCCTTCCTGAAACGCTTCACTGAGTACCTACCAGCAGTGTGAGGCACATATGTAGCATGTTTGGATGATTGAACTCCAATGTAATCAGAAAGAGACACATCGCTAAGCTGGTAAAGGCAAATAACAACATTAATGACCTAAATCCCATTAATTTCTCAGATTCTCAGTAATGAAACATCGAATAACAACATTACAAATTAAACACACTTAATTAACTCTAATCCAGTGATTAATCCTTTTCAAATGAGCTTAAAATAAACATTGAAATCTGTAATTAAAAGCTGTACAAGAACAAATCGAGAAAGGAGATAAATAGAAGACCTGAACATCGTCGAAGCTCCATCTGTTGAAGAGCTTGACTTCGATTTGATTGGGATCGACTTCGACGGCGACGGGGACAGCAACGACGGTTTCAGCCATTACTGTAAAAAATGATTCAAGAGATAGGGTTAGTGAGCGGCGGCGAGATGCGGAACGAAGAGAGAGGAAAAGAAACTCACTTGAGTCGAGAGAGTGCAGCCGTAAACCCTTCCAATGCTCTGGTTATCAGACTAACTACAACCCTAGTTTTATGTATTTATAGTGAAAAATTATTTTAGAATATTGTGTTTCTTGCCCACATCTTCTCTATTTTGTAATTGTTACCTTAGAGTTTTTGTGTAATATAAATTACTAAAAAAAAAATTTTATATAACAGTTTTTTTTTTAATAACCAATGATTTAATAAAATAACAAACGAGTATAAGGGGTACTCGAATCCTTTATAAAAGTTGGCTACTCAAACGATAAATTGGAACCAGATAAAGGATCGGAACACCAAGAATTTAAGACTATTATTTCGTCTTAAATTTAAGGGGGTTTTTTATCTCATCTTATAGTCGGAAAAACATATGTAAAAAATTTAAAATGTCTGTCAAATATCAGAGATGCATGACGTACCTTGTCTTAAGCCAAAACGTTAACTGATTCGGAGATGCATTTTTATAATATTTCAAAACACACCCTGTAATAGCTCATTTTACATGTTAATTGTTCCAAAAATGTATCTCCTTTTTAGGGTTTATGTATGTCTTTTATAGGATTTACGGAGATGCATCTCTGTAACATATTAGAACAGTGCAAGTTTAGTAAGTTTTATGGTTATTCAGATGAAAATGACTATTTATAAATTTTAAAACTCTGCTATGTGATTAAAATTAAACCATAGAATCGATATGTAAAAAATAAAATATATAAATCCATATGGTCAAAATAAATTACAGCTGATACACAATGAAGTCTAAATACACAATATAATTGTAATAAGTCAAAATAAAATACAATCGATAATGAATCCAAAGTACAAATATTATATAATATTGTGTATGTCGGATTACAACTCATATGGATCTTCGCCCTCCTTTATCATATATCCTCTGATGTTGTCTCTGGTACATCAGCATCTCTGGTGCCACCGTCATAATGGCATTTAGGACTTGTCTCACCCCTTACCCATTAGGGAATATACCTCTATAAGTGTTTGTCTGCACAATCTCCACAATGCAATGAAATGTAGGTAAGACATTGGGGGCATGATCTAATAATGCATGTTCTTCCTCTAGTATCTCTTGATGAGCTGACCTCAGTGGATCTCTCAGAGCAGCATGCACCATATACGGATGTGACACCCTGAAGAACCATTTAATGTACTCGTTGTCATAGCTTCAGGCACTCTCAACTATGGTACTTTGTGCGTCCTCTTGTACCAAATTGTTAGAACAATATTTATTCGTGACATATATCATTTGGGTTTTAATGATAACAAAGTATTGAAAGAACAATGGGGGTATCTAATGTGTGTTACAAACAAGTATGCATGTGTCGCTACTCGAAAAATGCATCGCGCAACGACGGGGAGGCGAAAAGAAAGGACAGAAGAGTCGCCACCGAACTTTATTTATCCCATGAGGGGAAAGGGAAATATCGAGAAAACCTTAAGAAATAAATGGATAAGATGGTCTCGCAACCATGAACGGGTTCGGAAGCCGGTTATGCGAGGGGAAGGTATTAGCACCCCTCGCATCCATCGTACTCGATGAGAACCTTTTGTTTGTCGATGTGAATTTATTTGCTTAAATATTATGCTAAAAAGGGTTCTAAAAGATAGGGAGAAGGGTTTAGAAACGAAGAAAGGAGGGATAGAGAGATAACGGGGGAAAGAAGAGAAATAACAGACTCGGTAGGACTTCGCGGTCCTAGGCCTACGTATTCTCAATAAATGTGAGAAAGTCAGAGTCGACGTAGTTCGGGGAACTACAGATATGGGGGGAAAGTGCTCGGCAAGGATTGTGGCCCTTGTGCCTACGTATCTTTACTTGAGAAAGTAAAGAATCAGAGCAGCCGTAGTTCGGCCTACGGTGTGTTGATGCTTTTTTTATGGATGATGCTATCGTGCGCATTCTAGCAGTTAGGTGTATTGCTGCTCGCTCGTTGGAGACTTAGGCGTTACCTGTTTGCGGTAGAACGGACGTATCATATCCTTTTGAAAGATTGATTAGTTTTCGCCGCGCGGGGCAAGAAGTCACGTTTGATTGATTGGATTGTTTTTTAGGGGCGAAACAGGTCCTCGGATAGTAACCCCTACAGGTAGTACCCGATTCATTGTCTCAGAGTTTTTGTCATAAAAGGGTGTGGCAAACGAGGCGTCTTCGTATTGAAAGACGAGCGTCGAAACCACCCTCACTACAGTGGGCATCCCTACGCTCGGAGAAGAAGAGGTCTACACCCAATCCTCTCTCTTTAATTCAATGCAAAGAGAACTTCATTCTCTTATTAAAGATGTTTTTGGTTTTGAATGGTAAGTGCTTTGCGACAGAGAACCCTACGGTAAATGTCAGCACTCGGGATAGGAGAAGGCCTACGCCTAACCACTCCACGACCATTCAAGTTTTTATTATGAAAAGATTTGAAAATGCACTCGGTACGGGACCGAGGTTTTAGGTGTGAAAATTGCAGAAGGAAGTTGTGAAAGTGAGATGGTGGATAAAGTCGCGTCTTCGTATTGAAAGACGAATATCAAGACCACCCTCACTACAGTGGGCATCCCAATATTCAGAGAGGAAGAGGTCTACACCCAATCCGCTCTTTTTAATTCAATACGAAGAGATTTTAATTTGGAAAATGAGATTTGAAAATGGACTCGATACGAAACCGAGGTTTTGAAAATGTATTCGACACGGAGCCGAGGTTTTTTACGAGAGAAAGCAGACGGAATCGTTTTCGTATTGAAAAACGAGTGTCGAGATCACCCTCACTACAGTGGGCATCTCAACATTCGAAGAGGAAGAAAGTCTACACTTAGTCCTCTTATTTTAGTTCAATACTAAGAAAAACAGTTATTTTTTGTGAAAAGTTTCAAGATAACACGCGCGCGAACCCTAATAAAGGATCAACTTCAAGGAAATCAAAGGTCTTAGAAATTATCATTGATTTGAGATATTACTATTTTTTCATTAAATGGAAGTAATATTAAAAATAAATTAGTATGTGAAAGTTTATTGATTTTGAAAATAATAATGTAATTAAATAAAAGAAATAAAATAATTCAATTCAAAATGCAAGGGGTGGGGTTTGAACCCACCCCCTTCAGATTCACAAGCCAAACACGCCACCACTAAGCCACTCCGCGCGCATGTTATAAGTGATGGGAAGAAGAAATATAAAAGAGCTGAGAGCGAAATATGAAGAAGAAAAAGAAAAGAAAAGAAAAAAAGATGGTTCTGTCCAACATAGGAATCGAACCATGCACATTAGGGACACAACACACGCCTGTTTTACCACTGGGACAATGGCATTTCTGGTGATTAGTAAGGAAACAAGAAATATACATAGCGAATCCATAACCATAGCTGGGCAAAAAAAAATAAAACAAAAGCACTTAAGTGCAAAAGCTGTTGGAATTGAAACAAAACTCCATGAAAATGACCAAACTAAATGTCTATTCCAACTGTTTTTAAGTGAGGAGAATAAATATAACATTCAAACTTTCACACAATGCTTGTAAATTGATACACTAATGGAATTGCAAACTTTCAATGGGAAAGCAAAAACAAATGCCAACAGCATGAATTAGCAGCAACATGAACACAATAGGGTTCAATTATGATCAAAAGTCAATAGTTGAATTAATTCAAAGAACAAAAGACAAACAACTTCTCAACCAAAGCAAACAGTGATCATCAAATTGCAAGTCAAATGTAGCAAAACCAATAACAAGCTTGTACATCTAAACCAAGGTCAGAACAAAATTCAAAACAGCATTGCATACATCATCAAATTGCAAACAAAACATGATTTTAGTCACATATTGATAGTTAAACAGGTACTGCACTTGACATAATTCTACACCTAATCCAACTAGAGTTTTCACTCCTAGCTAGCACAAGTTGCAGCATATGTATGGTAATACTCAAACAGTCCACATTCATCATGAAAACAACACAAACTCAAATGGTTCTCCTTAGGCCAAACAGAATTTAAGCAAATAAAACCAAGTGATAGCAGCAACAGTATCAGTTAGATCAAAGTCCACATGATAAAGACTTAATGATTCTTCTGTCAACTAAACCAAACATCCAAGACCAAAATGCAGTATGACAGTCAACAATAAAAGATTTCAATCTCAGGCCTCAAGCAAACAGCAACACAAACTGAGCAGAGAAAAAACAAAACTCAACACCAAACAACATCAGTGCATACTATTATCTAGCTGTGATTACATTAGTTGGAATACCAAACTCAAGCTCAACCAAACTCCAACAACAACAGGGTAATGAACCCTTTTCCTTTTTTTAAAAATGCACCAAATACTAACTAAGGCATTGTAACCCAATCATCAGTTTATGTTGCAAATAAAAGTTCCAACATGCTGCTACTACAGTATTCACAAAACCATAACAGTTATACTAACAAGTTCATTTTTCTTTAAAATAGAATAACAAGACAGTTTTAAAACAAACTACTTCAAACATCTGTTTCAATTTCCATATATACAAAAACATGACATGGGATGTGTAAATTGATTTTAAAGAACAAAACAGTAATGACAACATACTAATTAGAATGCCAACAAACCTACCCAAACTGCTAACATCAAATAAAGCATACACAAATCCAGCAACAGCATATTGAAACCTGACAGACACCCTGCATTTGGCTCCACACATTAAACCAACAGCAACATCATCTCTAATGTTCAAGCATAAAGACTAAAACTCAAAAGCAAACAATCATTGCTCATTTTAAACAGCAGCATAACAATTGAATAATCATGGTAACAGGACTTTCCAAACCTCAGTCCATTCCAAACTACAGTTAAATACAAAATAAATCAAATGGTGGGAGGGAAACAAACTGTCAAGACAATGCAACTGTAAAGGCAAAAGTAAGATCCAATGGAATTGAAATTCATAGGATATCACAAATCATGGACAACATGTGATGATCAGACTTACTCTAAACAAAACACAACAAAGTGAACATCCAAGCAAAAATCACAATCAAAAGCAAACAAGCAGATTGTTTCTGGACAGCATCCTATTGACAAAAGGGGGAAACAAGATGCATTGAAAATTTAAAGGAAGAGCAAAGCCTCCACATAAACCAATACTAATGAAACAAAGCAACATTAATCACAGCCAGTACCAAACATGTAACAAGGGTCAACACATTGAAACTTGGCAAAAAAACTTTGTATCAGAATTGAGGTCACGATCCTTACTCATGCTCAAACAGCCAAGATAAATAAAACCAGGCAGGAACTTGGAAATGAGAGCAACAAGATAACCTCCTAAGTATTATGCTGCTACATGCTTGTCAAGTCAAAACCTAACTACAACACATACATAACACCAAACAGCAAACTCCACACCAACACCAAATAAGATCAAATCTGAACATCAAGCAAAGCAAGAGAACATAGCAAAAGAGAGTTCAAAACCACTCAGCATGTTAACAAAACAGATTTTCATCATACATTGAAACCAAACATACACCAACAATTGAAGTTTCTTAAAACTCAAGTGAAGTTCCTTTTTTAAAAAACACATGAAATTATTCCAAAACAAACTTTAAGTAGCAACAGCACATGAAAGCAACATAACAAAATGACAACAAAATGAAAGCAACACAACAAACTTTAAGTAGCAACAGCACAAGAAACAACAAGTCAGTTCATATATCAGAAATGAAGATCAGATCTAGGGGACTCCAACCATCAGTGTTCTAACCAACTCCATTTTATCAACACATTTTAAACAAAATGAGTCATACACATTTCTTCATACTATTGACAAAGCATGTGCAAAAATAACAAAAAAACAAACTTAACATTTTTTTACAAAGTTTATGAACAAGTTCTGAACCCTAATTCAAACATATGCGTGTAATGAAGAAAGCAAGCTAGTATCCATACCTAGCACGAGAAAAAAATGGATTGACTCTGAGAAATCCCACCTTTGAACAGCTCCAAGAACCTCCCCTCTCTCAAAGGTACTTTTCTCTTTTTTTTCTCCAAACACAAAATCTCTGGCCGCTGCTACTAGGGTTTCTGGTTCCACTTTTCCTTTTTATATCCTCAAATTTGAGATTTTGAATTCTCCCCCCTTACTGAGCTCTTTCCCTCGCGTGGTCCCTTTTTGTCTTGTGGTGTGGTAGTGGCTCAGGCTAGGGTTTGGTAGTGGCTGCTTGTTCGCCCAAATTGGTGAAATGAAACAGAGAAGTACAGGGAGGTACACTTGTGGTCTGGTCTTGAAAAGGCAATGCCAGATGGTACGCTTTGCACACATGGTTTACCATTTCCCTCCCTTTGCAAATTCAACCGTGACTTGAATAATATCAATCCAAAACGAAAACTATCAGTACCATATTAAACCTTGTGAAAAAATGGACGAGTATGAAATTGATCTCATCTGAAATGGTGATGTTTTCCTTAATCTCTGAACCTTCACGCTTATCCAATTGCTTCAAGCCTTTTTTGTTTGTCAGCTTCTTGTTTTTGTCTTAACATGTATACATTTCCTCTCCCTTAGTATTCAAAAATACGCGCTTCTGGCCAAGTGGTAAATGTGGGTCTTGATGGAACAAAAGGTGGCGGGTTCAAACCCCACCTTGTACACTTGTTTTTATTTTTTTCAATTCACTCATTTTTGTGTAACTTATGAAATATACTTTATTCACTTTTCTTCTTTTCCATTTCTTTGTATAAAATGCAAATGATTTATGCCATGTAATATATTTTATATGATATATTTATTTTTTTATTTATACTGATGCAGATGAAAAAAATGAAAAATATGCCAGAGGGGTCGGTCAAATTTTGGGGTACAACAGCTGCCCCTATTCAAGCGACTTAGACCTGAAGGGATGAAAGGTAAGCGACTTTCATACAATCAAGGTAAAAGACGGTTGAATACCCAAGGACCCGGAAATTTGACAACCGTGATACGAACTTCTGACATTGCCGCCAGGCACCCATATTAAATGAAAGGTCTGACCTCCCTGTCAGCTCCTTTAACAGCATCTAACCTTACTGTCAGCTGACTTCGCCGTCAGAATTCAACATCCAATTGGTAAACCACCTGACTTCGCCGTCAGTCTTCAATATACTCTGACTTCGCCGTCAATTTTTCAAAATCGCCTTCTGACTTCGCCGTCAATCATAAATCAAGTAAACATCTGACCTCGCCGTCAATTCTCACATAACCTGACTTCGCCGTCATCTCTTAAAACAATCTTCTGACTTCGTCGTCATTTCCAACAGCTTTGACTTTGCCGTCAATCCTTAAAACAATTGGTAAAAGCATCTGACCTCACGGTCAGGCCTCGACATTAAGTCGGTAAAAAGATCTAACCTCGCCGTCAGTCCTCTGTTAAATACAAACAGATATTGAATCCAAAGATACGATCCTCCGACATCGCCGTCAAAACAAATTTTCAACCTCGCCGCTGAACAAACAATTACTTTTGACATCGCCGTCAAAACAAACTTTCAACCTCGCCACTGAATAAACAATTTACTCCGACATCCCCGCCAGAAACAGACATCCAACCTCGCCGCTGAATAAACAAATTATTCTGACATCGCTGCCAGAAACAAACATCCAACCTCGCCGCTGAATAAACAAATTATTCTGACATCGCTGCCAGAAACAAACATCCAACCTCGCCGCTGAATAAACAAATTATTCCGACATCGCTGCCAGAAACAAACATCCAACCTCGCCGCTGAATAAACAAATTACTCCGACATCGCCGCCAGAAACAAACTTCTCAACATCGCCGTTGAAGAATATAAATACTTGACATCGCCGCCAAAACAGACTTCTCAACATCGCCGTTGAAACACTAAATCACCTAACATCGCCGTCAGAACAAACTTCTCAACATCGCCGTTGAAGAATATAAATACTTGACATCACCGCCAAAACAGACTTCTCAACATCGCCGTTGAAACACTAAATCATCTAACATCGCCGTCAGAACAAACTCTCAACATCGCCGTTGGGGAACCCAATACTTGGCATTGCCGCCAAACAGACTTTTCAACATCGCCGTTGAACAAACAAATTACTCTGACATCGCTGCCAGAAACAAATATCCAACCTCGCCGCCGAATAAGTAAACTACTCTGACATCGCCGCCAGAAACAAATATCCAACCTCGCCGCTGAATAAGCGAATCAAAACAAACTTCTCAACATCGCCGTTGAAGAATTAAATCATCTGACATTGCCGTCAGAACAAACTTCTCAACATCGCCGTTGAAGAATACTAAACCATCTAACATCGCCGTCAGCCCTTCGCTAAATATAAGCGAGCAACAAGATTCAAACGAAATTAAGACCATCCATTGGTGATAGTCGCAAAATAACTCCGCTGGGGAAACACCATAAGCTGGGGTCTAGCCAACACACGGGCAAAGATACTAATCATCTGCGAGATTCACTTGAAACAAAAGGGTAACGACCTGGCTTATGTTTCGCATGCATATGTTTGGATATGACGAAATGCTCCATGCGAAATGGAAATGCTTCGCGTTTGGGTGGATGCTATGTATGTAAATGCAGATGAACCACTTTAGCAAAATAAATGCTAAAGAGAAAGAGCCAACTCCGTTGGGGAAAGGCTAGATACGCCTTGCGCAAACAAACTCATGCTGGGGAATACAAGCCTTGGATGGCCTCCGAGAAAAACTTCTGGGTAAGACTGCTTTGCTAAGAATAAATCCATTCCGCTGGGGATCCAAATCAAACTCTGCTGCGGAAAACGTCCCGGATGGCCTATCAGTCTACAACTCTTTTGGGGAACAAGCCACTTGGCTGGAGACAACAACTCCACTCTACCGGGGAAATCAATCATGAATGATTAGCCAGAAATAACCCTACTGGGGAAACATAGCAGATTGCTGAGGAATAACTCTCTTCTGTCGGAGATTGAATCCACTATCTGCTAGGGATGTTGAATAAGACTTACCGGGAATTTATCCCATACTTTCTCTGCTGGGGATGGAGATAAACAGTCTCTGAGTCAGCCCTACTCTGTAGGAAGAAAATTAACTCTGCTAATTTGATTGTGGATTAGATAAGGAAAGAATCATCCTCAACCTCTGCTTGGGGAAAGTGACAACAGCTAGACAAATGTGTTATACAGCTGGCACCAAGTTTATCAATTATGACCTTATTTAAAACAAATGTCTTGATTAATAGTTAGCAAAGCCCACAAGTTTATGTATGTAAGGTTTTTTATCAAAAAATATCAGGCGTTTCTTGCAAACAAAACGGTAAAAATTTAAAACCAGAACAAAAGCTTTTTCCGAATAGTATATTTTATTGATAAAAGGCCTGAAAATAGGCAACTTTACATTGGATGCGACTCCTTAAAAGAGAAAGTCGCGCAAAGAGACAATCACAAGGAAAATATACAAAAATGTCGGCAACGTGGTACAGACAAACACCATGTGACGACTCATCCATGACTCGCGTGGCTTTGACGCTTTCCGACACTTTAACTTCCGAAGAGATTGATTTGAATGGTCGATCTTCGAGTTCTCCCTAGAATCCATTAGGCTTGTGATAATCAATGCGCAGGCCGCAGTCATTTGCTTTAAAATCCCTAATTTTTGCCTGAATCGCCCTGGCGGGTTTTCGACTCACCAGGATACCCATTTTTGCCAAAGTTGCCCTTTCAGGTTTTCAACTTTGCGGGCTTACATTTTTCTTATATCCCTAATTTTTGCCCGAACCTATCCTTTTATGGTTCGTCGGGATGCCTCATTCTTGCCTGGATACTCTTTTTCTTTCCAGCGAGCTTTCTTAAGCAAAATATTTTTTGACCGCGTCTGCGTTCACCGGGGATGTAAAATCTTCGCCATCCATAGTTGACAGCAACAAGGCCCCTCCTGATAATGCTTTTCTTACAACATATGGCCCCTCGTAGTTGGGGGTCCATTTGCCCCTATGATCGTTTTGTGGTGGGGGAATTCGCTTCAACACTAAGTCGCCTGCCTGGAAGCTCCGAGGTCGTATCTTCTTGTCATAGGCGCTCTTCATCCTCTTTTGATACAAACGACCGTACGCAAGAGACGCCAATCTTTTCTCATCCATCAAACTAAGTTGATTCAACCTGTTCTTTACCCATTCTGCTTCATCTAGTTTGACATCTGCCAGTACTCTTAGAGAAGGGATCTCGACCTCTAATGGCAGAACAGCTTCCATGCCATACACCAACGAGAAGGGAGTTGCCCCAGTTGAAGTACGCACCGAAGTACGATATCCATGTAAGGCAAAGGGCAACATCTCGTGCCAATCCTTATAAGTTATCACCATCTTCTGTACTATCTTCTTAATGTTCTTGTTGGCTGCTTCCACGGCGCCATTCATTTTCGGGCGATAGGGAGAAGAATTGTGATGCTCAATTTTGAAACTCTGGCATAGTTCCTTCATCATCTTGTTATTCAAATTAGAACCATTGTCAGTAATGATCCTTTCGGGTATCCCATATCGACAGATGATATCTCTTTTGATGAATCGGGCCACTACCTGCTTTGTGACATTGGCATAAGAGGCCGCTTCGACCCATTTGGTGAAATAATCAATAGCCACTAAGATAAAACGGTGTCCGTTGGATGCGGTCGGCTCGATTTTTCCAATCATATCAATGCCCCACATGGAAAAAGGCCACGGCGACGACATGACATTCAAAGGACACGACGGTATGTGAATCTTGTCGGCATAAATTTGACATTTGTGGCATTTCTTGGCGTACTTGAAGCAATCTGACTCCATAGTTAACCAATAATATCCTGCCCTCAACAATTTCCGAGACATGGCATGCCCACCTGCATGTGTTCCGAAAGCACCTTCGTGGACCTCTTCCATAAGCAAATTTGCCTCTTTTTCGTCCACGCATCTTAGTAGCACTAAGTCATGGTTTCTCCGATAGAGCGCACCGTCTGGATTCAGATAGAAATTGTCGGACAATCTCCTCAAAGTCTTCTTATCTTGGGTAGATGCCCCAGGCGGATACTCTTGGTTCTTAAGAAAGTTTCAGATGTCATAAAACCATGGTTTACCATCAGGAGCTTCATCTATTGCGAATACAAATGCTGGTCTGTCGAGCCGTGAAATGACAATTATTGGAGCATCGTTCCAGAAGTTAACTTTGTACATTGAGGATAAAGTAGCCAAAGCATCAGCCATCTGATTTTCTACCCTCGGCACATGGTGAAGCTCTACTCGATCGAAAAAAGGTAGCAACCTCCTTGCGTAATTCATGTATGGGACCAGATTTGGCTGGCGCGTTTCCCACTCTCCCTTGATTTGGTTGACCACTAAGGCTGAATCTCCATAGATATCAAGGTTCTTGATTCTTAAGTCGATTGCTTCTTCAATACCCATGATACATGCTTCGTACTCAGCCTCGTTGTTGGTACATGGGAACGTTAACCTCGCGGTGAATGGTATATGGGACCCATGGGGAGTTGTAATGATTGCCCCAATCCCACTACCGTATGAGTTAACAGCGCCGTCAAAGATTAATTTCCACTGGGAACCCAATTCCGGTCCCTCGCCCGGTAATGGTTCATCGCAATCTTTCATTTTCAAGTACATAATGTCTTCGTCGGGGAAGTCAAACTTCATTGGCTGATAATCATCGACTGGCTGCTCTGCAAGGTATTCTGACAGAACACTACCTTTAATAGCTTTTTGAGATACATATTGAATATCATATTCTGTCAGAATCATCTGCCACCTAGCGATCCTTCCTGATAGCGCCTGCTTTTCGAACACGTACTTAATTGGGTCCATCTTTGAAATCAACATGGTTGTGTGGTTTAGCATATACTGCCTTAGGCGCTTGGCGGCCCAAGCAAGTGCGCAACAAGTCTTTTCTAACATTGAATATCTGGATTCACAGTCTGTGAACTTTTTACTCAAGTAGTAAATTGCGTGCTCCTTTCTTCCAGTCTCGTCGTGCTGACCGAGAACACAACCCATAGAATTTTCAAGAACGGTTAAGTACATTATCAACGGTCTCCCAGCCACCGGGGGCATCAGTATTAGGGGTTCTTGTAAGTATTCTTTTATTTTCTCAAACGCCTTCTGGCAATTCTCGTTCCAAACGACCGCCTGATCCTTCTTTAGAAGTTTAAACAATGGCTCACAAGTGGCGGTGAGGTGAGATATGAACCTCGCAATATAGTTCAACCTACCTAAGAAACCACGAACCTGCTTCTCAGTCTTTGGTGCTGGCATTTCTTGAATCGCCCTGATCTTTGCGGGATCAACCTCAATACCTTTCTCACTAACGATGAACCCCAACAGCTTTCCTGACCGTACGCCGAAAGTACATTTGCTTGGATTCAACCTCAATTTGAACTTCCTCAACCTTTCAAACAACTTTAGAAGATTCACCAAGTGCCCCTCTTCCGTTTGGGACTTTGCAATCATATCGTCGACATAAACTTCGATTTCGTGGTGCATCATGTCGTGAAAGAGTGTGACCATTGCTCGTTGATAAGTTGCCCCTGCGTTCTTCAACCCGAAAGGCATCACTTTATAGCAAAAGGTCCCCCAAGGTGTGATAAAAGTCGTTTTCTCCATATCTTCTGGCGCCATCTTAATTTGATTGTATCCGGAAAAACCGTCCATGAAGGAAAACACCGAGAATTGCGCGGTGTTATCAACAAGCACGTCAATATGGGGAAGCGGGAAATCATCCTTTGGGCTTGCTCTATTCAAGTCCCTATAATCAACACACATTCTAACTTTGCCGTCCTTTTTAGGCACGGGCACGATGTTAGCGACCCAAGGAGGGTAGTTGGCCACAGCAAGAAATCCGGCATCTAACTGTTTCTGAACTTCTTCCTTGATCTTCACTGCCATATCTGGCCTTGTTCTTCTCAATTTCTGTTTGACAGGAGGACATTCCTCACGAAGAGGCAGACGATGAACCACGATGTCCGTGTCGAGTCCTGGCATATCCTCATATGACCAAGCAAAAACATCCTTGTACTTTTGGAGTAACTCTACCAAACATTGCTTGACATTACTTTGCAGTGTAGCCCCTATTCTGACCTCCTTCTTGTCTTCTTCTGTTCCCAGGTTGATAACTTCAACTTCCTCCTGATGAGGCAGGATGACCTTCTCCTCTTGTCTTAACAATCTGGCAAGCTCCTCAGGCAGGTTTTCGTCTTCTTCGATCTCTTCTTCGGCTTGAAAGATCGGATTGTCAAAGTCATACCGAGTCATAGACGAGTCTGAGTCGGTGGCATCTGAAATGTGCAACCTGCGATGATGATGATTTTATGCTTTTAAATGATATGCAAACAAAAACACAAACCACATTGCCATTTTATTGTTAAAGATAAAAATAAGAACAACAAGGATCACAAAATTCTGAATGAAAAGACGCCTTTTAATTGATGATAAAAAGATTGTTCACATGCATAAAGATAGGGCCCTACAAATAAAGTCCATTATGCCTTGGGCAGAGCATATGGAAATACATTAATCAAGACAAATCAATTACTCTTCATAAGTCACTGTGATAACTTCCTCCATGCTCCAATTCTTCAAGCCCTGGCCGGGGATGCATGGCTGGATCCACGCATCCATATCACAGTCGCTGTCTCCTTCTTCGTCTGATATGGCATTAATTTGATCGAAAATGACTCCACCGCTAGTAAATTGGACAGAACCTTTGTAACGTGGAGTGCTTTGTGAAGATGATCCATGTGGGCTATATCCCAATCCGAACTTATCTTGTTTGTTTGGGACGCTCACCACTTGTCCCCATCCTTGTGTTGACCCGGATTCCACCACGGCCCGTGCTTCCTTGTATGATGACATGGCAACTTCTGGAGCTTTGACCTCGACCGGTGCCTTCTCCTTGATTTGGACAGTCTCAAAAGCCTGACACAGCGTTTCTTGGATTTCGCCGTCGACTTCCACATATTTGAATGAAGACAGATGGCTCACCATGATGTCTTCTTCCCCACAAACGGTCACAATATTCCCATCCACCATATATTTCAATTTCTGGTGCAAAGTCGACGTTACAGCGCCTGCTAAGTGTATCCAAGGCCGACCCAAAAGGCATCTATAAGCAGGCTGGATATCCATGATGTAGAAAACTGTTTCAAACACCCCTGGGCCTACTCGGATAGGCAGAGTTATCTCCCCAAAGACAGATCTTCGGGTTCCATCGAAAGCCCGCACCACCAAATCACTGGGCGTACAATATAGACCTTGATGATCGATCTTCATCAATGCCTTCTTTGGCAACACATTCAAAGACGACCCTGTATCAACAAGTACATGTGACATCATTGTTCCTCGGCATTCAAGTGAAATGTGCAGAGCCAAGTTGTGGTTCCTCCCTTTTGGCGTCAAGTCGCGGTCCGTGAACCCCAACCCGTTACCTGCATTGACATGGGCCACCACGCCTTCCAACTGATTCACGGATATCTCTTGAGGTACATAAGCATTATTCAAAACTCTGAGCAAAGCATTCCGGTGAGCCTCAGAACATAACAGCAGTGACAAGATAGAAATCTTTGAAGGAGTTTGTTGTAAATGATCCACAATTTTATAGTCACTTTTTCTTATTAAGCGCATGAATTCCTCCGCATCCTTCAGCAACGCTTCCTCTCCTCTGGCCTGAGAATTCTCTTCCGCTATGACCTTACCCTTACCTTTATCAGCCCTTTCTGTGCTTACTTCGGGAGGTGCAAATACTCTCCCGCTCCGTGTCATTCCTCCAGTTCCTATCAAATTATCAACAGAATCCAACGGTGAACCTCTCAGTTCCTGCTTTTGGCCATTGCAGTAGACCTCGGCCCCATAGTTCCAAGGAATTGCTTTAGAACTTTCATAGGGTACGGGCCCTGCCTTTGTGAATATAATAGTGGGCCTCGCCGAAGGCGCAGAAATTGTAATTGTTTTGTATGGGATGGATATGGTGGCCACCTCATCCTTATCTTCGATGACTACCTCTTCAGCATTTTTCTCACAGATTCTATCAAATTGTAACAAACCGTCATCCATCATGTGCTGTATATGGTTCCTTAGGTTCCGACATCCTACCGGACAGATCATACAGTCTTCGCAATCCTTTCCGCAGCCTGGGAATACCCCTCCTTCTAACAACTTGCTCTTCACGAAACTTAATGGCGTCTTCAAATCCTCTACCCTGGATACCAAGTTCAGGCCTTCCTCACTGTCAATAGCATTTACACCGCCACCCTTACCATGGTTAGGCATGGGATTTCGATCCACACTTGGCGCATCCTGATTGAAATTGATAGCTTTACTATCGATAAGGTCTTGTACCTTGTGTTTGAAGGCTTTACAGTTGTCAATACTGTGGCCGGGGGCGCCAGAGTGGAATTCACACCTAGCGTTGGCGTCATATCCAGGAGGTGGTTGGCCAGTTAGAGGTGCCATTGTCCTTTTCTGGACCAACTGCAGTTGAATTAAGTGTTGTAGCAACTGAGCGTATGGCATTGGCGGTGTGTCAAAGTGTCTATCCGCCACCCTTCTCCTGTCCTGGAACTGTCTTGGTGCATAATTCTGTTGTTGAGGTCGCTGCTCCTGTTGTTGCCGCGGCTGTTGTTGCGGAGGCTGTGTCGCCGGGATGGCAATACTCGCTACTTGTGACGGTTGCTGGTAATACGGTCGCTGCTGACGTTGATCCAAGTATCTCTTTCGGTTGTTAAAGCCGTACACTGCATTTGTTTCATTATCCTTTTTCTTCGCACCAAAAAACTTTCTCCCACCTCCAGATGAGGTCCCTTCCGCTGCTTGAATTTTCCCCAATTTTATACCGTTTTCAACTCTTTCGCCCGTGATAATTAAGTCCGAGAAGCTTCCTGACATGTTACTCACCAACTTCTCGTAGTAGATTCCGGGCAACGTGGCCACGAATAGATCGATCAGTTCTCTTTCCACCATGGGAGGTTGAATCCTAGCGGCAAGCTCTCGCCACCTTTGGGCGTATTCTTTAAAACACTCATTGCTTCTTTGGGATAGATTCTGCAACTGCACGCGATTTGGTGCTAGGTCACTATTATACTGGTAATGCTGGACAAAGGCCTCTGCTAAATTCTTCCAACTTCGAATATTGGCAGGTTCCAAACCCATGTACCACTCCAGAGAAGGTCCTGACAGACTATCTTGGAAGAAGTGCATAAGCAACTTCTCGTCATCAGAGTATGCCGACATCCTTCGAAAATAGGAGCGGATATGCACCTTTGGACATGTCGTTCCTTTGTATTTATCGAAATCTGGCACCTTGAACTTTGGAGGAATCCTAAGTCCTGGAATTAGTCCCAGATTGGACATGTCAAGTCCCATAGTGTTCTGGCTTTCCAGAATGCTCTTCATCTTTTCTTCTATTTCGTCAAACCTTCTATTAGTGTCGGATCGTAACCCTCCCCCAAGGTCTCTCATGGAGAAGATGTCATCTTGTTCATCTTGGTCCCATTGAGGATTCACGCTAGTAGGTATGGCACCTGCCACAACCGGGATGGGGATCCCAGTTTGTTCTCTTCCGCCCGGAAGGTTGACTACGGTTGGGCCACCGTTGACTTGCGAGGTTCCACCATTAGCAGGAGGGGGAACAGCAGCAGCCCCGCCGTGCAAGACGCCACTTCCATCCACTTGAGCTATTAAGGGTTGAACCAACGTCCTTAACTGGTCCTGCCCATTGGCCACCCCCTGCATCATCTCCATGAATTGCGCCATCTTCTCACGAAATTCCAAAAGCTCGGCTTGAACCTGATCCATAATTCTCTGATGATTTCCCCGCGTGTTGTAGGAGTGTTGAGAAGTCAGCTTGCTCTTCCTCTTTCCCTTTCTTTCTCTCTGAAATGGCAAGCGGTGTGAGGTCGAGTCTCAGGGAATGCAAAATGATGCGCCAGTTTATGCGAATGCTCAAGAGACTTTCGAAACCTATGACTATAACCGGTATTATAGAATTGCGAATGAACAAATAATAAAGAAAACACAATTAGACCAAAAGCAAATTCTCATTAATTTGGGAAGATTCAATACAAACATTTGCTGACTATGTCGAATAACAATTCTCATTACAAGGAAAACACTAAATGACCGGAAATCAAGAGTACTAAAAACTAGAATTTCTCCTTTTGGAGACGCTCTTCAAGCTTCCTCGTCTCGAACATGAACCTCCTGACCATTTGGTCACAGAGCTGGATAAAGTGGTGAACAGAAGGGGGAATATCATTTCCTTCCAAATCTTGAATGGCGCTCTCTAACCTCCATGGGATATCACGGATCATAAGGTTGCAATGCTCCACCAAATTGTTGTACCTAGCACGGCACGTATCTAGAGTCGACTGGTAATAACAAATAGAATCCACATGGGTGTCCAGCAACTCATTGAGCTGAGCCTCTTTCTCGAGCCACTGCGCACCGTCTCTTTGCAAGGCCTCAAAACGATTCCTCCACAGAAGGGCTGTCTCTTGGGCGGTCTCCAATTCTTGACACTTGTTATTCCACACGTCAGATGTGACATATGAACCCCTCAAGGCCTCCTCTTTGAGTCTTCGTTCACTTTCCGCTAGGGTCAAGGCACTTCTTAGTTGTTCCTCAAGATTCCCAATATCAGCTTCAAGGTTCTCTCGTATTTCCTTTTTCTCGGCAGAGGCAATCTCAAAGAAGTGCCATGCCCTATCACAAGAAGCTTTGGTGTCCTTCAGGCGCTGCCGGAGAGTTGTTAATGATGCGTCAGCCCCTTCGTAACCCTGTTGGTACCTGACTCTCAGATCCGTTTCTAATTTTAGCTTCTTGCTACTCTCAGCCGCTTGATCCTGTTCAAACTCCACCTTTCTTTTGTACTGACCGTTCTCCACATTTGCTTGGTGGACTTCATTCTGAAGGTCCTGATTCTCCTTAGTCAATCTCTCCACTATTAGCTTCAGTTTTTCGTATTCTTCTATGGGTACATGAGTGGGAGCAGGAGGTGCTTCTCGCATAGAGGGCTCTAAGGGAAATGGCAACGACTTTTCAGCTACTCTGGCTAATAACCACCGGTTGTATGGCTCCTTTGCCACACAGTTCTTCGCTTTTAACTCCTTCCTTCCCTTTGTATGAATCTTGCCCCAAGCCTTAGCAATCTTCTTGACAAACGCAGGGTCTTCTGATGTGGCTAGCAGAAAGAAACTCTGAACCTTCTCTGCTTCGGGCTCATCCTCCATAGCATAGCCCAACTGACGTAATGCCATGACTGGGTTATAGTTAATACAACCGGCCCTACCGATCAAAGGTACATTACTGAATTCTCCACAACTGAAGATGATTTCCACATCATAGTACTCATGAGAGTACCAAGCAATATCACTAGCTTCTAGGGACATGATGCGCTGAGACCATTTCAATTCCTTCTTGTTTTCCACGAACGGTCCTTTTTTGGGCAAATGAGAAGCATACCACTTGTATAGTAGGTGAGAGCAGCATTGGATCATTCCCGCCTTCTTTTCACTCCTCCAATGAATAGAATGATAAACATCGGCGAGGAGTGTGGGGATGGGATTCTTCTGCATAAAGAGAATAATGGCAGTGATGTCTATGAAATTGTCCACATTTGGAAAGAGGACAATCCCGTAAATCATCAGAGCAACACTTATACCGAACTTTTCCCAATCTTCATCAACCTTGTACTGAGCGGCCTTTTCTAGCAAAAACTTCAATGGAAAACCCTGAACACCCCCTTTACTGGTTAGACCCTTCTTGACCTCTTCTTTGGTCATATGAAGAGCAAGAGCAATGACAGCAGGTTTTGGTTCTTCTTCCAAACCTGTATAGACAGGTTGGTCCTTAATCTTAATGTTCAAAATGTGAGAATATTCTTCCAAGGTGGGAGCCAACTGGTAGTCTTGAAAAGTGAAGCACCGGAGAGGCGCATCATAAAATTGAGCCATAGCGTACAGGGCCCAGGTATCAACTCTGGAGTGGAGAAGATCAAGCAGTTTCCCATATTCCCCTTGAAAGTTGATCTTGATAACTTTCGGCACGTCAATCAGAAGGTCTTGAATTGATTCCAATTTTGGTTCCCTAAACTTTATGGAATTTGTGCTTCTCTTTCTTATATCAGCCATTGAGTTCACCAATACCTGAGATAATCATAGCTTCTTAAGTCTCTTGATATGCAAAATGATATGTAATGCAATGTTTTATGAATGCATATGACAATGGAACAATAATGAGATCAACGTCACAAATCCTGCAAGACAAGAACACAAGGTATCTTTCCATCGGGTGAGCAATCTACTGGTTCGAGAGGGCGTTCCAAAAGGCTTTTCAAACAAAGTCCTATGCACTAACCCTCAAAAGTTTCCCATCATAACGACTACTCGTAAGACGGTACTCCTTCCAAAAAGGATGAACACAGCGTCATGTTTTAGTAACCTTTGGAACAAGGTTCTACAAAGGTCCTCAGAATCGCGGACTCCCAAGTTGAAGGTAGGAACGTCATTACGACTACACGTAAGACATAATTATTCCAACGGGGTCTCATCTGAGCGGTGGAATTCGATCCAACTCAACGAGTCCTAAGTCTCGCAAATCAGAAAGAAACCACCTCCTAACTTAGTGCATACTCGAAAGCTCGGGTAGAAAGCTTTATCCTCACAAACCAAACCAAATGAACCCAAGAAGTTAGAAAGAAGCATAACCATAAAATAGATAGCAAAACAAATAAAGCACAAATGCGACAAACAAAATAGGCGTGGCTTGCTAGGTGTCCCCAGCAGAGTCGCCAGCTGTCGCTACTCGAAAAATGCATCGCGCAACGACGGGGAGGCGAAAAGAAAGGACAGAAGAGTCGCCACCGAACTTTATTTATCCCATGAGGGGAAAGGGAAATATCGAGAAAACCTTAAGAAATAAATGGATAAGATGGTCTCGCAACCATGAACGGGTTCGGAAGCCGGTTATGCGAGGGGAAGGTATTAGCACCCCTCGCATCCATCGTACTTGATGGGAACCTTTTGTTTGTCGATGTGAATTTATTTGCTTAAATATTATGCTAAAAAGGGTTCTAAAAGATAGGGAGAAGGGTTTAGAAACGAAGAAAGGAGGGATAGAGAGATAACGGGGGAAAGAAGAGAAATAACAGACTCGGTAGGACTTCGCGGTCCTAGGCCTACGTATTCTCAATAAATGTGAGAAAGTCAGAGTCGACGTAGTTCGGGGAACTACAGATATGGGGGGGAAAGTGCTCGGCAAGGATTGTGGCCCTTGTGCCTACGTATCTTTACTTGAGAAAGTAAAGAATCAGAGCAGCCGTAGTTCGGCCTACGGTGTGTTGATGCTTTTTTTATGGATGATGCTATCGTGCGCATTCTAGCAGTTAGGTGTATTGCTGCTCGCTCGTTGGAGACTTAGGCGTTACCTGTTTGCGGTAGAACGGACGTATCATATCCTTTTGAAAGATTGATTAGTTTTTGCCGCGCGGGGCAAGAAGTCACGTTTGATTGATTGGATTGTTTTTTAGGGGCGAAACAGGTCCTCGGATAGTAACCCCTACAGGTAGTACCCGATTCATTGTCTCAGAGTTTTTGTCATAAAAGGGTGTGGCGAACGAGGCGTCTTCGTATTGAAAGACGAGCGTCGAAACCACCCTCACTACAGTGGGCATCCCTACGCTCGGAGAAGAAGAGGTCTACACCCAATCCTCTCTCTTTAATTCAATGCAAAGAGAACTTCATTCTCTTATTAAAGATGTTTTTGGTTTTGAATGGTAAGTGCTTTGCGACAGAGAACCCTACGGTAAATGTCAGCACTCGGGATAGGAGAAGGCCTACGCCTAACCACTCCACGACCATTCAAGTTTTTATTATGAAAAGATTTGAAAATGCACTCGGTACGGGACCGAGGTTTTAGGTGTGAAAATTGCAGAAGGAAGTTGTGAAAGTGAGATGGTGGATAAAGTCGCGTCTTCGTATTGAAAGACGAATATCAAGACCACCCTCACTACAGTGGGCATCCCAATATTCAGAGAGGAAGAGGTCTACACCCAATCCGCTCTTTTTAATTCAATACGAAGAGATTTTAATTTGGAAAATGAGATTTGAAAATGGACTCGATACGAAACCGAGGTTTTGAAAATGTATTCGGCACGGAGCCGAGGTTTTTTACGAGAGAAAGCAGACGGAATCGTTTTCGTATTGAAAAATGAGTGTCGAGATCACCCTCACTACAGTGGGCATCTCAACATTCGAAGAGGAAGAAAGTCTACACTTAGTCCTCTTATTTTAGTTCAATACTAAGAAAAACAGTTATTTTTTGTGAAAAGTTTCAAGATAACACGCGCGCGAACCCTAATAAAGGATCAACTTCAAGGAAATCAAAGGTCTTAGAAATTATCATTGATTTGAGATATTACTATTTTTTCATTAAATGGAAGTAATATTAAAAATAAATTAGTATGTGAAAGTTTATTGATTTTGAAAATAATAATGTAATTAAATAAAAGAAATAAAATAATTCAATTCAAAATGCAAGGGGTGGGGTTTGAACCCACCCCCTTCAGATTCACAAGCCAAACACGCCACCACTAAGCCACTCCGCGCGCATGTTATAAGTGATGGGAAGAAGAAATATAAAAGAGCTGAGAGCGAAATATGAAGAAGAAAAAGAAAAGAAAAGAAAAAAAGATGGTTCTGTCCAACATAGGAATCGAACCATGCACATTAGGGACACAACACACGCCTGTTTTACCACTGGGACAATGGCATTTCTGGTGATTAGTAAGGAAACAAGAAATATACATAGCGAATCCATAACCATAGCTGGGCAAAAAAAAATAAAACAAAAGCACTTAAGTGCAAAAGCTGTTGGAATTGAAACAAAACTCCATGAAAATGACCAAACTAAATGTCTATTCCAACTGTTTTTAAGTGAGGAGAATAAATATAACATTCAAACTTTCACACAATGCTTGTAAATTGATACACTAATGGAATTGCAAACTTTCAATGGGAAAGCAAAAACAAATGCCAACAGCATGAATTAGCAGCAACATGAACACAATAGGGTTCAATTATGATCAAAAGTCAATAGTTGAATTAATTCAAAGAACAAAAGACAAACAACTTCTCAACCAAAGCAAACAGTGATCATCAAATTGCAAGTCAAATGTAGCAAAACCAATAACAAGCTTGTACATCTAAACCAAGGTCAGAACAAAATTCAAAACAGCATTGCATACATCATCAAATTGCAAACAAAACATGATTTTAGTCACATATTGATAGTTAAACAGGTACTGCACTTGACATAATTCTACACCTAATCCAACTAGAGTTTTCACTCCTAGCTAGCACAAGTTGCAGCATATGTATGGTAATACTCAAACAGTCCACATTCATCATGAAAACAACACAAACTCAAATGGTTCTCCTTAGGCCAAACAGAATTTAAGCAAATAAAACCAAGTGATAGCAGCAACAGTATCAGTTAGATCAAAGTCCACATGATAAAGACTTAATGATTCTTCTGTCAACTAAACCAAACATCCAAGACCAAAATGCAGTATGACAGTCAACAATAAAAGATTTCAATCTCAGGCCTCAAGCAAACAGCAACACAAACTGAGCAGAGAAAAAACAAAACTCAACACCAAACAACATCAGTGCATACTATTATCTAGCTGTGATTACATTAGTTGGAATACCAAACTCAAGCTCAACCAAACTCCAACAACAACAGGGTAATGAACCCTTTTCCTTTTTTTAAAAATGCACCAAATACTAACTAAGGCATTGTAACCCAATCATCAGTTTATGTTGCAAATAAAAGTTCCAACATGCTGCTACTACAGTATTCACAAAACCATAACAGTTATACTAACAAGTTCATTTTTCTTTAAAATAGAATAACAAGACAGTTTTAAAACAAACTACTTCAAACATCTGTTTCAATTTCCATATATACAAAAACATGACATGGGATGTGTAAATTGATTTTAAAGAACAAAACAGTAATGACAACATACTAATTAGAATGCCAACAAACCTACCCAAACTGCTAACATCAAATAAAGCATACACAAATCCAGCAACAGCATATTGAAACCTGACAGACACCCTGCATTTGGCTCCACACATTAAACCAACAGCAACATCATCTCTAATGTTCAAGCATAAAGACTAAAACTCAAAAGCAAACAATCATTGCTCATTTTAAACAGCAACATAACAATTGAATAATCATGGTAACAGGACTTTCCAAACCTCAGTCCATTCCAAACTACAGTTAAATACAAAATAAATCAAATGGTGGGAGGGAAACAAACTGTCAAGACAATGCAACTGTAAAGGCAAAAGTAAGATCCAATGGAATTGAAATTCATAGGATATCACAAATCATGGACAACATGTGATGATCAGACTTACTCTAAACAAAACACAACAAAGTGAACATCCAAGCAAAAATCACAATCAAAAGCAAACAAGCAGATTGTTTCTGGACAGCATCCTATTGACAAAAGGGGGAAACAAGATGCATTGAAAATTTAAAGGAAGAGCAAAGCCTCCACATAAACCAATACTAATGAAACAAAGCAACATTAATCACAGCCAGTACCAAACATGTAACAGGGGTCAACACATTGAAACTTGGCAAAAAAACTTTGTATCAGAATTGAGGTCACGATCCTTACTCATGCTCAAACAACCAAGATAAATAAAACCAGGCAGGAACTTGGAAATGAGAGCAACAAGATAACCTCCTAAGTATTATGCTGCTACATGCTTGTCAAGTCAAAACCTAACTACAACACATACATAACACCAAACAGCAAACTCCACACCAACACCAAATAAGATCAAATCTGAACATCAAGCAAAGCAAGAGAACATAGCAAAAGAGAGTTCAAAACCACTCAGCATGTTAACAAAACAGATTTTCATCATACATTGAAACCAAACATACACCAACAATTGAAGTTTCTTAAAACTCAAGTGAAGTTCCTTTTTTAAAAAACACATGAAATTATTCCAAAACAAACTTTAAGTAGCAACAGCACATGAAAGCAACATAACAAAATGACAACAAAATGAAAGCAACACAACAAACTTTAAGTAGCAACAGCACAAGAAACAACAAGTCAGTTCATATATCAGAAATGAAGATCAGATCTAGGGGACTCCAACCATCAGTGTTCTAACCAACTCCATTTTATCAACACATTTTAAACAAAATGAGTCATACACATTTCTTCATACTATTGACAAAGCATGTGCAAAAATAACAAAAAAACAAACTTAACATTTTTTTACAAAGTTTATGAACAAGTTCTGAACCCTAATTCAAACATATGCGTGTAATGAAGAAAGCAAGCTAGTATCCATACCTAGCACGAGAAAAAAATGGATTGACTCTGAGAAATCCCACCTTTGAACAGCTCCAAGAACCTCCCCTCTCTCAAAGGTACTTTTCTCTTTTTTTTCTCCGAACACAAAATCTCTGGCCGCTGCTACTAGGGTTTCTGGTTCCACTTTTCCTTTTTATATCCTCAAATTTGAGATTTTGAATTCTCCCCCCTTACTGAGCTCTTTCCCTCGCGTGGTCCCTTTTTGTCTTGTGGTGTGGTAGTGGCTCAGGCTAGGGTTTGGTAGTGGCTGCTTGTTCGCCCAAATTGGTGAAATGAAACAGAGAAGTACAGGGAGGTACACTTGTGGTCTGGTCTTGAAAAGGCAATGCCAGATGGTACGCTTTGCACACATGGTTTACCATTTCCCTCCCTTTGCAAATTCAACCGTGACTTGAATAATATCAATCCAAAACGAAAACTATCAGTACCATATTAAACCTTGTGAAAAAATGGACGAGTATGAAATTGATCTCATCTGAAATGGTGATGTTTTCCTTAATCTCTGAACCTTCACGCTTATCCAATTGCTTCAAGCCTTTTTTGTTTGTCAGCTTCTTGTTTTTGTCTTAACATGTATACATTTCCTCTCCCTTAGTATTCAAAAATACGCGCTTCTGGCCAAGTGGTAAATGTGGGTCTTGATGGAACAAAAGGTGGCGGGTTCAAACCCCACCTTGTACACTTGTTTTTATTTTTTTCAATTCACTCATTTTTGTGTAACTTATGAAATATACTTTATTCACTTTTCTTCTTTTCCATTTCTTTGTATAAAATGCAAATGATTTATGCCATGTAATATATTTTATATGATATATTTATTTTTTTATTTATACTGATGCAGATGAAAAAAATGAAAAATATGCCAGAGGGGTCGGTCAAATTTTGGGGTACAACAGCATGTTTTAAAGATTAAAGAGAATATATTCAGAATCTGATATAAGGACGCATTTGAGATAAGTTGAGTTAGTAGCCTTTGGTGGTTCAGAATCTAAAGAACATTCTCTAGGTGATGTATGGCGTAGACTCTGAAGTCGAAGGTTTCAGCATCAAAAGAGCAACATACTGTCTCTACACTTAACAAATGTATCAGCTTCTGGTGAATATTCAGAGTTAGTAATAAAGCTAAAATTATTTGAACTGCAGAAAGCAGGCTGCATTGTCAAATCAGTTTGTCAGCTAGAGTCTATGTTCACAAGGCTCAAGAAGAGTTGACATGTTTTACGGATATCTACTCTCAACGAATCTATAATACAAGGTTACATGGAAAATGCAATGGTTAAACAAGTTACATAATGGATTAAGATCTTTTAGTATATCTATCTTCAACGTCTCTTGTACTACGGAGAAACAAAGACATTTGTACAAGTTATCTCTTCCAACGACTAGTCTTCTACAAATGTTATATAAGTAGGTGAAGATTCAATCTGAATTTTTAACAAGGAACAATAAGCAAGAAAAATGGAGAAGGAAATCCAAGAAGGATATGAGTGTTTCACGCTTCTATTTGGATGAAGGAATAACAAGATCAACAATAAGCAACACAATCGAGTATGCAAAAATTATGTTATATGTTGTAAATTGTACAAAGCCTTAAGATTTCTTAAACATTAAAAATCTTTGAAATCTCAAGTGTTTAAGGTCTTTGTTATGGTGATTACCTTGTATCTTTGATTTTGTATAAAGTATACCTTATTCTCTATTTTGTTAAACAGGTTATTTAGTAGTTTAGATAAAGTCTCATGTTATGTGCTAGAGCATTGGAAATCTTGATCAATTGTTAATTAAGCAAAGAAGTATTGGATTATGAGTTTGAGCATAAGTCTTGTACTTGAGGGTATGAGAAGAAGTCTTGGATTCGTAGAACCTTAGAAAGGAAGCCTAGAGCCTGAGGGGCTTGAGCAGGAAGTCTTGGGTTCGTGGAACCCTGTTGTACTCCAAAATTTGCCCAACCTTTTCTTTACTTGACTTATGTTTTCACTGCATTGTTCTAGCATTTTCATTTGAGTATCATTGTTCATTTGCAAGGGATTAAGAGGTGTGTATATCAATAGAAGGTTTGTCAAGAGTTCCAAGCAAGCTTGAGTGTTCATCAAGTCATCAGAAGTTGGTCAAAGCTCTTTGAGAAAGTGAATGGATGTATATTGTTTATCTCCTGTCTTGAAGGCCAATTGAAGATCATTTGAATATCACAAGTTCATGGATATGGATATGAGATGTTATGAAGCTAGTTGAGTTCTTTGAGAGCCATTGTGGAGCTTATGCAAGTTGTTATATCATATGCAAGAGGTTGCAGTCAAAGGATTGCACACCTAGGGTTTCATCTGCCTAGTGCAAAATCCATTATGGATTTGAAGGAGATTAAGACTTGGTTCTAAGTCTTTGGAGTCATGGAAATTTATGTTGAGGCATCTAAGATGTTATTTCAAAATCAATTCAAGAAGAATCAAGAGTGTGAGAAGTTACTAAATTAGGGTTTCAGAGGTTTGTCAGTGTAAAATCCCTTGTTTAATGCCTAACTTCAAGACCACATATCTCAAGATACAAGTTTCGTCTCACTTTTATGAAAACATGGGACTTGTAGAGCATGTTCATATCTTTATTTTGAGTACTAGAGCTCATCCATTGGATTTGTGGAACTCAAGTTATGATGCTAGCAAGTTAGAGGTATCAGATGAATCATATTTTCAGTTAACAAAAGTCAACCAACTTCCAAGGAACTTTTGACCTAGAATTATGTTTCTCCTTAACTTTTGATGAACATGAAAGTTGTTCCTCATGATCTTAGCTTTCCAAAAAGTCATAGAAGTCCTTCATCTCACTTTTAGAACTCAAGTTATGAAGCTTGCAAGGCAGGGGTATTTTGGGAAAGTGGGATTATAGGTCATTTTCATTATAGGTCCTTTTCGTGATCTTAAGCACTTCAAATGAAACTTTCTCCAACATGAAAGTTGCTTCAAATGATATTTATTTAATTCTAGAACACAACTTTGTCATGAATTTGGTAAGGTTAGGGAGATTGGTGAAGAAGTTCAATGGAAAAATGAACTTGAAGTCATGAATTAAATTGAAGTGGTTCTAATTCATTTACATGCCATATTTGTGCTCATTTTGAGTCACATTGTCATAAAAAGTAGAATGCACAAATTGGATTTGAGGCATGAAGTGAAAAATACGTGCAAATAAAGGTTACTTCACAAGGAAGTTTCAAATCAAATCTCCACCATTGGATCAAATCAAGGTTTAATTCCAATCCACATGATCAAAACAAGTTGCCAGCAGCTGATTCAAATGAAATTCAAGTAAATTTTGAGCCAATTCACGTGTGCATGAAGCTTCATTTCCAACTTTGGGCATTTTTCCAATTCAAGCAAACCAAGCCATTTTGGGCCTCCAAACCATTCCAGGTCCATTGTATATAAGCTTCAGATGAATTTTGAACCTTCATTCATGCATTTTCGTGGAGGGAGAGCATAATCACAGTTGGAAATTTCAAGAGCAAAGTGAAAATTGGAAACTGAGATTGAAGCAAATTCAAGCCAGATTAAAGTGAACATTACCTTCCTCAAGATCATTGGAGTGTTTATGCACGTTTTTGTTCAAGCTCAACACCATTTGAAGCTCCAACGGAGAGGCTCCGTTAGGTATTCTTCTTTTTCAAAAATTCTATCATGATACACATCAATTCCATGCCATTCTTGTTGCAATCTGAAGACCTACACGTGTAGGCAAATTCTAGATAGTTTATTGATGTGTTTGTTGACATTTGAGTTTGATGCTAAAATTTTCAATCGTTCGATTTGCTTTATTTACGCATGATAAATGAGTTTGGACAGTGGATCTGTAATATACGCGAGTTCCTCTTTGATTTAGTATAAAATTTGGCAACATTTAGTTAGGTCTGAAAACCTGCAACTCTAGCCAGCTTGCCGCAGAAGACGACCGGAGCTTGGGCTTCGGAATCTGGTTGGATATCATATGTGTTGATGTGTGATGCTTTGACCTTTTGACCTGACTAGATCTGTGGCTGAGATCTTGCTGACCATCCTGCGTGGAAATTGACCATGCCAGGTCAATTAGTGAAATGCGTCGTTTCACTTAGTGAAATGAAATGGGCTCAGATTGATAAGCGCACCCCCATGTTGACCCAACCCAATATTTTGCACTGTTTTTATTGCTATTCACACCATGCAACATTTATTTGTTTTATTTTATTTTATTTCAATTTTGTTTTGATTAAATTCATTTTAAAATACCTACAAAATAATGATAAAATTCCACAAAAATATTTTTGAGACACTTTATTGTGTTAACTAATTTTTGGAAATTTTTATTTTCATTTTTGATTTATTTTTCATTTGAAATGGGATTTATTATTTTGAGGTGTTTTTAATTGAATTTTTTTCTTATTCTTAATTGTTTCTTGCTTGTTTCTTGAGCAATATTTCTCTCCAATGAATAAGGTTCATTCCTTATTTCAATAATGAGTTGAAGGATCTTTGAGGATGAGTTTGCCCCTGGTTTGACCATTTTTTGTTTGACTTTAACTTCATTTTTGTTGACCCTCGACAATCCTCCTTCAAAGTGGAACATCCTTGTTAATCAAATTCTTCGATGATGCTTTGAAGTGACTTTGGTTGTGATCTTTTGGCCTCTGGTTGCCAACTCTTTTATGAGCATTTGAGATTTTATTTGGTTATTTTTGAGCCTTTTTCCTATTTTTGAAACAACTTGCAAGTTAAGTTACCTTTAAGGGAGGTTCATACAAGCACTTGACCTAGTTTGTGAAGGTGAGATAATACTTAGAAGGGGGGTTGAATAAGTATGAAGGATTAAAAAACTAAGAATAAAAAGTCAAGTATTTTTATCCTGGTTCGTTAAACTTAACTGCTCCAGTCCACCCTTCCTATAGTGATTTGTCTTTCTCAAACAAGGACTTAATCCACTATTTAATCAAACAGATTACAATAGTAACACCTAAGAACAATTGTTCTTAGTCTTCTCAAGAGCTACTGATTCCAACTGAATCCTCTTAAGGAAATCTTTTACAACAATGTAAAACTATTACAAGAGTAAGAATGCTTCTAAAAAGCTTTTATCACAACAGTGATATTTCTCTTAAGTTTAAGTACAATGAAATAAGTTCTTAGAAAGAATATGAAATAATGTGAGCTTAAATATTTTTGATTTCTTTTTCAACAAAACGTTCACTGAAGAATTTGGTGGAGTCTTACTTTTATAGGCAGCTGATCCAAGGTGAGTTGCACGTTGAGAAGAGTGTCCAAAAGGTTTGAGCCTTTTTGTCTTCACATCAAGTGACCTTTCCTAGAAGAAGAAAGCACAGAAAAATCCTTTTTGTCTATATTCTTGTGTCTAGCATAAATAAGGAAAGAGACGTTTGATTTACTCCAACGGATATAATCTTTGAATAATTCTTCTTCAGTTTTCAGCAAGTTTATCAGAGTCTGATTGGGTCAGAGTCTTCTAATGATGATCAGAGTCTTGCTGAATCAGAGTCTTCTGCAGCAGGTGTGCTTTCAGCGTGTTTGATAACAGAGCATATTTGAGACAGAACTTCAGTACTGGCAGCTTTAGTACTTTCAGAATCTTCTGTAGAAACTATGCTTTGAAAAGCTCTTCATACAAAATTCTTCTTTACTTCAGATGCTTCTGACTTGCTTCAGATTCTTCTGGAGCTTTTGCTTTAGATCCTTCTGGAGCTTCTGCTTCAGATCCTTCTGGAGCTTCTGCTTCAGAATCTTTTGTTGGCAGCAATCAGAATTTTCTAATGTATGCATCTGGCGCTACAAAGTCTAGTTAATTTCTTGAGATCAGTTCTGATTTGCTTCTGGAGTGTTAGCTTCTTTACTATCTGCAGTAAAAACTCTTAAGCAAATTTTAGAGTATATAATTCTTAAATACAAATTTTCATAATAGTTATCATCAAAACATAGAGATATTATTAAGAACCAATATGTGTTCTAACAATCTCCCCCTTTTTGATGATGACAAAAACATCAGAGATTTTGTTTAATTGAAAATATTAAAATTATAACTCCCCCTGAGATGTTGAATCTCCCCCTGAATTAAATACGGATAAGGAATAGAAACTTCCCTTTTGTCTTGAGTAATTTTCAGAGTTAGATCTTGATTGTTCTTTTAGCATTTGAAATTCAGAATGTCTTGCAAATATCATTTTCAGAGTTTGATAATAGTCAAATGATCTGAAAGACTCAAAGTTTCTTTTAAAGAGTGTACTTATCAAAAGTTCTGAAATACTCAGATTAAATGTTAGATAGAATAGATATGTCTGAAGTTTCATTCTGGTGAAGTTATTTTAAACAATCCAGATCTATATTTTCTCCCCCTTTTTTGTCATAAGCAAAAAGTTAAAAACTTTAAAAAGACAAATAAAAGGAAACAGGAAATGAGATAATGTACCGGAGAAAACTTTGATTCATTCAATAAGATCAGATAAAGAGTACATGCATAAGAAGATATATCAAAAAGTACATAAGCAAACATCAGATGCAAAAACATTAGAATGAAAAAAAAATCTAAGAGTGTTTTGACAAAAGCATCTTCAATAGATCTGTAATCTCAGAGGAGGACTGTTCTTGCTTGGACATCCACTTAGCCATTGTTTCATTCTTTTGATCCTGTTTTGGCATCCACTCTGTCATGTCTTCAGATTTCTTATCCTGTTTAGCCATCCAAGACTTGATCTCTGACTGACCAGTTTCCAGAGCAACAATTTTATCCTCAAAATCTGGATGTTCTTTCTTACTCTCAGATGATGATGGTTGGACATTTTCTGGAGCTTGAACAGAGTCAATTTCCATTGGGTCTGTAGAGTCTGGAGCATTGGAGCCAGAAGGAAGAAAGGATTTTCTTCAGATGCAAGTTCAGTAGTTTCTTCTGATGATGGAGGAGCATCTGTAAGGAGCAGAGGTTCAGATTTCTTGACAGTCCAAAACAGAGTTCCTGCAGCTTCAGCAAAACTGAGCTTAGCATCATCAGAGCATATGTTCTTCAGATTTGAGGCCACAGAGTTGAATCTGTTGATGAATCCATTCCATATGACATCAGGTTCTTTGGCATCCATTGTTGCTAAGCACTTCTTCTGTACAGTACCTAAATACAACTGTATTTCTTGCAAAAATGATTGAAATAAATGATCAACATTAAGTCTGGGCTTAGGATGTAACAGAGTTTCCAGAGTTAATGGTTTAAGTTGGGGAGTTGGTGGAAAAATAGGTTTCTGGATGGAGGTCAGAGGAGGAGGGTAGTATGGAATGAAAGGAATTTCAGGTTTAAGGGGTTTGGATCTGTTTAAGGCATTTAACAGATGAGGTTTTTCTCTGGTGTGTAAGGTAACCACATCAAAGGGTTTATTTGAGTAGGGTTGGAAAGCAGATTTGGGAGGTTCATCAGAAGCAACATTGTTATCAGATGAAATTGGTATAGCTGAAGCATCAGCTTTATCAGATTTAGCAGAACAAGATATAGTTGCTAATGAACCTACATCTGACATAGATTGAATGTAGGTGAGGATCACAGATGGAAGGGTCATTGTGAGTTTGGGTTTCAGAGGGGTGATAGAGTCAGATGGTTCAACTCTGTCATAAAAGTCTTTGAGTTTGAAACCATATGCCAAATTGTGAAATAGTGAAGAGACGTTAGCACATGAAATAGATGATCTTGGGTTAGAATTGGGAATTAGTATTTCAGATGATGGTGCAGGTGTGGGAATAGGATCTGGGATAGGAGCTTTAGAAGGTATAATGGGTTCTGGTTGGTTTACTTCAGAATCTCTGTGAGTAGGAGAGATTAGAAAATCTGGGTGAATGTCATATTTTGAAGAGTTTGATGAGGTGGATGGTGTGCAGGAGGTAAAAGACACTTGAAACACGGTTTTGAGTGGGGTGACATCAAGAACGTCTGTCTCAAGAATGTGGTGTTTAGAAGTGTTGGTTGGTTTTGAAGGAATTGCAGAGGGTTTTGATGGTTGTTCTGAGGAAGGTGGATCAGGTGAAATTGTTATTGGTTCAAATGAAACTGGAATAGATGTTGTTTTTGTAGGTTCAGAGACAATAGGGACAAATGCAATTGGTTTAGATGATTTGGATGGTGGATTATCTGATGGTGGTTGATTTTCAGAGGCTTTTTCTGGTAGGGTTTCAGATGCTTTTTCTGGTTGTTTTTCTTGTGGGTGCTTTTGATGTTCAAATGGCGTTTGTTTAGATGGTTCAGAGGATCTTTGTTGTACAGATGGTTGTGGTTGTTGTTCTGTAGGTTGTTGTTATGTAGGTTGTTTCTGTGGAACAAATTGTTTGATATGAATTTTTGGTTGAGTTGACCGTGGTACAGAGATTTTTGGAGTTTGTATTGTTTTTGTTGGAATTGGTGTTGGAACAGATGATTTTTCAGGTGAAATGGAAATTGGAGCAGTAACAGAAGTATTTTGTGTAGATGGTGGTTTTGGAATAGACTTAATATTAGAATCATTTAAAACAACAGGATTTGCAGAAGATACAAAAGATTTAGTACCTTTTATCTTGATTCTTTTAGCTGGTGCAGAAGGAGTGTCTCCAGATTCTTTCCTCTTTAAGAGCTTCTGAGGCTTCTCAGTAATCTTAACCTTCTTCTGAACAGATGCAACTTTTGCTTCTGGTTGAGTCATCTTCCTTTGTAGTTGTTCTTCTTCTTCTTCTGCTGCAGGCAATGGTTGTCTTGCTAACTGTATAATGTTTGCAGGAACAAACTTTCCTTCTTTCTTACACTCATCAATATACATCACAACAATGTGCCTTGGTTCTTCAGCAAAGAATAGAGGATAATCATCTATAGGAATTCTTTTCTTACTCAGTTCTGAAACATTCAGCTTCTCGGGAGCTGTTGTGAGTTCATCCACTATTTTAAGTCTTTGAAGACTTTTGGCATTCAGAGGCTTTCCCATAATGAATTCCAATTCCTCTGTAACTCCAGCAGTGTACAGAGCAGAGACCAATCCATTCTCAGTTAGAAGATCTGAGATTAACCTTCCAAAAGGAATCCATGTTCTGATCTTCTGTCCTTTTTCTTTCACATACTCTCTAGAGGCATTTATATGGTTCCACAGATGCATAAAGAGAATATATGAAAGATCTACCTTGGTACCCTGACTGAGGCAATACATGAAATAGAGCTGTTCATTATTGACATAGTCTGGAGAGTTTGTTGACTTCCTACGATGAATGCATCCCATGAAGATCTTGTAGTCGGGCTTCAGATCCTTGAACTTGTTAGAAGCTTGACCAGCAGTCATTACTTCTTCATATACTTCATCCATATCCACACGGCCAGCTGGCAAGTGTGAAACTCCATCTGTTTCTTCATATCCAATAAGCTTTCTGATCAGATCTTCTGTGATTATAATTTCTTTGCCCAGTACAGAAGAAAAGATAAACTTAGGGTAAACTGAAGCATGGATCCAGAACTCTTTCACAAGAAGAGGGTAAACTGGTCCAAACAGTCTATCAAAGTATTTCACCCATCCTTGAGCACCTATGATAGAACGAAACTCAAAACCATTTTCTGCAAGTGAATCAAATTCCACCATTGATTCACACAAAACTTCTAGCTTTTCAACAGGGGTTAAGAGAGTTCTTTTTGGTGGAGAATAAGGAGCAACACCCATGTTAGCAGATGTAACTGCATCCATTGAAGATTGGAATTGTGCAGCTGTTGATGAAGAAGTTGCCATTGAAGATGAAAATGCATAAAATTTTCTGAGATTGTGAAAAGTGTGAAAGTGAAGAGAGGTCATGTATTTATACTGAAACAAGTAGGCATACAAACAGTCAGAATTTTGCATGTTTGAATAAAGCATTAAATGAAAAGAATAAAAATCATTTCAAGCATTTATTGCTTCTGACAATTTGGGGGGAAAATCAAGATTTTCACTATTCAAACTTCACCTCAAACGTCTCTTCAGTTGTGTACACGCCAGCTTTGCAGAAATGGTGTGACACGTGTTTGCTTGCATGTGTTCTGAATTCTCTTGAGAAATGAAATGTTAACCAACGTTCAGATCCTCTAAGGATTGTTAATTCAGAGTTTCACAAAAACAAATTAATAAAATAAATAAGCAGTCAGAAGAAATACTTCAGAACATTAGGCATTTTTGCATCTGTAGAAATTTGCTTATGACAAATATCATTCTGGACAAAAATCCATACCAATATTTTTCAGAATAAGTTTGAATCTATCTTCAACAAGGGATTTTGTAAAAATATCTGCCCATTGATGATCTGTATCAACAAAGGCTAAATTTATGATTCCCTTCTGAACATAGTCTCTGATGAAATGATGCTTAATTTCTATATGTTTTGCCTTAGAGTGTAAAATAGAGTTTTTAGACAAACATATAGCAGAAGTATTATCACAAAAGATAGAAATGTTACTTTCAAATATTTGATAATCTTCTAGCTGACTTTTCATCCAGAGCATCTGCGTGCTACATCCAGCAGCATCAATATATTTTGCCTCTGTGGTTGAAAGTGCAATTGTAGGTTGCTTCTTGTTGTACCAAGAGATTAGATTTCTTCCTAGAAATTAACAACTTCCATAAGTACTTTTCCTTTTCACTCTGTCTCCAGCGTAGTCAGCATCACAAAATCCAACTAATTTGAAATCATCAGATTTTCTGTAACACAAACCCACATTAGAAGTACCTTTCAGATACCTTAGAATCCTCTTGACAGCTGTCAAGTGTGATTCTCTAGGATCTGATTGGAATCTAACACACAAGCATACACTGAACAATATGTCAGGTCTAGAAGAAGTTAGATACAGAAGAGAACCAATCATACCTCTGTAGAGCTTCTGGTCTACTTTCTTACTTACCTCTTCCTTGCCAAGTGAGCTAGTTGGATGCATGGGAGTTTTTGCCAGCTTACTATCAGTCATGTTAAATTTCTTCATAAGTTCTTTAACATATTTGGTCTGATGTATGTAAGTGCACTCTGGAGTTTGATTGACTTGGATTCCTAGAAAGAATTTGAGTTCTCCCATCATGCTCATTTCAAATTCTACTTGCATACATGTAGCAAACTCCTTTCCCAGCAGAGTATTGGTAGATCCAAATATTATATCATCCACATAAATTTGACAAATTAGAAGATCTTTCTTAATTGATTTACAAAAGAGTGTTGTGTTCACTTTGCCTCTGATGAAATTTTTCTCTAGAAGAAAATTGCTCAATCTCTCATACCAAGCTCTGGGAGCTTGTTTTAAACCATATAGAGATTTCTTTAGTTTGAAAACATGATCTGGAAATTTTTCATTTTCAAAACCAGGAGGTTGGTGGACATAAACTTCTTCTTCTATAATACCATTAAGAAAGGCACTTTTAACATCCATCTGATATAGAGTGATGTTATTCTGTGCAGCAAATGAAATAAGAAGGCGTATAGATTCTAACCTTGCCACTGGAGCATAAGTTTCAGTGTAATCAATACCTTCTTGTTGACTGTACCCTTGAGCAACTAGCCTTGCCTTATTTCTTTCAACTTTTCCTTTCTCATTCAACTTATTTCTGAAGACCCATTTTGTTCCAATTATATTGAATCCTTGTGGTCTTTGAACTAGATCCCATACATCATTTCTGGTGAATTGATTCAGCTCTTCTTGCATGGCAATAATCCAATCATTGTCTTGCAGAGCTTCATCTACAAAAGATGGTTCAATTTCTGACACTAGTCCAAATAGTGATGCTTCAAATGATCTTAGAAAGGATCTTGTTCTGATGGGATCGTCTTTATTTCCAATAATGACATCCTCTAGATGAGAAGCTTTAATTCTGGATGATGATCCTCTAACAGTTGATTCTTCAGAAATATTTAGATTATTCATTTGAGAAGTTAAAGGAATAACATCTGGCGTTGCTTCTGGTTCCTTTGCTTGAATTTTGTCTGCTTCTGGGACTTCAGAGTCAATGAAGACCACTTCTCTATCTGCACAGTTTTTAGACTGCTTTGGCTTTTCAGAGCCAAGCTTATCATCAAATCTGACATGAATGGATTCTTCCACAATTTGTGTCTCAGTGTTGTATACTCTGTAGCCTTTAGAGTGTTCAGAATATCCAAGCATGAAACACTTATATGCTTTGGAATCAAACTTGTTCAGATTTTCTTTAGTATTTAACATATAGCAAATACATCCAAAAGGATGAAAATATGAAATGTTGGGCTTTTTGTTCTTCCACAGTTCATATGGAGTCTTTTTCAGAAGAGGTCTTACAGACACTCTGTTCTGAATGTAACAGGTTGTGTTGATTGCTTCTGCCCAAAAGTGTTTTGCCAGATTTGTCTCATTAATCATGGTTCTGGCCATTTCTTGCAGAGTTTTGTTTTTCCTCTCTACAACCTCATTTTGTTGTGGAGTTATAGGACAGGAAAAATCATGAGCAATGCCATTTTCAGAAAAATATTTTTCAAAATATTTATTTTCAAATTCACCACATTATCACTTCTGACTTTTATAATTTTGCAATCTTTTTCATTCTGGACTTGCTTGCAGAAGTCAAAGAACACAGAATGTGACTCATCCTTGTGTTTTAAGAACTTTACCCATGTCCACCTACTATAGTCATCAACAATGACTAATCCATACTTCTTGCCTCTGATGGATGCAGTTTTCACTGGTCCAAACATATCAATATGAAGTAATTCTAGTGGTTTGGAAGTAGAAACAACATTTTTTGATTTAAAAGAAGATTTTGAAAACTTACCTTTTTGGCATGCTTCACAAAGAGCATCTGAAGTGAACTTCAGATTAGGGAGTCCTCTGACAAGATTAAGTTTATTAATCTGAGATATACGTCTCATATTAATATGGCCCAATCTTTTGTGCCAGACTCATTGCTCTTCATTAACAGACAAGAGGCATTTAACATTTTGAACTTTAAGTTCTGAAAGATTTATTTTATAAATGTTGTTTTTCCTCTTACCACTAAATAGGATAGAGCCATCCTTTTGACTAATAGCTTTACAACATTTTTGATTAAAGGTAATATCATAACCATTGTTACTTAATTGACTTATGGACAATAAGTTATGCTTTAACCCTTCAACAAGTAAAACATTAGTAATAGAGGGAAGTTTACCATTTCCAATGATCTTGCCCTTCTGGTTCCCTCCAAACTTCACATCACCTCCAGATCTAAGTTCCAGGCTTTGGAACATAGACTTTTCTCCTGTCATGTGTCGTGAGCATCCAGAGTCCAGGTACCATGATTGGCGTCCTGACCTTGCTGCTAAGAACATCTGCAACAGGGATTATTTTACTTTTAGGTACCCAGATCTTCTTGGGTCCTTTAGGGTTAGTTGGTTTGTAGGTTTGTCTAAACTTCTGTTTTTCAACAAAATGTTTATTCTGACTTACCTTGGGTTTAAACACATAAGTATTCTTCTCAGAGCTTGTGTGTTTAATGTCATTTAAGTGACCAAACTTAAATTGAGAGTACAGAGGTGTCTTCTTGATGAAGAGTTTGTCAACAGATTTTGGATTACTTCTAGAGGAAGATTCATATCCAATACCTCTTATGTTGTTCCCACTAACACCATAGATCATAGAAGCCATCTTGCTTCTGTCTATGCTCTTAGTAAGAAATCTCTGAAATCTATAGTCATATTTTTATAAAATGTTTTCATATGACTTAGCCTCAGATTCAGATTCTTGTTGAGTTATTCAAAGTCATTTTTGATTTTCAAATTAATTTCTTTTTGCTCAACAAGTTCTGTCTTCAGAAGATCAATCTCAGATTCAAGACTGCTTTTCAGCTTCTTGTATTTGAGTTTGATACTGTTATAGCTTTTCAGAACTTCTGATAAAACTTTGACAAGTTCTTCTTTTGTAAGTTTAGCCATTACCTCTTCAGCGTCATCATCAGATTCAGAATCAGATTCAGATCCTGAAGTTCCTTCTTCCTGATCTTCTGTGCTGGCCATCAGTGCAACATTAGCACATTCTTCTTCTGATTCAAAAGATGATTCAGATTCATCTGAGTCATCCCATGTTGCCATCAGAACCTTCTTCTTTTTGTTAAACTTCTTCTTGGGTTTTCTCCTTGAAGTTTTGGGCAATCATTCTTGTAATGCCCAGGTTCTTTGCACTTATAGCATACAACTTCTTTCTTGCCAGATCTTCTGTGCCCAGAAGATTCCTTTCTATGATTAGATTTTCTGAAGTTGTTGAACTTTTTTCCCTTGTGCTTCCAGAGTCTGTTGATCCTTCTGGACAACATGGATAACTCATCTTCTTCTTCAAAAGAAGATCCTTTAGAGCTTTCTTCAATAACCTGCAAAGTTTTAGCAGATTTATTAGATTTTAAAGCAATAGATTTATCTTTTTCTTTCTTCTGAGGTTCATCTTCCTCAAGCTCAATTTCATGGCTCCTTAGTGAGCTGATGAGTTCTTCTAAAGAGATCTTGTTCAGATCTTTAGCCATCTTCAGCGCTGTCACCATAGGTCTCCATCTGGTAGGTAGACTTCTAATGATTTTCTTTACATGATCTAATGTGGAGTATCCCTTGTCCAGAACCTTTAGACCAGCTGTGAGGATCTAAAATCTGGAGAACATAGCTTCAACATATTCAGAGTCTTCCATCTTGAAGGCTTCATACTTCTGGATCAGAGCCAGAGCCTTTGTTTCCTTGACTTTAGAGTTTCCCTCATGAGTCATCTTTAAGGATTCAAACATGTCAAATGCAGTTTCCCTGTTTGTAATTTTTTCATACTCAGTATGAGATATTGCATTCAACAATATTGTTCTGGCCTTGTGATGATTTCTAAAATCTTTCTTCTGAGCATCAGTCATAGATTTTCTGTCTATCTTCTTGCCATTCCCATCTGTGGGATGAACATATCCATCTATGACTAGATCCCATAAATCAGCATCATATCCAAGGAAAAAACTTTCAATTCTGTCTTTCCAGTAATCAAATTTCTCCCCATCAAACATAGGGGGTTGGGTGCTGATTCTGTCCCTTTCTTCATATTTGTTGTTAGTGTTAGATATTGTATTATCAGCCATAGTAACAACCAAATATATATATCAAAGTATTTCTCTCTGGATCTTTACAGTCACTGTTAAGTGGTAGCACACACAGAACCGGAGCTCTGATGTCAACTGAAGGTGAGATAATACTTAGAAGGGGGTTGAATAAGTATGAAGGATTAAAAAACTAAGAATAAAAACTCAAGTATTTTTATCCTGGTTCGTTGAACTCAACTACTCCAGTCCACCCTTCCTAGAGTGATTTTCCTTTCTCAAACAAGGACTTAATTCACTATTTAATCAAACAGATTACAATAGTAACACCTAAGAACAACTGTTCTTAGTCTTTTCAAGAGCTACTGATTCCAACTGAATCCTCTTAAGAAAATCTTTTACAATCAATGTAAAACTATTACAAGAGTAAGAATGCTTCTAAAAAGCTTTTATCACAACAATGATATTTCTCTTAAGTTTAAGTACAATGAAATAAGTTCTTAGAAAGAAAATGAAATAATGTGAGCTTGAATATTTTTGATTTCTTTTTCAACAAAACGTTCACTGAAGAATTTGGTGGAGTCTTGCTTTTATAGGCAGCTGATCTAAGGTGAGCTGCACGTTGAGAAGAGTGTCCAAAAGGTCTGAGCCTTTTTGTCTTCACATCAAGTGACCTTTCTTAGAAGAAGAAAGCACATAAAAATCTTTTTTGTCTGTGTTCTTGTGTCTAGCATAAATAAGGAAAGAGACGTTTGATTTACTCCAAGGGATATAATCTTTGAATAATTCTTCTTCAGTTTTCAGCAAGTTTATCAGAGTCTAATTAGGTCAGAGTCTTCTAATGATGATCAGAGTCTTGCTGAATCAGAGTCTTCTGCAGCAGGTGTGCTTTCAGCGTGTTTGATAACAGAGCATATTTGAGACAGAACTTCAGTACTGGCAGCTTTAGTACTTTCAGAATCTTCTGTAGAAACTATGCTTTGAAAAGCTCTTCATACAAAATTCTTCTTTACTTCAGATGCTTCTGACTTGCTTCAGATTCTTCTGGAGCTTCTGCTTCAGATTCTTCTGGAGCTTCTGCTTCAGATCCTTCTGGAGCTTCTGCTTCAGAATCTTCTAGAGGCTACGCTTAGAATCTTCTCTTGGCAACAATCAGAATCTTCTAATGTATGCATCTGGCGCTACAGAGTCTAGTTAATTTCTTGAGATCAGTTCTGATTTGCTTCTGGAGTGTTAATTTCTTTACTATCTGCAGTAAAAACTCTTAAGAAAATTTTAGAGTATAAAATTCTTAAATACAAAATTTCATAATAGTTATCATCAAAATATAGAGATATTATTAAGAACCAATCTGTGTTCTAACAGTTTGAATGGGAAATGACTTCTATGGATCCCTCAAGCTCTCAACTCTTCTTTATTCATTTTGTTAACATGTTGAGCTTGCTGGTTATCAATTTATAGGTCATACACATGCTTGCTTCTTGTGCTTGAGTTGCATTCTTTTAGGCTTTCCATTTGAAGTTCAAATGTTGAATGTGTTTAAGACCCAAGTCTTTCTCCATGCCTATTCTTGCAATTCTCTTTTGAGCGGTTACTTCTTGCTCTGTGCATTCTCCCCTCTCATCCCCACTTCTGTCCAAGGATCCTTGAGTCTCATTTGAAATGGTTTGGTCCCTCATTTGGAGGTACTTTGAACATGTCATCAATGATGATTCTTTTGAGGACTTTTGTATGCTTTCTTGCTTGATTTCTTTTGTGTGAATTCTTTCTTCCTTTGTTCTTGCATCTTCTCATATGCATGCTTGAGATTGAGATGTGCTTATGGAGGCTACTGCCCCACACTTTTTTTCCTCCCTCACTTTCATTATAATTGTGCATTACATGTTTGCATACTTGCATTTTCTTATGTCTTCTTTTTCTTCTTCTTTCTTCTTTGCCTTGTTCCATTAGGACCTCTAATCTCTCTTGTTTAAGAGAGATTATGATAGACCATAGGTTTGAATCCATGCATGATAACATTAGGTAGCTTTCCTTTTTCATCCCAATCATAGGTGCACTTTATATGAGATCAGTAGGTTGAGTCTTAGTTTCCCTTTAGAGTGTATCTCTCTTCTCATCTTCAAACTTTCTCAAAACAGCTAATAAAGGCTAAGGATTGTTGTACGTTACTGTTGCACCCCAAAATTTGCCCAACTTTTTTCTTTAACTGGTTTATGTTTCATTGCATTATCATTTGTATAACTATATCATTTGCATATCATAACATCATTCATCCAACAAGGGATCAAGTGTGTTTTTGTCAATAGAAGCCTAGCAAGAGGTCTTAGCCAAGCTTGAGAAGTCATCCAAGTCATCAGGAAGTGGTTTGAGGCCTTAAGAGGTTTGAATGCCTCCATGTGGATTTTCTCCTAACTTGAGGATCAAGTGAAGACCATCAGTGAGATGTGAAGCATGGATTGTGAATAGAAGATGTGTATAGAGCTCATGGAGTGCCTATAGGGCCATGTTGGAGCTTAATCAAGTCATTGATTCAAGTGCAAGAGCCACAGTTGAGGTGCAAGCAATTAGGGTTTCATCTGGGTCAATCCTAGGTCAACTGTGCAATTGAAGAGGTCCAAAGCCTACTTTTAGGTCATGGAGTTCATGGAATTATATGTTGAGACATTTTTGGTGTTGTTCCAAGATCAAATCAAGAAGAATCAAGAGTGTGGGAAGTTGCTAAGTTAGGGTTTCAGTGTAAAATCCCCTATTTAGTGCCTAACTTCAAGACCACATAAGTCAAAATAAAAGTTTCAAATGGATCTTTGGCCAACATGAAACTTGTAGAGAATCTCAATACCTTTAATTTGAGTACTAGAAGTCCTCCATTGGATTTATAGAATTCAAGTTATCTTCCAAACAAGTTAAAAGTCCTCAGAGGTCACTCAAATTTGTCTGTGAAAATCATCTGACTTCAAAGCTATTTTTGACCTAGAAAGAGGTTTCACATGAACTTTTGGCCAACATGAAAGTTGTTAATCATGATCGTAGATTTCTAAATTGTACTAGAAGTCTTCCATATGATTTGTAGAACTCAAGTTATGAGGTTTACAAGTCAGGGGTATTTTGGGAAAGTGAAATTATAGGTCATTTTCAAGCATAGGCCAAAATCTCCAACTTGCACTTGTCAAATGGACTTTTGTTCAACATGAAAGTTGCTTAAAATGGGATTTTAAGTGCAACCAAGTGGTCATTTGAGATTGGTTTAACTTGTAGCAAAAAGTCACTTAAAATGGCCTAAAAAAGGGAATATTTTAAATGGATTAAGGAGGGAAAATTGACTTTTTGAGTTAGAGGACCAAAACATGTCATGTGAGTACAATTTTTGAATGGAAATCACATTCTAATAATAATGGCATTATTAGAATTTTCATTTGAGACTTGGTTCTTGGTGCTTTAGTTTGTTACTTCAAGAACAAGCTACATATCCAAAATCGTTCATAATGCACAAGCAAGGTCTCCTTTTAATCCAAAATAATTCACAATGGTTCAAACAATGGCAAATTGGTACATATTTTGATTGCAAATGACATTCTAAACATAATGGCGTTGTTAGAATTTCAATTTGAGTCATATTTAATGGTCATTTTATGGATTGGTTCAAAAGGAGGTTACATACTCAAAATCATACCATTAAGCTCCAAACCAATTTTCACAAGTCAAAGTCCAAAACTTACCTTGGGATCCAAGCCTAAGGAGTACTTAAGTGATCTACTCCAAACCAAAAAAAAAATCCTCACAATTTTCATTTTTCATTTTCAAGAATTCTCTCACTCTCTCAATTCTCTCAATTTCTTCATTCTCCAAACCCTCACCCATAGCTCCTCATCATTGGATCCATTGATTTTTCATTGAAATCAATGGAATCTTGAGCATAAACCTCCACTCATCATCATTATCGGATCAATTTTCGTAATTAATTTTCGTGCAAATTGAAGTTGGATATTGGAGCGTAAGTTGGAAGCACTTATTCGGAGCAATTCGGATTCGAAGTGTTCGATCTTCATCTTCTTACAAGAATTATTGTAGATCTTGAAGTTTTCCATCTAATCTTGTTCGGATCTTTGCAAATTCACTTGATCAACAATCACCTATTCAAATCTCCGATCCGTAGGTTGGTTTTCCGATTTAATTTAACCATTTGATTGTTGCATTAAAATTCTGTTTTGTGTGCTGTTTGATTTTAATTCCTAAAAAATAGAAATAATACTTAGAAAAATATGAGAAAATTCTGGGATGATCCTTATCATGTCTATGATCTTTGTGCGCAATTGGATTTTAGTTTCGTTTAATTTTCAATTTGATTTTGTTTTTCTCCTTTAGTTGGATAATAAAATGCCAAAAGCTGCATAGTTTCTTGCCGATTTTTGTTCTGGAGTTTGGTATAGAATTTGGACTTAATTCTTTGCTGATTTGTTATAGACATATTAAGGAACTCCCATAATTTTTTAGGGTAATTTTTAGGTAGCTTTAGGTTCGGTTTTGAACTAGATCTTTAGAGGCTTCCCTACTTGATTTCCCTTTTGACCACTTTTGGTGTGTGATTTCTTTAGTGCCTTTAAGCATACTTTTAGGCCCTGGTTTTTCTACTATAGACCTCTAACATGTTTAGGTTCCCCTAAAAAAAATATTAGATTTCTAGAAGTAGTTTTAGTATTTTAGATGGAATTAACAACTAGACTAGTCATAACATGCTTTCAACCTAGTCTTCCCATTTGATTAATTTCGATAATGATTTTTAGATCAAGATAAATTGTTCATTTCTTTTGGATGTTGTTACATACATGATAAACCTCTGTTTGATTGATTGTGTTGATTTAATTTGGAGTTTTGAGTTCCTTTTGCATAGCTTTTTTAGGAGCTTAGGAAATTAGGGTTTTTAGGAAGTGCCTTAGAATTAGTTTTGATTCTTTCTTCAAACATAGAGTGCATTGTTTGCCTCTATTCCATCCAATGACATAAAGTCCTTCTTGGAAAGCTCCATCTCTCCTTAGGAGGGATGAATGGTATGCCCAAGTGAGTAGAACTTTGAGGATACCTTTCATTTGCAATGTTGAGTTCTTAGTGATTTCCTTTGGTTGTCATTAAGTTTCTTAACATTATAACTTGATCTTGATGTTTAATCCTCCTCTTGGAGAGTGCTTGTTGTAGCTTGAAGATAGAAGCTTGCTTTAAGATGAAGCCCTTGCTGTCAACTTTGCTGTCTTTTCAACTTTGCTGTTTGAGCTGCTGTTGCTGTTTGCTGTAAGAGTTTGTTGCTGCTGCTTGGGTTGTCTCCTCTGTATCTTTTGTTTTTCTCTGATTTGTCTGTTTTCTTGTGTTGATTACCTCTAGGTTTGAGGTGGAGCTTGTCTCCTCTTGCCTGTTGTCTTCTCCTTTGCCTCTCTTATATTGCTGCATTGCATGCATTCTATTGTTTACTGTAATTGCTTGCTGTCTTTTGTTGTTTATCCACTAGGATCTCTGATTTCCTCTGTGCAAGAGGAAATTATGACAGACATTAGGTTTTGACCCATGCATGATAACATTAGGCTAGTTTCCTTTTCAACCATAGGCTTTTTAGAGCGTCTTTCTCTTCTCATCTCAAAACAATTCAAAAATACGGTAATAAGGATAACGTGTGTTGTACGTTACGAGCCTTAAGCTATTTGAGAAAAGGTTACTGGAGGGTCACTCTTCAGTAACCTGGTTGCTTAGTATGGTACCCTTAGGGTGACATGCGACATAGTCACTCTTAGATCACAAGTCTTTAGTGCAGTACAAGTTACAAACAGACTAAAAAACATTTCTTTCGTAAAAAACTCAAACAAACATTCAAACTCTGCTTTTGTCCTCTTGGACCTTTAATCAGGAAAACCCTTTCATAAGGAGATAAAAAACTGTCAGACAAACTTGTGTCCTCCGTAGCCTGAACTACGTTTGACATGATCTTTCATGCCGTATGAAAGTACGTAGGCATAGGATGCGATATCCTAGCGAGCAACCTTCCCCTCCTTTCCCATAGGTAGGCGAACTACGTTGACTCTGATTTCTCGTTCCAGACGGGAATACGTAGGCATAAAGTGCGATACTTTGCCGAGTCATTTTCTTTTCTTTTTAACCCAGACCTATAGAGTAGATAGAAAAACATACCCTTAGATAGAAAACAATCGTGGATCCCGTCGAGTACGACGGACGTGAGGGGTGCTAATACCTTCCCCTTGCGTAACTGACTCCCGAATCCAGGATTTGGTTGCGATGACCATTCCTTTCCCTCTCTGCATTAGGTTTACTCTAAGCGTTTCCTTTCCCTCTTGCATGATAAATAACGCACGGTGGCAACTCTTCTGTCATAGTCGGCGCCGATTTTCACAGTAGCAACAGCTGGCGACTCTGCTGGGGATTCCAACGGTTCCCTATGCGAGTCAGTCCTAGCGCTTGTTTTCCCGTCTGGGGTTTTGTATGTATTTACCTTTCTGCCTTTACTTTCAGTACTATATTATTGCTGTTGTGCTGGGTAGAGGGTTAGATTAAGATATAAGTCGGACCTGGGCTTGAGTTTGCACATAGACTTAGAAGTAGAGAGTAGTGGTTAGCTTGCTTGCTTAGCTCGCACCAGCTAGCCGCGGAATCTGCGCTCGGACGAGATTCTCTTTGATACTTATTGCCTGGCCCTTAGGGCTCGACAAGTTGTCTGACCCGAGAATTGTCGACTCTGGGGACCTATCAATTGGGATTCAGCTAAGTGAGGCCGCTTCAAGGGATGATGATGCCACACCTTTTGGGTATCGTATCATCGCTCTTGAAAGTTTGTGATGCTGATGCCCGCATAGGATGTTGTACCTCGTCTGCGAGTTAAGTACATACCTGTGAGGGGTAGGTGGGTCTTTTTGCAGGAAAACTCTGGCCTCAGAACACCTGGTTTGTCTCTGTCAGTGAGAATTGGTTACAAGGGTCCTTTTGAGTGGTTGGTTTGGTTTGAGGCGAAGCTCTGGTCATTCTCGAGCTACAGTACAACAAACTTCTCAAGCTACAACAGTGATCTTGATCCCTTGTGTGTGCATTTTGCATTTTGCATTTCTGTTTGCATTTGCATTTCATTTTGCATATTCATCCTCAACATGAACAGGGAGCTTACCCGTTTTTTGTCCGCTTCGTCAGTTGATTTTCCGATATTTGCATTGGACTTGAGTTAGCTTTTAGGAAAGGATCATGGCTTCAGAAAAGCAGAACTTGGTTGTTACTCGGGCGGAGTTTGAATTGTTGAAGAACCAGTTGAGTCAGTTCATGGAAGCCATAACAGCTATGAATTGAGGAGGAACCAATGTTCAAAGAACTCCGATGAACAATGTAACTCAGATTGTGCAAACCCCTGTCAGAGACCCATTTTCTCTCAATGACACAGAGTATCAGAGTTTCACTTTCTCTACGCCAGATTCTCTAAGGATTGTTCCATCTCCAAGAGTTGTTCCACAGGTTAATACTGAGAATCCAAGGACTGTTGAGTATATGAGAAAACTTCAGATGTTGGAAGATCAGATTGCTGCCCTGATGAATAAGAATACTCTTGATCTGAATGCTTTGAGCATGTGTTTGGTGCCAGGCCTTGTGTTGCCTCCGAAGTTCAAGATGCCCAATTTTGAGAAATACAAAGGGGATAGCTGTCCGAAGCTACATTTGGTTATGTTCTGCAGAAGGATGACTTCACATGTCACCAATGACAAGCTCATGATTCACTGTTTCCAAGATAGTTTGATCAGAGCATCTTTGAATTGGTACATGCAGTTGAAGAGTGATAGTATCAATTCACGGTCGGATTTAGCCAATGCCTTTGTGAAGCAGTACGACTACAACCTGGATATGGCTCCTAGTCGCGTGCATTTGCAAGAGTTATCTCGGGCGGATAATGAATCCTTTAGAGGGTATGTGCAGAGATGGAGAGAATTGGCTGCCAATGTTCAACCACCACTTCTTGAGAGAGAAATGGTTGACCTCTTATTGGGTACTCTAAAAGGCCGTTATTATGACATAATGTTCAGTTGTACAAGCTTTGCGGGCTTGATAAGAATAGGAGAGCTTGTTGAGAGAGGACTCCAGAATGGAAAGATTCGAGATACTCCTTATATCCCAGTTGATAAGAATGAATCAGTTGTCATACCTCAAGAGGAGTGGGAAGGAGGAAGTGATGTTGTCTCAGAATCCCTAGCATCTCAAGCTCAGTTTTTAGACGCTTCAAGTGTTCAAAGTCAACGGTCATATTATCGTCAGCCGCGTCAGCACACCCGACAAAGACCAAGGAAGCCTGAAAGGCAGTTTACTCAGCTACCGGTGTCGTACAGCCAGTTGTTGCCAGATTTGGTTGAAAGTGGATTGAATGTTCCGAAAGAGACTAATCCAATGATCCTGTCTTATCCTCCAGGTTCTGATGCTAGCGCCTGCTGTGAGTACCATGTTGGGACACAGGGGCATTCGACAGATGATTGTAAGGTGCTTAGGAGTCAAGTTCAGAATCTGTTAGACTCTAACAAGATCTTCATCACACCTCAGGGTTTTATTCATATTAATGATTCTCCTTCATCCAGTTGCGTGGGTTCGTCAGTTAAGGTCATGGAAGACTCCACTGAAAGTGTGTGTTTGGAAGAATGTCAAACTGAGAGCTCGGTTGAATATGGAGGAAGTTGCTAGAGGTTTCTGTGTCGGGTGTCGCATCTGTTTTCTCTGCTGACCTATTTAGCTTTCGTGCATTGTTGTTTGCGGACCATCACCAGGCTTGTTGGCTGAGGTCATTGTATTCGTACTCATGTGTGCTTATATGTTGATTTTGATGGTTTTGCATATTTGTGTGAGGTGTTTATCTCTGTGTTTATAGCTTGGTTTTCTCCTTATCTTGTTGTGAATATGTGTTTGCTTTCCGCATTGCATTCTCACATAACAGGTATCTCAGAACCGTGGGTCTTATTTCCTGTTCTTCACTAGTTTGTTGCAGGAATTCTCTCAGAGTTATGGAACAGAATCAGGCTGAATTGATTGAGGTTCAAAGCCAACTAGGGAAGATGATGAGAGACATGCAAGAGATGCGTCTAGACCAGAAGACGCTCAAAGAGGAAAACAATCAGCTGAAGACTCAAGTGGGATTGATTATGGAAGTGTTAAAGATTGTGCTTAGGAAGGAGGGTGATCAGCTACCTGAAGCCGTAGTGAAGAAGTTTGTTCCACTTGTGCCTGTGGAACCTATACCTGTGGAGCCTGTGCTAAAGGTTAATAAATCTCAGATGTCTCGTGGACGACGAGGACCTTCGTATTTTGCTCTCCAGCGCATTGCTGATAGGGAAAAGCAGGTGCCTAAGAGAGGCAGAGTTTATAACCATATTCATATGACATACGCTCAGGCGTTGCAAGTTTTGCTTCAATTTCAATTGGTCAAACTTCGAACTTTGGATCCACCTAAGGGTAGCCTACCAGCATGTTTTGACGTGAACGCTCATTGCGACTTCCACTCTGGAGCACCGGGGCATAGCCTTGAGAATTGTCATGCTTTTAAGCACAAGGTTCAAGACCTGATTGACTCAAAAGCTATTGAATTTACACCGAGCGGTGTAACGGTACCTAATGGTCCTATTCCAGCTGCTGCCATGATGATGGATGTTTCCGAAGCTGTAGTAGATCAGGAGTATATCCTGGACTCAATGGTGTCAGAATCCCCTTGTCCTTAGTTGTTGCTTGTGCCTAGACCAAGCCTGAGGATGAAAGCGCCTGAACAAAAGGAGTCCATGTTAATTCAGACTCAACCGCCAAGTGGTTCAACTGTTCAAGGTCAACAATCGGTCCAATCTTTGCAACAGACATCAGCTCCTCTCCAGAGTCAGCATCCTTCTCGTTATCGATCAAACCTGCGTGCTAGACAAAACCCAATGAAGTCAGAGAGACAGTTTACCCGATTGCCGTTTTGAGTGGAATGGTTTCAGTAAACAACTTTGAAGATGGCTGGTTCAGCAGCGAATCAGATGTGAAAGCCCGATTCTCGGAAGTTGGCATTTTCCTTTGTTTTATCTTGTCATTGTTTGTAGTTTCTTTCCTGTTTAAATTGCAATCTTGTTTGTAAAACTTGTTGTTTTCATTCAATTGATGATAATGAAATGAGTATGCATGTTTTGATTAAATCCATTCGTGTTCACTAATTGATTTTTACAGATATCCAACGCTTGGTTAAGCGAAATCCGGGGAGGATGACAAAAATGAACGACATGCAAGCTTCCGATATTGTATGCTTTTGAAATAAAACCTGCTGATGATGTACAGGTATTGTTTCAAATCCCTAAACACCGAAGATATAAGGAAGATAATCCTTTGTCAACCCCTTTGAGCCTAGTAGTAGGAGTTCTTTCTGAAAACGAAAAACCCTCAATCTTAACCTGGGCAGGGTAGGTGTTGGCTAATTTGACCGAACGTCCAAATTACAAAAAGGAGTGTCCGTTTGAGGATCAATCACACCTCTAAAGGTCGTGCCTAAAAAACCACAAGGGTTAAATTTCAAAAGTGAAACAATCACATTATTCCCCAAAGAGTCAGACAACCAGTGTCACACGACTTGTTCAAAAAAAAAGAGGGAAGGAAAAAGAATCAAAAGCCCCCTAAGTCAAAACTCGAAAACAAACGACTTAGACAAAAATAAGGGCATCCCGCTAGACTTGAAAATCAAAAGAAAATCAAAAGAGTTAGTCCAGGCAAAAGTTAGGGAAAGAAAAAGAAAAATGAAAAGGATTACAAAAGAAAAATCCTCAAATGAAATACGAGTCGTGTGACCCCAAGTGTCAAAGACGAAGAGTGAGTGGCTGTCACTCCAAAAACTCATAGTTTCTCGAACTATCACTCCTATATTTCAATCTTTAAGAGGTAAACGCTAAGGTCGAATTAGCCGAACATAGGATTGGAGAATATCAAGGAGAATGGGTGGGTTAAAATAAAATTTGAGTCTTTATCCTTTCTTTCAAAACCGTGAACCTGACCACGTTACAACCTTCAAAAATCCTAATTGAAGCAGGGTTGTTTCGAAGGCATACATCGGTAAAAATCGCGTCGAAGCTGACTCCTAAAAGGGTTCTTCTTACCATATTGGTACTGATGTTGATATTCTGATAGATGATTTGTGCATTATATGCCATAAACTATTTTTCCTTTTCTGGTGAACAGATTGGATGTTAAAACTGTCATATGCATTGCATTAATATATCTTTTGTGCAGAACAATTGGTTTTACTTGCGAGTAAGCGCTTGACAACAGGAAAGTTTCCTACAGTGGAAAGTACGATCATGATAGAATGCAGAACTCCCGAATACTCCATGAACTAGGGCAAGTTATAATCCCTAGTGATGTCAGCCACCCAAAGTCAGTTATTCTGAAGCAGTCAGGTCGAGATTTGATGAATCTCTCGAGGACAACCAATGTATCTCCCTGCAGATCAGCCTATCAAGGGCAAAGTCGTCACAGACAGGGGCAGGCCACTCCAAGAAAAGCGCATAAGTTGTTTCTTGTCTGAAGGGTATTTGATCCGAAGCATCTCTCTGAGGTTCAGAGTGCTGAAGCAGTTCATATCAGACCATCAGGGTACAAATTTTCAAATTTCCTTTTGAGGAGTATCCCCCAGAGATCCCACAGGTTGGGGCAATATTAGAAACGAAGGAATTGTTCTTTTCCGTGTCATCAGAGTTACTCAGAGCTACTTGAGCAGATTCAGCCGATCTTCAAGTTTGAGACGAATGTCGGGAAGTCGTGTTACCGTCCCTTGACTCTTCAACCAGAAACCGTGAATTTAGACAGGAGGTTGTCCAGTGTCAGTTATATATGACCCCTCACGGATAGCCTAAAACCCAATCCTCATTGGTAAGCCATTCCTAAAGCCCAATCCATATTGGCAATCACTGTGAGGCCTATCCGTGTTGGCGCATCAGTTTCAAAATCCAAGCTTCATTGGTACGCAGGAAGACTCCGTCTGTTTTCCCCAGCAAAAGTCCAATTTTCATTGGCACGGGTAAGCTATCCCTGACAGAAGTCCAATCATACTTGGCACGTTCGGTTATCCCCAACAGAGTTGGCTTCACCTTTCCAGCATTTATTTTGCTGGAATAATTATGTGATACCCGGTTATCCCCAGCAGAGTTGGTTTTGTCTTCAGCATTTATTTTGCTGAAGCGGTTCCGTATCCAGCTTTCTCCCGCGGCCCGAGCCTGCATTTGCATCTTGCATATATCATCATATTTGCATCATATATGCATTTCATCGTTAAATGCATAGCATTCCATCTTATATGGAGCATTTACGCCATAGAAAAATTCAAACATACGCATATGCATATAAAGCATAAGCCAGTTTCTATCAGCCTTCTATGGCAACATGAATCACTCTGTAATCAGTTCAGGGGCATTTATCCAACAGCTTTATTCGGACATCTCATTGGTTTTTTTTATTTTTAGATCATACGACAGTTATGCTTTGCTTATCAGTCATCTGATATCGACAGACTTCTCTTCCTGTCAATTCCTATTGACGATGTGTTTCTCCAGCAAGTGGTTTTCTCCGTCTATCTTTAGACGTTGCAAGTTTGGGTATGGTTTTCTTTCCGTCTATCTTTAGGCGATGTGAGGTTTCAAAGTTGTTTCTCCGTCTATCTTTAGACGTCATGAGTTTGGATATGGTTTTCTCCGTCTATCTTTAGACGTCATGAGTTTCTCCAGCGGATTTTTCCCCGTCTATCTTGAGATGTCGCGAGTTTGGGTATGGTTTTCTTTCCGTCTATCTTTAGGTGATGTGAGGTTTCAAAGTTGTTTCTCTATCTATCTTTAGACGTCATGAGTTCGAATATGGTTTTCTCCGTCTATCTTTAGACGTCATGAATTTCTCCAGCGGATTTTTCCCTTAGACGTCATGAATTTCTCCAGCAGATTTTTCCCCGTCTATCTTTAGACGTCGCGAGTTAGGATATGGTTTTTTCCGTCTATCTTTAGACGACGTGAAGTTTCAGGTGATTTTTCAGCGGGTTTCTTACCGTCAGTTCATATTGACGATGTGTCTCCCCAGCGAGTTTTCTCCGTCTATCATTAGACGTCGTGAGTTTGGATATGGTTTTCTTCGTCTATCTTTAGACGTTGAGAGGTTTCAAGGCGACCTTTCAGATGTTGGCTTTATTTCTGTTTATCGGATGAGATGACATTTCAAGAGAGGTTTTTTTGACTGTTGATCCTTATTGACGTCGAGGCTCTTTGAAGAATGTTTGGTTTTCCTAGTTGTTGATCCTTATCGACGACATGGCTCTTTGAAGGTGGTTTTTCTTCCTGTCGGTTCTTACTGATGATGTGTCCCCTTTGAGGATATTATTATTTCCATCAATTCTTGTAGACGAAAGGATTCTGAAATTTGATGGGTGGTGTTGAAGTTCATATATGGGTTTCCTCCCGCTAGTTCTCATTGTCGATGTGGTTCTTCGGGCAAGTGTTTCTCCCTGTCTATCTTTAGACAATGTGATAAGATCAAGTGCATGTTGATCTGGCCTTCGGGATGATTTTCTCCGTCTATCTTTAGACGTCGTGAGTATTGGATTTTGTTTCCTTCGGGATGGTGTCTTTCCGTCTATCATTGGACGATGTAATTGTATTTCTCTTTCCGTCTATCTCTAGGCGATGTGAGTATATTTCTATTCTTGACTATCATTAGACGATGTGAGAGGAGCAAGAGCATATTGATCCAACCTTCGAGTTTGTTATCTGTGGCGTCACGCAGGTAACTGGTGTTAAAGTCAAGTTCTTTATCAGATGATTGATCAGTTTGTTGCTGTAATGACTGAATTCAGTTTTTTGGATATTTCCCCAAGCAGTTTTCGCAGTTTATTTCTGCGATTGGCAAATTTTCGGGTTCTTTTGTATTCAACCGTCTTTTACCTTGATTGTCTGAAGGTCGTTTGCTCTTCACCCAGTCAGGTTCAAGCCGCTTGAATAGGGGCAGCTGTTGCACCCCAAAATTTGCCCAACTTTTTTCTTTAACTGGTTTATGTTTCATTGCATTATCATTTGCATAGCTATATCATTTGCATATCATAACATCATTCATTCAACAAGGGATCAAGTGTGTTTTTGTCAAGAGAAGACTAGCAAGGGTCTTAGCCAAGCTTGAGAAGTCATCTAAGTCATCAGGAAGTGGTTTGAGGCCTTAGGAGGTTTGAATGCCTCCATGTGGATTTTCTCCTAACTTGAGGATCAAGTGAAGACCATCAGTGAGATGTGAAGCATGGATTGTGAATAGAAGATGTGTATAGAGCTCATGGAGTGCCTAGAGGTCCATGTTGGAGCTTAATCAAGTCATTGATTCAAGTGCAAGAGCCACAGTTGAGGTGCAAGCAATTAGGGTTTCATCTGGGTCAATCCTAGGTCAACTGTGCAATTGAAGAGGTTCAAAACCTACTTTTAGGTCATGGAGTTCATGGAATTATATGTTGATACATTTTTGGTGTTGTGCCAAGATCAAATCAAGAAGAATCAAGAGTGTGGGAAGTTGCTAAGTTAGGGTTTCAGTGTAAAATCCCCTGTTTAGTGCCTAACTTCAAGACCACATAAGTCAAAATACAAGTTTCAAATGGATCTTTGGCAAACATGAAACTTGTAGAGCATATCAATACATTTAATTTGAGTACTATAAGTCCTCCATTGGATTTATAGAATTCAAGTTATGGTCCAGACAAGTTACAAGTCCTCAGAGGTCACTGAAATTTGTATGTGAAAATCATCTGACTTCAAAGCTATTTTTGACATAGAAAGAGGTTTCACATGAACTTTTGGCCAACATGAAAGTTGTTCCTCATGACCGTAGATTTCTAAATTGTACTAGAAGTCTTCTATCTGATTTGTAGAACTCAAGTTATGAGGTTTACAAGTCAGGGGTATTTTGGGAAAGTGAGATTATAGGTCATTTTCAAGCATAGGTCAAAATCTCCAATTTGCACTTGTCAAATGGATTTTTGTTCAACATGAAAGTTGCTTAAAATGGTATTTTAAGTGCATCCAAGTGGTCATTTGGGATTGGTTTGGCTTGTAGCAAAAAGTCACTTAAAATGGCCTAAAAAAGGGAATATTTTAAATGGATTAAGGAGGGAAAATTGACTTTTTGAGTTAGAGGACCAAAACATGTCATGTGAGTACATTTTTTGAATGGAAATCACATTCTAAGAATAATGGAATTATTAGAATTTTCATTTGAGACTTGGTTCTTGGTGCTTTAGTTTGTTACTTCAAGAACAAGCTACATATCCAAAATCATTCATAATGCACAAGCAAGGTCTCCTTTTAATCCAAAATAATTCACAATGGTTCAAACAATGGCAAATTGGTATATATTTTGATTGCAAATGACATTCTAAACACAATGGCGTTGTTAGAATTTCAATTTGAGTCATATTTAATGGTCATTTTATGGATTGGTTCAAAAGGAGGTTACATACTCAAAATCATACCATTAAGCTCCAAACCAATTTTCACAAGGCAAAGTTCAAAACTTACCTTGGGATCCAAGCCTAAGGAGTACTTAAGTGATCTACTCCAAACCAAAAAAAAATCCTCACAATTTTCATTTTTCATTTTCAAGAATTCTCTCACTCTCTCAATTCTCTCAATTTCTTCATTCTCCAAACCCTCACCCATAGCTCCTCATCATTGGATCCATTGATTTTTCATTGAAATAAATGGAATCTTGAGCATAAACCTCCACTCATCATCATTATCGGATCATGTTTCGTAATTAATTTCCGTGCAAATTGAAGTTGGATATTGGAGCGTAAGTTGGAAGCACTTATTCGGAGCAATCCGGATTCGAAGTGTTCGATCTTCATCTTCTTGCAAGAATTATTGTAGATCTTGAAGTTTTCCATCTAATCTTGTTCGGATATTTGCAAATTCACTTGATCAATGATCACCAGATCAAATCTCTGATCCGTAGGTTGGTTTTCCGATTTAATTTAACCATTTGATTGTTGCATTAAAATTCTATTTTGTGTGTTGTTTGATTTTAATTCCTAAAAAGTAGAAAAAATGTTTAGAAAAATATGAGAAAATTTTGGGATGATCCTTATCATGTCTATGATCTTTGTGCGCAATTGAATTTTAGTTTCGTTTAATTTTCAATTTGATTTCGTTTTTCTCCTTTAGTTGGATAATAAAATGCCAAAAGCTGCATAGTTTCTTGCTGATTTTTGTTCTGGAGTTTGGTATAGAATTTAGACTTAATTCTTTGCTGGTTTGTTATAGACATATTAAGGAACTCCCATAATTTTTTAGGGTAATTTTTAGGTAGCTTTAGGTTCGGTTTTGAACTAGATCTTTAGAGGCTTCCCCATTTGATTTCCCTTTTGACCACTTTTGGTGTGTGATTTCTTTAGTGCCTTTAAGCATAGTTTTAGGCCCTAGTTTTTTTACTATAGACCTCTAACATGTTTAGGTTCCCCTAGAAAAAATCTTAGATTTCTAGAAGTAGTTTTAGTATTTTAGATGGAATTAACAACTAGACTAGTCATAACATGCTTTCAACCTAGTCTTCCCATTTAATTAATTTCGATAATGATTTTTAGATCAAGATAAATTGTTCATTTCTTTTGGATGTTGTTATATACATGATAAACCTCTGTTTGATTGATTGTGTTGATTTAATTTGGAGTTTTGAGTTCCTTTTGCATAGCTTTTTTAGGAGCTTAGGAAATTAGGGTTTTTAGGAAGTGCCTTAGAATTAGTTTTGATTCTTTCTTCAAACATAGAGTGCATTGTTTGCCTCTATTCCATCCAATGACATAAAGTCCTTCTTAGAAAGCTCCATATCTCCTTAGGAGGGATGAGTGGTATGCCCAAGTGAGTAGAACTTTGAGGATACCTTTCATTTGCAATGTTGGGTTCTTAATGATTTCCTTTGGTTGTCATTAAGTTTCTTAACATTATAACCTGATCTTGATGTTTAATCCTCCTCTTGGAGATTGCTTGTTGGAGCTTGAAGATTGATGAAGCTTGAAGATAGAAGCTTGCTTGAAGATGAAGCCCTTGCTGTCAACTTTGCTGTCTTTTCAACTTTTCTGTTTAGAGCTGCTGTTGCTGTTTGCTGTAAGAGTTTGTTGCTGCTGCTTGGGCTGTCTCCTCTGTATCTTTTGTTTTTCTCTGATTTGTCTGTTTGCTTGTGTTGATTACCTCTAGGTTTGAGGTGGAGCTTGTCTCCTCTTGCCTGTTGTCTTCTCCTTTGCCTCTCTTATATTGATGCATTGCATGCATTATATTGTTTACTGTAATTGCTTGCTGTCTTTTGTTGTTTATTCCCTAGGATCTCTGATTTCCTCTGTGCAAGAGGAAATTATGACAAACATTAGGTTTTGACCCATGCATGATAACATTAGGCTAGTTTCCTTTTCAACCATTGGCTTTTTAGAGCGTCTTTCTCTTCTCATCTCAAAACAATTCAAAAATACGGTAATAAGGATAACGTGTGCTGTACGTTATGAGCCTTAAGCTATTTGAGAAAAGGTTACTGGAGGGTCACTCTTCAGTAACCTGGTTGCTTAGTATGGTACCCTTAGGGTGACATGCGACATAGTCACTCTCAGATCACAAGTCTTTAGTGCAGTACAAGTTACAAACAGACTAAAAAACATTTCTTTCGTAAAAAACTCAAACAAACATTCAAACTCTGCTTTTGTCCACTTGGACCTTTAATCAGGAAAACCCTTTCATAAGGAGATAAAAAACTGTCAGACAAACTTGTGTCCTCCATAGCCCGAACTACATTTGCTCTGATCTTTCATGCCGTATGAAAGTACGTAGGCATAGGATGTGATATCCTAGCGAGCAACCTTCCCCTCCTTTCCCGTAGGTAGGCGAACTACGTTGACTCTGATTTCTCGTTCCAGACGGGAATATGTAGGCATAAAGTGTGATACTTTGTCGAGTCATTTTCTTTTCTTTTTAACCCATACCTGTAGAGTAGATAGAATAACATACCCTTAGATAGAAAACAAGCGTGGATCCCGTCGAGTACGACGGACGTGAGGGGTGCTAATACCTTCCCCTTGCGTAACCGACTCCCGAATCCAGGATTTGGTTGCGATGACCATTCCTTTCCCTCTTTGCATTAGGTTTGCTCTGAGCGTTTCCTTTCCCTCTTGTGGGATAAATAACGCACGGTGGCAACTCTTCTGTCATAGCCGGCGCCGATTTTCGCAGTAGCGACAGTTACGAGCCTTAAGTACTTAGGAAATGGTGATTGGGGGGCCTCCTCTCAATTATCTAGAGTGTTTAGTGTATGTCCTTTGGACGATATGCAACACATTTACTCCTAAGTCATAGTCTTTAGTGCAACATGAATTATAAACAATAATCAATGCATTTCTTCTCTAAAAAGCACAAAAACAAACTTCAAATCTTTTTTATCCTTCAGGATCTTAATTTGGAAAACCTTTTTCATAAAGAGAGTTTTGTTAACTCTTGGTTCTACCGCAAACGAGTAACGCCTAAGTCTCCAATGGTCGAACTGCATACACCTAACTGCTAGAATTAAGTTTTAACCCTACTCGGGCCTAAAACATTTTGAACCAACCTGTGGTCTTGTTATCCCGAACTATGTTTGCTCTGATTTCTCGTACCAGACGAGGATACGTAGGTACAAGACGACGATGTCTTGGCGAACAACCTTCCCCACTTTCACTCGTAGTTAGTCGAACTACGTTGACTTTGATTTTCCCATTGCACGAGGGAATACGTAGGCATAGAGCGACAATGCTCTATCGAGTCTCTTTTCTTTTCTTTTGTCCCTGAGCCATAGATTAGATAGCAAACACCCTTTTAGATAGACAACAAAGCGTGGGTCCCATCGAGTACGACGGACGTGAGGGGTGCTAACACCTTCCCCTTGTGTAACCGACTCCCGAACCCGATATATGGTTGCGATGACCTGTCTTTTCCCGTTTTCATTAGGTTTTCTCCGATTGTTTCCTTTCCCCCTTTTAGGATAAATAACAAACGGTGGCGACTCTTCTGTCTTTGTCGACCCCTATTCGCAGCGATGCGACAGCTGGCGACTCTGCTAGGGACAGGAACATCCCCTATGCGAGTCAATCCTAACGCTTGGTTGTTTATTTTGGGTGTGTATATATATGTGTTGTACTTTATTTTCCTGCATTTACTTTCAGCATTGTATATATCATTTTGCTATGCTTTTGGGGGGGGGGGGGAATGTTCCATTGAGAGATAAGCCAAAACCCTAGCTTGAGTACAAACATAGCATTAGAAGTGGAAAGTAGTTGTGAACCTGTATGTTTGGCATGCACTAGTTCCCACAAAATTCGCGCTCAGAGGATATTCTCTTGGATGACTTCTTTTTCGGCCCTTTGGGCTTGAGAAGATTTTGTTTCTAAGAATTGCCGACTCTGGGAACCGATCATTTGGAAGTCAGCTAAGTGAGGCCGCTTCGTTAGATGCCAAACCAGAAATGGTGAATGTATCATTGTTTCTCGAAAGTTTGTGACACTGATGACCACATAGGATGTCGTACCTTATCAGTGATAGGTTCATACCTGTGAGTTGAAATGGTTATGCATGAAACCTTTACCTCCAACCTACCCGATTTTCTCGTCAGTGCAAACTTTTGATCTTGACACAGTGGGTCCTAATTATCAGTGTTACGTTCTTGTCAAAGCGGAACGCTGGTTCTTCTCAATCAACAGCACAACAGTCTTGATCCCTTATTTGCATTTGCATTTGCATTTTCATATTGCACATTCATCAACATGTATTTATGTTGCAGGTGTACATTTCCCTTTGATTATAGTGTTCTTATTTCTCTGACATGGAGCCTAGCCTGAGGAATACAGTGGTATACAAGTTTCCAACACCTGATATCAGATCTCTGCTGGGTTTAATTTCTGTGGCTGACAGGAAAGTGATGGAAGACTTCAAAGAATCCTATGGGAAGCTTCTGAGTGTTGTCTGCAAGCCATCAGTATATGAATTGAATGGTCTTTATGCTCTTCTGCAGTTCTATGACCCACAACTGAGGTGTTTTACTTTTCCTGGTTATGTTATAGCGCCTACCTTAGAGGAGTTCTCTGTGTTATTGGGAGTGCCTATTCTTGATTAGATGCTATTCTATCACACCGAAGCTGAGCCTGATCTGGCTAAGCTTACTGCTGCTTTGCATCTGGATGTTTCTGAGTTGAAGGGGCATTTGACTAAGAGGAGTGGAATGCATGAGTTCCCTTTATCTTTTCTGGTGGGTAGAGCTTAACAGTTTGCCAAAGATGGTTGTTGGGTGGTGTTTAATGCTATCCTAGCACTCTGTATCTATGGTATCATGTTATTCCCTAACATTCCAGATTTTGTAGATTTGGATGCGTTCCACATCTTTGCCTCAGGGAATCCTATACATATGCTGCTAGGCGATGTCTATCATTTTGTGCACTACAAGAATGAGAACAGAAGAGAGAAGAACGTATCTTGCTGCGTGCCTTTGTTGTATATGTGGTTTGTGAGCCATCTTCTTAAATCTGGTCCCTTCATTACTACTGCAGGACGCAGGTACTTCAGAATGGTCTGAGAGGTTGATGGGGTTGTCTGCTGAGAACATTATCTGGTTTGAAAGAGATATGTTGGGTACTGAGATCATTTATAATTGCAGAGGTTTTCCTAACGTCCCATTGGTCGGAAGGAAAAGATGCATCAACTATAACCCATCCTTGACGATCATACAGTTTGGGTACGCCTTGAGATATCCTCCTAAGGAAGAGGAGATACAAAAACAACCGTAACAAATTTAAGAAAATCACAACATTTCCGCAGCAACAAACAAACTTCCAGAAAGTCATCAGCAAATCATGCAACAAACAATCAAACTACAAGATTTGCGTCGTCAACAAGTCAAACCCATAAAATTCGCAGATTCATGAAACTCAGCATAACAAAGCGTCAAAATCGCAATAAAGTCAGTAAATCCAGGCCCATCAAAGAAAATGAAGATGAATATATAAGAACGTCAGAACAAGTTCTTCAGGGGGGATTAATTTTTGTCAGGAAAAAACCCATTATCAAGATCCAACCAAAATCAGCGGCGGACCATCATCATAATCAAAAGGCAAAAAAAACCAGAAGAAAATAGAAGAGGATCAGAAGTTCTTCAAAAAAAACATCATCAAAATCAAGAACTCAGAGGGACGCAATCCATTTGCGTCTCACCATCATCGTTCATCATCAACGAACCCCACCGTATCCGCTGCAGAAAAGCCGCTTCAAACCCGTGAAGGGTGAGCAACTCTTGTTTCTAATGGATGTTTTTTTTCTACAGGAAAAGAAGAAGGGATCGTGTCCATGCAAAGAAGAAGAAAGAAAAAAACTTCAAAAAAGGCAACCATGGAAGCATGCCGCCGCGGGTCAAAGGGAAAGAAGAAGATGGTTTCAACAACAAAACCCTCATACGTTCAGCAGCAACTATAACACCCCCTTTCTATACCCCCAAATAATACAAATAATCATTTAGGCATAAATTCAAAATTTCATCAGAGTACATTTATATCACGGCATAAAAGGGGCATGTCACATTATACCCAAAAATTCAACATATACAACACCTGCTCAACATATATGCAACAACGGGGCAACACCCACGAGGAAAATATTTAGAACATAGGCAGAAACATCTAAATATTTCATAACTTCCAAAACATGTAATCACATACATGTACATCATTCAAGTTGATTTACAACATCATCAATATTCAACCAGCATGTTCACATAAACATTCTTCAGCAGATACAAACATAGATGTATCACAAAAGAATCAAAATAATCCCTAGCTACCCGGTGCTACATATCAGAGCCGACCGACCAAAAAGGGATGAAGTCACGCTTCACAAAAATACTTCCAGCCAACTAATATGCAATGCCTCATAGAGCATTATAAAACAGCAGAAGGGTGAGAAACAATATCATAATACATAATGCATATCAACATATATATATATATATATATATATATATATATATATATATATATATATATATATATATATATATATATATATATATATATATATATATATATATATATATATATATATATATATATATATATATATATATATATATATATATATATATATATATATATATATATATATATATATATATACACACACACACACACACACATAACGTCCAAAAACGTCTTCCGCATTCTCACCGCAACTCATCTCACTACATCGTACATCGCAATGTATTCATAATTAACTATTTACAAATAGAACACTAAGCATATACAATATGCATCATCAATGTTTATATTACTTCATAAACATACACACATATACAGATATACTCACACATACATGTATCTTCAAACATTCCATTCATGCCAATTATCAACAACTTACATAAACATCTACACTCATGTTTATTCGCCATACATCATGCAAAGATGATAAATGCAAATCATAGAGCCCAACTCGCTACTCTACGCAAATGTAATACGATACCGACTTAATCGTCCATCAGATTCTCCTAAGAATCAATTCACTCACGCCCCTCACGGGTACACTATAACTCATCAGATTCTCCTAGGAATCTCATTGCTCATCAGATTCTCCGAGGAATCATATCGCTCATCAGATTCTCCGAGGAATCACATCGTTTATCAGATTCTCCAAGGAATCACATCGTTCATCAGATTCTTCGAGGAATCACATCACTCATCAGATTCTCCGAGGAATCACATTGTTCATCAGATTCTCCGAGGAATCACATTATTCATCAAATTCTCCGAGGAATCACATTGTTCATCAGATTCTTCGAGGAATCACATTGTTCATCAGATTCTCCGAGGAATCACATTGTTCATCAGATTCTCCGAGGAATCACATTGTTCGTCAGATTCTCCAAGGAATCACATCACTCATCGGACTCTCCTAGGAATCATATCACTCATCAGACTCTCCTAGGAATCACATTACTCATCGGACTCTCCTAGGAATCCTATCACTCATCAGACTCTCCTAGGAATCAACAGCACAAGAATGTACTTCATGATGCTTCACATGCAAAATGACTCCATACACTTCTTGAAATGCATACATGTTTACAAACATACTCATGCATTCTTCACATTCATCGCATATATTCATTATGCATTCACAATATATATACATATCACAATACATATATACATATTCATCATTCGATCTCAACATGCATTTCTATTCAATTCAAATAAATGCACCAAATTGCCAAACGGCCACATTCCACACTTCACAAATCACAAACTAGGATTCACGCCATACGGCCATCCACAGCACATATAACAACATATAATTAGTCATCTCAGACAATAAATGATCGCAACCAAACCACACAAACAATCCACGAATGAAAAACACAAGAAAAGAAAATATGTTGCTGTGTTCACTAACTTTCGCCTGGCGAAGCCCCCAACGAATGTTCGCTGCCATTCGCCTGGCGAACTTGCCAGCAAAGACCACTGGAAGTTATTCTGGAATTACTCGCTAGCACTCTCCATCACACTCGCCGTCTATTCCAGATTCTAACCGATAAAACTCAGTTTCTACCGATTAAATCAACTTCTGACCTAGAAATGGAAACATAGAAAATAATCCAATACATCCAAACTAGCACACACATGATTACATACATTATTAAGATGATAAAACTTCTCACCCTTACCTGATTAACCGCAAGCTAGGGTTTGATCTTGATGTTTTTCAAAGTTTCCTCTTCTTTCTCTCCTCTTTCTCTTATCCTTCTTTCTTTCTCTTTTCTTTCCTTCCTTTCTTACTATCTTTCTTTCTCTTCTATTTCCTCTTTAATATCTTCCTATTATTTTTCCCAAAACATCTACTAACTCAATATCTCATAAAATATCCAACTTATCACTTAAATAGGAAATGTCCAAAATACCCTCCAACTATTTTCTCCGAAAACTCCCAAAATCGGGTAAAATAGAATAATATGTAAACATAACATATTTCCACGAAAATTCCACATCAAAATAATATTCGCCCAATTAAAATCAAAAAGGACTTAACGAAAAAGGGATAATCGAAATCGGGGCGTTACAGCAACCGTCTCCCTCCCCTTTTTATTTCCTATTTTTCTTTCTTTTCCACTTTTTATTTATTTTTATTAATTATTTCATAATTTAATAATATAGTATAACTATATTGTTATAACTATATATTATATTTTCATAATTTCATAACTTAGTCCAATTCTTAATCAAAACATAAAAAAATTAAAACCCATTTTAATAAAAAGCATAGTTAAATTTAGAACTAATTTTTAAATTAAAACAACTTTTTTAATTAAAACATTAAAAATTAAAACCAAACATTTTTTTCAATAATTAACACAAGTTTTCTTAAAAATAAATTATTACAATAACTTTTCTTAAAATTAAAATTCTAATCAACCCTTTTTTAATCTAAAACAAACATTTTTAACCTAACATTATTTAGAATTTAAAAATTATTTTTCTAAATTTTTCCTTAAACTAACATTAATTAGTTAAATAATTAAATAAGTTTTTTTTTCTAAAATTAAAATCAAACTCTATTTTAAAAAAATAACTTTTCTTTCTTTTAGAAGCTAACTTTTTAATTAACTATTAACTTAGAAATTATTTCGTTTTAATTAATTAAAATTAACCCTCTAATAAAATTAAACTTTTTTTGAAAATTAAAACTCATGATTCTTTTTTAAAATTTTAAACTTTAGTTTTTAAAATAAATCTAACTTTTTTCTAATTTAATAATTAACTTTTAATTAGGTCCCTAACATTTAAATTTTTAATCTCTAATCTTTTCTAAACACTTTCACTTTTAATTTCTAATTGAACCCTAACCTAAAATTCTCAAATTCTCGTTTAATTTTCATCTAACTAAATCTCTCCTTTGTCCTTGCGTACTAATCCCGTACGTTTTGCATTTTATTTTCTTATGGTTGTAATTTACGCGAGTATATCGTCGTTTTACAATTCCTTTACTTTTCACATTTTATTTTCTCTTGGTTGTAATTTATGCGATTATATTGTCGTTGTGCATGTCCTTTAATGTTTTCGCACATTTCCCGTATTTTCAATTCTGCCGTTAATTATCTTTCATCATATTATTTCACCGTTAATTCCCCTTTGAAGGATTAGGTCTAACTGTTTGACCACCGTGTCAATAGTCCTCACCTTTGACTTTTTCAAACCCCAATAGCTTAGGCGTCCCGCCGCGGACAAAACTACCTTTTACCCTAGAATTAGGTTAAGGAGTCGCCGCACTTCGAATTAGGTTTCCTACCATGGAATGTAACACCCCACTTTACCCCGTACGCGTAATATAATAAATATATAGAAACAATTCATGAAATTCATCAGAGTTCTCCAACACAGTGGGATATCACACTAAGTCACTTCATTTCATTAAAATAATCAATATTATTTAGTTTTCAAGTAAGCAGCGGAATACAAATCAATTCTCCAATATAATTCTCCTCGACACGAGGTCATACAACATAAGTCCAATAAATAAAGATACGTAACAATAAACAAATAAAATAGTCAAATAACAACGTAATCCCGTCATCCCATGTTACGTATCAGAGCGACTCCTAAGACTCGATCAAATAGCAACACACTCCAAGCACTACTCAAGTACCTGGTCACCTGTACTCCCAAGAGAGTACAGACACAACAACAAAAAGGGGTGAGAACTACATTCAATAAATAAACGGTGAAATACACATGCTAAGGAGTAGTTACACACCACACATAAAATAAGCACGAATAATGCATATACACGTGCCACCTCTATCACTTGGCATTCATAGCCCACTTTCAGTTACAATAATGCAATGTGACTCACTGACTCGACACAATGCATGTGGTACCAACACAATCTCATACGGTTCACACTAGAACCCGATTCCCGTCAGAATTCGGATAAGTCGTATATACGTTCCTCTGAACTACAACTTATCTCCATAACGACTTCCACATTGAAGTCCGGATGAAACTAGGCACCCATCATGGATTCCCACCTAGCCATCTCCACAAGACACATGATATGAAATGCATGTCAACACAATTATGCAATGTAATATATCATGCATAATTCACGATCAATCTTGATCCACACGAGCCATACGCTCACTGTAATCCTCTCGGGAATTACCAGAATCGCACAAGATTGTCCATATTCGACCATCTTGGCCCACATCTATCAAAACACCAAGACATCATTGAACCAGAACATGATTCGTTACTAAAACATATACACAATTGACTTCTCAAACATAATTAGATATAAAATATTGGGAAAACAATTCCATTATCTATCCTATGTTATATCTCTGTTCATTAGCTTTCCAACGCTTCGAACGGGGGTCAAAACGGACTTACGGATCCAAAGTTACGTCCAAAACAATTTCGACCGAAAACATGAACATCCGTGACGGACAGAAAGACGCTGTTACGCTCCGGAACTGATTTTCACTCAATTATTCTTGCGAATTACTTACTCAAAGCACCCAAAACATCAATAAAACATTCCTAAGGTTATACGGCAATAACGACATAACTTCTATGGTTTATTATGCTCATCTGGCAACATTTGCAACACATAAAACACTATTTCCTGCAATTGCTCTGAGTACTTCATAGTTACTCACATTTGAATATTCTTATTCCTATAAGGACAACATATCACAATTTTTCCTTCAATTACACTCTACGACATTAAAGTTACTTACTATCTAATATTTAACCCTTCAGGGTCAGACATATAACAATGTCAAGGTTCTAGCCACGAAGGTTTAATTTCCCATAAGTTTTCCCTATATTAATATTCAACGATACATATCATTTGGCCATTTGGTCATAACCTCAGATTCTTACAGTTACCTCCCTATTTCCCACAATTAACCCAAATCTCTAAACCTTAGGGAAACCTTAGAGCATAGTACTAATAATGATATAACACATTCATTTCTACATATTTGCCCAAATCCCTAAACCTTACATCACCACAACATACTGAAAGGTATACATAGAAAACTATGAAAAGAAATACCCCCCATACAATAATCATTCAAGCATAACAACAATTTTATGGAATTTATCATGCTACGAAAATTAGATCAAGAATCCTCAAGAACACATAACTCCTATGAGAGAAAGGACCTCTCACTGCCCTCTCATGTTAATTCACCCATATTGAAATCCATTCTCCCCCCTTACCTTAGAATTGAGCTTTTCCTTGATCAACAATGGAGAATTTGGTTCCTCTGCCCTAGCTCTCCTTGTTCGTCAGTTTCTCTTTTTCTCCCAAAACCTTTCTCCGGCAGTTTATCGTGTTCTAATTCTCTTTTCCCAAAAAAACTTCTCTATTTCCTTTAATCCCTTATTTCTTATTTTATTATTTAAATCTTATAATAATAATAATAATAATAATAATAATATTATTATTATTATTATTATTATTCTCCCACTAATAATAATATTCATACTAATTAATAGTAATAATATGAATAATAATAATATTCCACCAAATAATATTATTAATACGAATAATAATAATAATAATGATAATCTCATTAACATTATTATTAATAATAGTTGGAATAATATTAATCACTATAATGCTCTCGATATCATAATTAACTTACTCCTTTATCTAAGTTCACAGTACCCCAACTAAGGTCACCTCTCTCCCTTACTCCTAACCTCATACCCTTAATTAAGGACACCACACAATGTTGATAACCTTCACTGTTTCAAATCTGTAGAAAATGATCATTTGGATCATTTTTCTATACTTCGGAATCGTGAGAGGTTTCCCTAAATTAATTAACACGAGTTTGTGATTATGATGAGATCCCACATTTCTTTTGTCCGTGCAACACGATTTAATCGGAGAAACAACCCTCAATGTCATTTCTTTATCTTGTTTTTAGCACGAATATCAATTTATGCGACCTCCTATAGTTCGACTTTCATCATAAGTCGAGCTACGACGGTTTAGCGTTACATTTTGTCCCGTTTCAATTTAATAACAAACTAACGACTAACTTTAGTTTCCGTCAAATATACAATTGCTTTATTTACAGTCAAATATACCACTATTTTATTTTCAGTTGATATTATCTTGTTCATATACTCATTGACATTTATTCTGATATATTATTGTGAATATTCTTGTATATATTGTTATATATCCTATATATTACTCATGTCTTGTATATATTCATATTAATTTCTCATCTTATTCACATTCTTTCAAGACACCTAATAATTATCGAAACCATAAAATCCTAAATCGGTGGACTGTTGGTTGTTTGTCTGCATGACAGATCATTGGAGATTTTCAGGAACCCTAGCATGGATTTGTGCCCAATTTTCGCTCAAGGCTTAGTTTAGGACGCATTACACACACACGACTTTCTCTTGGGCTACCTGACAATGAGACATTTTATTTCATTCAATCCTGTGTAATTTACATGCACCCCTCTCCCATTTTCGATGTACGTATTTCGTATTTCTTTGATTGCGGCTTATCTTCTAGGAGCACCCCCAGGGACTAGTATAACTGTTTTCAAACTAATTCTCGATTTGTCATCGATCCATTTTCAAACACCCCTTTGTAAGTCGAGTGCTCGTCCACATTCGCCATCAACCTATCGTACACACTATCATACTTCATTGTGAACTCTATATTAGGAGCACCCCCAGGGACTAGTATCGTTTCTCACGCCTTAACCCTTGACTTGTCGTCAAGCCGGTTTCATTTTCAATCAAAACCCTCGACCCGTCGTCGAGCCATTTTCAAACTCACTTTCGTTCCACCACATTTTGCACGCAAATATAAGTCAAACCCTTGATCCAACGTCAAGCGGGTTTTCTCAACAAACTGTTAAACCAATTCACCCCCTGTTCTCTTTTACAACTTTTCTTCTAAAATCTTGGTCTAGTACCAAGTGCATTTTCAAACTCTTTTCCTAATAAAACTTGAATGGTTGTGGAGTGGTTAGGCGTAGGCCTTCTCCTATCCTGAGTGTGTGGTCTCGATACTCGTTTTTCAATACGAAGACGTGACTGTATTCGCCACACCTTTTTCATCCCTAAAAACAACTTTCACAAACCAAATGTGACATCTTGCCTCGATGGCGAAACTAACCTTTTCAAAAAGGATATGTTACGTCTGTTTACCGCAAACAGGTAATGCCTAAGACTCCACAAGCGAGTTATAATACACTTAACTGCTAGAATGCGTACGTCAACATCATCTCCCTAAAACACCAGTTAACCGTAGGCCAAACTACGACTGCTCTAATTTCTCATGCCTGTTGAGAATACGTAGGCATAGGATTGCGATGATCCTAGCGAACACTCTTCTTTCTTTTCCACCTTTATTTCCCCGACCCCCCTTAAAAAAGGACATGCTACATCTGTTCTACCGCAAATAGGTAACGCCTAAGACTCCACAAGCGAGCTACAATACACCTAGCTACTAGAATGCATATGTTAGCACTGCCTACCAGAACTTCCCAGTCAACCGTAGGCCGAACTACGACTACTTTGATTCTTCACTTCTTTTAAGTGAAGATACGTAGGTGCAAGGGCCTCAATCCTTGTCGAGCACTTTCCCGTCTCTTATCTGTAATTCTCTGAACTACGTTGACTCTGACTTTCTCATGCCTGTTGAGAATACGCAGACATAAGACCACGATGTCCTACCGAGTCTCTTCTTCCCCTTTATATCTCTTTTCCTTGTTTCTAACATTTCTTTTTATCCCTTAGAACATACTTATATAGCAATACCCTTTGGAAGATACCTTCACGCATAGGCAAACAAACGGTTCCCATCGAGTACGATGGATGCGAGGGGTGCTAATACATTCCCTTTGCATAACCGGCTTCCGAACCCTTTCTCTTGGTTGCGAGACCATCTTATCCGTCTCTTTCTTGGGGTTTTCTCGATGTTTTCCCTTCCCCTTTTGGGATAAATAAAGTTCGACGGCCGCTCTTCTGTCTTTCCATTTTCGCCTCTCCGTCGTTGCATTTTCGAGTAGCGACAGCTTGGCGACTCTGCCGGTGACTCAAAATTCCTTAGCAAGCCAAACCTAGTTTGTTTGTCGCATGTTTGATTTATTTGCTTTTATTGTTTTTTATGTTGTGTTCCTTTTACCTATTGGGTTTATTCAGGATGGTTTGTAAAGATAAAGGCTTTCTACCCGAGCTTTCTAGTATACACTAAGTTAGGAGGTGGTTTCTTTCTGATTTGCGAGACTTAAGACTCGTTGAGTTAGTTTGAATTCCACCGCTCAGATGACGCCGCTTTGGGATGATTATGTCTTACGAGTAGTCGTAATGGCGTCTTTACTTTCGTCTTGGGAATTCGTGATTCTGGGGACCTTTTTTAGAACCCGGTTCTAAAGGTCATTAAGACACAACTCTATGTTCATCCTTTGAAAGGATTACCGTCTTACGAATCATCGTTATGATGGAAAACTCTTGAGGATTAGTGCATGAGATTGTGTTTTAAAGCCTTTGGGATGCCCTTTTATAAACCATTAGATTGCCCACATGAGGTGAGAGATACCCTTTTGTGTTGATTTATAGGATTTGTGACCTTGATCCCTACTGCGGATTTGTTCTCGTGTGTATCCATAACATTGCGTTTGCATCTAGGCATCTTTTTTGCATATCCTTCTCTGACCAAAAATACAAAAAACTCACCTATCTCTTGTTTGTAACCCGAGGTTGATTTCCCGAAACTCATTTTGAACCTATGGGAGTTGTAAAGCATTTGAAGCAAGAGGAACATAGATGCTTGCAAAGGCAAGTTAGACGAAGCAGGCTAAGGTAGCTATGTCGAGAAAATAACCGCCAGAATGTTGATTCCCCAGGATTTACTGTGGCAACTAAACCATTGTATGATATTCCGCCTGATGACCATCTTCCACAAGTAAACATTCTTACTCAACTCTAGAGGGTGTCATTGATTGATCCCATGAAGGAAAAGCTTCATGCCATTGAGGAGAAACTCCAAGCTTTGAAAGTGCATGATACGCCCGGACTCGAGGTTGTTGATATGTGTCTAGTACCAGACTGGGTAATTCTTCTGAAATTCAAGGTACCCAACTTCGAGAAGTACATATACTTTAGTTGCCCGAAGCGTCATTTGGTGATTTGCTGTCAAAAGATGACCTCTTACACTCATGACGATAAACTAATGATTTGTTGTTTTCAAGACGTTTTGAGTGAGGCATCATTAAGTTGGTACATGGACTTAGAAAGAAGCTGTATCCAATCAGGGAAGAACTTAGCTGGCGCTTTTCTAAAGCATTACCAGTTCAATCTGGACGTGGCTCCCAGTCACATACATCTATAAAGCCTCTATCAGAATATCAGTGGATCCTTTAAGAAATACGCACAACGATTGGAAGTGCGCCATCAAGCTTCTTATCGTGAAACCACCACTCTTGGACAGGGAATTGTTCAACATGTTCATAAACAGTCTGCACAGCTCTTATCGTGAAAAAAATGATTAGAAGTGTGCCATCAAGCTTCTTTGACCTTGTGATAGTAGGAGAATGCATAGAAAGCTACCTTAAGAGTGGACAAATCCGGGACACTTCAAGTATTCAGGCCATTGAGACTGAATCCCTTAGCAATTCCCAAGAGGAAGAAGAGGGTGAAACAAATGCAATCATAGCAAATATTGAGTATTCCCAGTGTACACCAACAAAACCCTATGGTCCCCCTTCATTTTTAGTGCCATGTTATCCTAATGGGCATCCAACCATGTCTAAAGCTTCGTCCCAGAAACCATGGATTGCTCTTTATTTGAGTCAGCGAGCTCGTGGCCAAGGATATCAGTTAAGATCGACATAGGTATTGCAACAATTTAGAAAGGAAGAATACTCCTCTCCATTCAGTTACTATGTCATACAGTCATCTTCCGCCGCATCTGGTTCAAAGCTTGTTGTTGGATACCAAGATTCTCAAGCCGTTGCCGGAACCATACCCTCCTGGGTACAAACCTGATAAGCATTATGGATATCATAGGACATTCAACTGAAGATTGCAAAGCCTTCCAAAGCTAAAGTGCAATAACTAATTGACAAAGGTTACGTATCCTTTCTAGTGGAACAATGCGAAGCTGCTGCTATCGTCAACAATAATGGTCAGAGCAAGGGTCTACCTCAAGACTTTCAGTTCCTATTCCTAACTCCTATAGGATGCAAATGAACTTTGCTACTGCAACTAAAGGAATCATTTCTCAACCAATACCAGCGCCTGGAGTTACTGTTGAAGCTATCCTGCAGGCCCAACCTACTATGGTTCAGATCCCCTCCAAAGATAATTTGTTGTATCAGTATGATGACATACAAAACTAACATGCTACTATCCCCATTGTCAGTCCTGTTACTGCTCAGGATCCAGAAGCCATCTAGATGTATCGTGATCTAGTTGAGAAACTTTGAGTCATAGAAAGACACAGCTCAAAACTCTCTCAGTACTCTAGAAGTGTGCTTGGTGCCTGATGTTGTCATTTCTCCCAAAGTTTAAAGCACCTGAATTCTCAAAATGCAAAGGCCTTAGGTTCCCGAATATTCATCTGAAGGTGTATTGTTGCAAGATGGCTGCTTATGTCAGAGACGAAAAGCTAATGATTCATTGCTTCTAAGACAGCCTGTCTAGGGCATCACTCAAATGGTATATGTAGCTGGAGCATAATAGTGTGCACACTTTGGTTGAACTAGCCGATGCATTTATCAAGCAGTACAAATACAACACCGATCTTGCTCCCAAATGTACTCAGCTTCAAAGTATGACCCAAAAGGACAACGAATCCTTCAAAGAGTACACATAATGATGAAGAGATCTAGTTGCAAGGGTGTATCCACCATGGGTTGACTATGAATTGATTGACATCTTCATGGGTACTTTGCAAGGCCAACACTACGAGAAACTGATCGATAGTGGCTGTGTTGGATTCTCTGACTCGGTGATTGTCAGTGAGAGAATTGAGGAAGGTCTGAAGAGTGGGAAGATCAAGGAGGTTCTAACAGCCAGACCAATGTCAAGAAGCCTTACAACAGATATAAGAAGAAAGAAGGCGACACAAATGTCATCTCTTTGCAGAAAGGGCAAGCTCCACAACAAGCTCTTGCTCATGTGCCTTATCAAATCCCCTACTTCCAGTATCTGTATGTTGTTGCTATGCAGTAGGCTCCTATGCCTTATCCACCAGATATTCAAGCAACTCGAGCTCAAATGCCTCAATAACAGGCTCCTCAACAACAATCTTACAACTACAAGGGTATCAGTACCCTCGTCAGCATCAACTATCGCAAGCTACTCAACAACCACAAGGTGCTCACCAATAACTTCAACAGAGAACGTGGAGGTCAGATAGAGTCTTTGATCGTCTATTGATGCCATATGCTAGTATCTCTACTTAGTTACTGGAAAAGAAGGCTATGGTTTCGAGAGATTCAGCTCCCCTAACTGTTATCCATGCTAACTACGATTCAAATGCTCATTGTGAGTTTCATATGGGTGCTCAAGGTCACACCATTGAAAACTACAGGGCTTTCAAGTAAGAAATTCAAGACATGATTGGCAGGGATGCTATCAACTTCATTGGGAAGTTTCTAAATGTCATCAACAATCCTATGCCACCAACCAGTTAGTGCCAGCACCAGATCAAGTAAAATCAAGTCAAGCTCAACTTCTTGAAGAAAGCAGTCATGTTGTCATATCATTTCCTGTTTTCTTGTTGAAGTATTGTATGCTTTAAACACTGTCATTCGTATTTGGTTTGCATTAATGTATTGTTTATGCATGTTTTGAACTAGCTATGTCGTATTCACTCACTTTTGTCACAAACACTGACCCATATATTCACTTCACTCTTTATCAACTGTTGTCTAGCATAATTGGAGGGAGGATGACGAAAATGAATTACCTATAACTGCAAACTATATGCTTTCAGGCAGAACCTCGTCAATGATGTACATGCATTATTTCAATCCCCAAACACTAGAGGTATAAGGAGTTAATCTCAAGTCAACCACTTCGAACCTAGAAGTAACAGTTTCCTTCAAATATTCAAACCCTTACACTCAACCCGGGGCAGGGTAGTGTTTAGTTAATCCAAACCTCGCATTCGAGTCAATAAAGTAAAATCCAAAAGACGGTTGTTCGTCAATGACCCATGACATGGCAGTTACAACCTTCCAACGAAATCAAAAAAATCAAAAGCTTGCTAAGTCAAGCACCTCAAAGGAGTCTTAGGAAAAATCAAGGCAATCCCGATGAACTTGATAAGCAAAATCAGTCCATGCAAACGTTAGGGATCAAAAACGAAATCAAAGGAGGTCCCTAAACCCTCAACAAAAACAAGATCCAATGACCACCATATTAATATCAAAAGGGTCACTAACATCCATCAAAATCAAATAAGGTGGCTTCCATCTCAAGCAAACTTTGAACCTTCAAGCTTACACCGTCAACCCTTTTGGAAGACAAATATATGCAGAATTAACTGAACGTAGGACTGGAGATCATCAAGAAGAAGGGGTGGGTACAAATCAAATTTGAGCCTAATATCCTTTGTTTCATAAACCATAAACCAGACCATGTTACAACCCTCAAAAGACCTAATTGGGGCGAGGTTTATTCTAAAAGCACACCATTGTAAGGTTGCATAAACTGACTCCTCACATATATGTTAATCATCAACATTGGTGTCGCTATCCTTGCTATATCTTATACACCAATCAAATTAGCACAACGTCTGGACTAATGGTCCATTCGTCTCTCACCATCACGACACTTTAATAAACGATATTTCTTCAAAGCTCGCATCGAGATTTGCATTAATATTCACATTTGTGAATGTACAATTCTAACAGCAAGTCAGTGCTAGACATCCAAGACACCCCAACAAGGACCAATCAAGGAGAGAACTTGACTTCCAGTGGCTGACACGAAACGAGGCTACCTTAAAACCCACAGACTGGGGCAAATCATTCAACAACTCAAGCAGGGGCAAGCTATCTCAAAGCATCAAAGTTCAACTTCAACTTCAAAACTGGTTAATCAGGGGCAGGTCATTGCCAGGTTCATACTAGGGCAAGACCAAGTCGTCCTGACCATCAAAGTAGAGTTAGAATCCTCTATAAAGCAAGTTCACAATAAGCCATAGAGTGCCCAGACTTGGGGCATCCAAAGCATCTTCGTTCACTTCAATCATGGCACCTTCAGCAAACTGCGTGTCGAGGAAGTCAATCCCTCCCCCACCCAAAGTCCAATATGCATTGGCAACTACCAAAAGACTGTTACGTCAACACTTGCATTTCCACTCACTTGTCTGCAATCATATGCATCACGTGCATCATACGCATTGCATTCGATATCATAAGCATCTTATATCATATGCATACCCGAATACTATCATATCTCCCCCATCTCTTACATCTATGTGCGTCAGCATTTGCATTCGCATTCCCATTCGTTATGGAATATCATTATCATCAAGCATTCGCATGTGCAAGCTCAGGTCTAGGTCAATCTCAAAGATTTCCAAGGCCATATGTAGCTCATTCAGGGACATCCTCCACAAGAACGTGGGGGTTCCATGTGAAGTTGTTCAACCTTTTGTTAGGCGAATTCCAGAGCCTCAAAGTAATCATCAGCCCAATCAGGGGTATTTCTTGCAAGGCCGTGGGCGAAGCTGTTTCAACTTTATGGTTGATCAGAATTCCAAGACGATTTTTGTCCAGTCAGGGGCGTATTCTTCAAGACCGTGGATGTTCTCCACAAAACTGATTCAACCGTAGGGTTGATCAGATTTCCCAGATGATCTTAAGCCCGGTCAGGGGCATATTTTGCAATAACCGTGGGTTTCTCCTCACGAAATTCAAGGATATCAAAACAAGGTTCAGCCCATCCAGGGGCACCTTTTTCAAGACCATGGGCATCTCCCATGACATTATTTCAACTTTGTGGACGATCAAAATTCCAAAGACGAAGTTCGGTCTAGTCAGGGCATTTTCTTCAAAGTCGTGGGCGTTCCCCATGAAGTTGTTTCAACCCGAGGGTTGAACAATTGTCAAGATGAGATTCAACCTAGTCGGGGGCGTCCTCCGCAAGGTCGTGGGCGTTCCCCACGAAGTTGTATAACCTTTTGTTGGGTGAACCAGACAAGATATCAAGCAAACTCTCTGCCTAGCCAGAGGCACCTTTTGCAAGACCGTGGGCGTTCCCCACGAAGTTATTTCAAAGTGATGTTTAACCTAGACAGGGGCATCTCCTTTGAAGCCGTGAGCGTTCCTCATGAAGTTGTTCAACCTTCTGTGACCAAGATCAAGAGTTTTAAAGCAAAACTTAGCCTAGTCAGATGCATCTTCTCCAAAGTTCATGGGCGTTCCTAATGAAATTTATTTCAACCTTTTGTTGTCAAAGCTATGATCCCCGAGCAAGTCAGTGGGTGTTCCCCATTAATCTATCTCAATCCAATCTTCCTCTTGGGCGTCCCCTAATGAGTTGTCTCCAGCAGACTTGACCTTTTGTCAAATGTCTTACTGTCATCCTTTCGGTGATAGCCAAACTCCGCCAGTTCAGCATATCCTGCATCATTTTGATGTTGGTTGCCTTTAAGATTAGAAAGTTATTGTCATCCTTTTGGTGGTAGTAGCCTGTGTGTTTTGCTCTATCATCTTTTTGGTGATGGGTTTGTCATCATTTTGGTGTTAGATTGTGCGAGTTTTGCTCTATCATCCTTTTGGTGGTAGTAGCCTGTGTGTGTATGTATACCATCATCCTTTTGGTGATAGTTCTGTCATCCTCTTGGCGATGAGTCTATCATCCTTTTGGTGTCAGATTGCACGAATTTCGCTATACCATCCTTTTGGTGATGGGTCTGTCATTCTTTAGGTGCCAGATTGTGCGAGTGATCTTCGCTACCCTTTTGGTAATGGAACCCTACATCCTTTTGCTGTCAGGGCTTTTGCGTGCATGTATTCTCTATCATCCTTTTGCTGATAGGTTCGTCATCCTTTTAGTGTTGGGGCGCGTCGACTATCATCCTTTTGGTGATAGGCTTGTCATCCTTTTGGTGTCAGGTTTTCTCTATTATCATCCTTTTGGAGATAACGACCTTTGCAAAATATCCAGTATTTCATTTCCCAAATACTTTCTTTCTTTTCGGATAAATTCAGGGTTTTCTTCGTATCTAATCAACTTCCACCTTGAAAGGATGAACTCATTAGCAGTTCATCTTACTAGGTTCAAGTCAATTAGATAGGGGCATCTGTCATACCCCAAATTTGTCCTACGTGTATAGCTTTCATTTTTGTACATTCATCCACTCACCGTTATTTAGAAAATCCAAAAAATATATGTTACTTTCGTTATGAGGATGATTTGAATTGAATCAAGTTTCATGAATGGATTCAGACCCTGGTATTTGTGTAATATGAGTTGAGGTCCATAGGGTTTTGATTTAATCTATTAGTTAGACAAGGTTTTGTTTCAAGATCAACGCCATTGTTTGTGGTGATTAAAGTAAGGTGGAGCTTACGTTAGGGTTTGTGCATCAAGTCAGGTCCTTTATGAATGAATCAAGTTTTTAGACTGTGGCAAAATTACAGTCTTGTAATCACAAGGCATATTCCAGCTCATTTGGTTCATAGGTCTATAGGTGGCAAGGTTCTAAGGCATTTGAAGATCCAGATGGTTTCATGTAGGGCTGGAAATGAGTCGAGTCGAGTCGAACTCACCTCAGCTCGGCTCGACTCGTTAAGAATTGTTCGAATTCGAGTTCGAGTTTGAGTTCGACACGAACTTTTTTTTAAGCTCAAACTCGACTCGTTATAAGTTCACGAACAGTTCGGTTCGACTCGTTAGGTTCATCTCATTAGGTTCAGCTCACATGGTTCACGAACTTAAAAACTATTTTTTAAAATATATATATATTTTAGTATATTTGACATTTTAAATAAATATATATTTTTTAAATAAAATATTAAAATAAAATAAAAGTTATCATATTGAAATTTAACTTTATCTTCGAAATCTACTAATTCAAAACCTACACAACTTTCAAGAGATACATTTGAGAGTCTAATTCAAAAACTAATAAATTGAAGATTAAATTTGTCTAAGATTTGAAGTAAATATTTAAACCTAATCTTAAAGACAATATAATTCTTTTCATATATAATCGAGTTGACTCATGAACCTAACGAGTCGAACTATGTATAGTTCAAGTTCAGCTCATTTAGTTAACGAACTTAATTTTTCGCTCATACTCAACTCATTTGGTTCATGAACCTAGTTCAACGATTTAATTGTCGAGTCGAATTCCGAACTATCTTCGAGTTGGTTTGGTTCATTGCCAGCCCTAGTTTCATGATTCAATTTTTCAAGTTGCATTTCAAGGAATTTGGTCCCTGGTGCATGTGCAAATCCATTAAAGTGCAATGTTGAATCTAGATCAGTCAAGTTGTGCAAATGTGGTTCTGGTTTGAGAATCCATTTTGGTGGTCCAAATACATTATCCATTCACCATTATTTATCATCCATCCTTCATTTCCAAGTTTTATAATCATTTTTATCCACATCCAAGTTTTATATCCACTATTACTCATTTCATCTTTATCCATTTTTAAACCATAATCCAATTTCATTTATTGTTATTACTTTTAACCACTTATGTCCATAGACCATTTCCCACATCCATTTCTCAAAATTCCATAGTCCATTCACACAAAAACAATTCTACCAAAATATGAGCACATCCATTTTTATTTTTACCATACTCATGTCACAAGTTCTATAATAAAAGCCCAACAAACTTCTTTTTCTTTTATAAAAAGAGAACAACAAAAAATATATATAAGAAAATGAATAAGCTTTTGGGAGCTTCTTTTCTCGGAAGTACAACATCTACAAGGCACCATGAGCCACACTGAACCAAACTTCATAACCTGTAGGTAAAAAGTGTTGTGAACAAAATTGAAAAAAACATTAATTTTGTGATAGCTCAGTCTTGTATCAGGACCAGGTAACAGGACCCATACTTTGCCTACAAACCACCATATTGTACCAACCCCACGCAAAGGTTTCACCCCTGTACAAAACCAAGATCGTACCATAAGGACCAATACTACAAGGGGAAATTGGCAATACGAAAACAAAAAAACAGAGCCTGCTGTACTCATGAAACGCGACGACACCGCTCCAAACAATTCGTAGTTGATTCGCACTGTCATACATAATAATAGCCTGTAAGAGAACTCGATCCTCCATAATGAACCCGTTCATCCATACACATGGACCTCATATGAAATTTCCCCAAAACACCCTTCATCTTACTTGCGGAAATTCCAGCTCATAGTGGATACCTCATTCCTATTTATACCCTTTGCTCATCCCTCTCGAGGGGGGGATCTTCGAAAAAACGACAACAACATCTTCCATCAATTCATTTGAAATCACAAACAGCCTTCAGTAGCCCACTTATCCTCTCCTTTACCCAAAAACTTAAAGAAAAATTCATTAACCCACTAACAGTAACGGACTCCAACCCTCATTTAACCTTCAGCCTTCCTCAAACCACTTAACAGGAGGGGCTCTCTTTCGTTTATCGCAACCTAAACCGCAACAACCGTTCGATACCCATCTCCGAAAAACACATAAATCTTCAAACAAACCCATCCCAAACCAAATCAAGGAATAAAAGGAGATGAAATAGAGAATAACCAGAAATCAGAGAAAAGGAGAAGAAGAGAGTAAACCAAATTGCAATTCAGGAACTTGAAGAAAAGGAAAATATACAAACCAGATCCAAAGACAAACCCGAAACTAATTTGAAGATGAATGTAGAGACGGAGGCGATCGAAGTGAAATCGGAGAAGGTTGAGGTTGAACGTTTTCGTTTTTGCTTTTCTTCTCTGCTACTATGGCTTTAACCTATTTTTACACAGACGGTGGTGATGATGGTGATTTTTTGTTCCCCCTGAATCATGTTCTTTGCTTTTTTATTTCTTCGCTTTTATTATTTTGACTGATAATGTTTTAAATAAAAAAACCTGGTGATGATAATGGGCTTGAAAGCCCATATGAATCATACCCCCCATTTTTTTATTACGGTCTGACTTTGTTTTTTGTGTGGATGAATGGGACGTAAGGCCCATGATGATTCCACTTATTTCTTTTGGACCTGCTGCACCCCCTTTCTTCTCACACCCATATGTCAAGTTCATACACCCTTCTTATTTAGTTTTAAATTTTGAGATTTTGGTTATGATTAGTTTGATATTCTTTTTAATTTACTTACATACTGATCTAAATTTTTATTTCTCATTTTGATTTTAATTCTCATTTTTAATATTGGTCAATGAAAATCAAATATCATTATTATTGATTTCTCGATTTGAAATTTTGATAATGACGAGACCAATTTGATTTCCATTCTCAATCTATCTTAGATCCTTTTCTTTTTTTATTTTTCATTTTTTGGGTCAATGACGAGACCTCCGAAAATCATTACTAGTCAAACTATTGATAAATAATGATGGATCTGAGACCACCTTTTTTTCTCTTTCAATTTCTTCTTCATTTTCGATTTTATCTTTATCTTCGATCAATGAAATTTTCGGTTCACGAATGTTAGTTTTCAAGGTTGATAACCTTCATTGTTTCAAATCTGTAAAAAATGATCAGTTGGATCATTTCTCATTACTTTGGAATCGTGAGAGGTTTCGCTCGATTAATTAACACGGGTTTGTGGTTAAGACAAGATCCCACCTTTCTTTTGTCCGTGCAACACGATTTAATCGGAGAAACGACCATCAATGTCATTTATCTATCTTGTTTTTAGCACGAATATCAATTTACGCGACCTCCTATAGTTCGCTTTCATCATAAGTCGAGCTACGACGGTTTAGCATTACATTTTGTCCCGATTCAATTCAATAACAAACTAACGACTAACTTTACTTTCCGTCAAATATACAATTGCTTTATTTCCAGTCAAATATACCACTGTTTTATTTTCAGTTGATATTATCTTGTTCATATACTCATTGACATTTATTCTGATATATTATTGTGAATATTCTTGTATATATTGTTATATATCCTGTATATTACTCATATCTTGTATATATTCATATTCATTTCTCATCTTATTCACATTCTTTCAAGACACCTAATAACTATCGAAACCATAAAATCCTAAATTGGTGGACTGTTGGTTGTTTGTCCGCATGACATATCATTGGACACTTTCAGAAACCCTAGCATGGAATTGTGCCCAATTTTTGCTCAAGTCTTAGTTTAGGACGCATTGCACACACACAGCTTTCTCTTGGGCTACCTGACAATGAGACCTTTTATTTCATGCAATCCCGTGTAATTTACATGTACCCCTCTCCCATTTTCGATGTATGTATATCATATTTCTTTGATTGTGGCTTATCTTCTAGGAAAACCCCCAGGGACTAGTACAATCGTTTTCAAACTAATTCTCGATTCTTCATCGGGCCATTTTCAAACACCCCTATGTAAGTCGAGTGCTCGTTCGCATTCGCCATCAACCTATCGTACACACTGTAACACTTCATTGTGAACTCGATATTAGGAGCAGCCCCAAGGACTAGTATCGTTTCTCACGCCTTAACCCTTGACTCGTCGTCAAGAGGATTCCGTTTTCAATCAAAACCCTCGACTTGTTGTCGAGCCATTTTCAAACCCACTTTCGTTCCACCACGTTTTGCACGCAAATATAAGTCAAACCCTTGATCCAACGTCAAGCGGATTTTCTCAACAAACTGTCAAACCAATTCACCACCCGTTCTCTTTTACAACTTTTCTTCTAAAATCTTGATCTCGTACCAAGTGCATTTTCAAACTTTTTTCCTAATAAAACTTGAATGGTTGTGGAGTGGTTAGGCGTAAGCCTTCTTCTATCCCGAGTGCTTGACATTACCTTTAGGGTTCACTGTGCTTACCATTCAAGATCAAAACACCTTTAATAAGAGAATGAAGTTCTCTTTGTATTAAACTAAAGAGAGAGGATTGAGTGTAAAATTTTTCCTCTCCGAGTATCAGAATACTCACTGTAGAGTGTGTGGTATTGATACTCGTTTTTCAATATAAAGACGTGACTGTATTTGCCACACCTTTTTCATAATAATTATTTTGAGATAAGTAATTGGGCACTACCTGCAAGGGGTTACTATCTAATGACCTATTTCATCCCTAAAAACAACTTTCACAAACCAAATGTGACATCTTGCCTCGATGGCGAAAATTAACCTTTTCAAAATGGATATGTTATGTGCGTTCTACAGCAAACAGGTAACGCCTAAGACTCCACAAGCGAGCTATAATACACCTAACTGCTAGAATGTGTACGTCAACATCATCCCCCTAAAACACCAGTTAATTGTAGGTCGAACTACGACTGCTCTGATTTCTCGTGCCTATTAAGAATACGTAGGCATAGGATTGCGATGATCCTAGCGAGCACTCTTCTTTCTTTTCCACCTTTATTTCCCCTATCCCCCTTAGAGAAGGACATACTACGTCTGTTCTACCGCAAATAGGTAATCCCTAAGACTCCACAAGCAAGCTGCAACACACCTAACTGCTAGAATGTGTATGTTAGCATCGTCTACCAGAACTTCCCAGTCAACCGTAGGCCAAATTACGACTGCTCTGATTCTTCACTTCTTTTAAGTGAAGATACGTAGGCACAAGGACCCCAATCCTTGCCAAGCACTTTCCTGTCTCTTATCCGTAGTTCTCTGAACTACGTTGACTTTGACTTTCTCATGCCTGTTGAGAATACGTAGGCATAGGACTGCGAAGTCCTACCGAGTCTCTTCTTCCCCTTTATATCTCTGTTCCCTGTTTCTAACCTTTCTCTTTATCCCTTATAACACATTTATGTAGCAATACCCTTTGGGAGATACCTTCACGCATAGGCAAACAAATGGTTCCCATCGAGTACGATGGACGCGAAGGGTGCTAATACCTTCCCTTCGTATAACCAACTTCTGAACCCTTTCTCTTGGTTGCGAGACCATCTTATCTGTCTCTTTCATGGGGTTTTCTCGATGTTTTCCCTTCCCCTTTTGGGATAAATAAAGTTTGATGGCGACTCTTCTGTCTTTCCATTTTCGCCTCCCCGTCGTTGCATTTTCGAGTAGCGACAATAATGCATCATTTATCAATATTTCGATACATCACAGAATCATCAATTCATCAAAATCATTAATAAAGAAGAATACATAAATCCTACATGGTATAATTTATCCATCATTCATCATGATCACCCTTAGATAATTAGAACTTCATCCTTACCTTAGAGTTCCAACAAGAGCTTCAACAATGGTGATTTTTCTTCTTTTCCCTCTTGCCTTAGCTCTCATTTTCTCAATTTTCTCTCCAAAAACACGGTCTGATAGTTTCTCCTCTCACTGTCCCTTTTCTATTATTATTATATTATTATAGTATTATTATAATATTATTATTATTATTATTATTATTCTCTTACTAAAATAATAATAATAATAATCACTATTTAAATAATTTAATATTATTCAACTAATATTATAATTAACTAAATATTACTGATATAATTTAATTAGTTATATTCTCCACACTACCGAGTTCTACACAATTGCTCACGCACCCCTAATACCCTCCTCAAGATTTAGTCTTAAGGTGACTATCCCACACCGATGGTATCCCCAACCACAACAAAACACACATAATCACATACACACACAACATCAATTAATTTTAATTATGAAAAATAATTAAAATAAAACGGGGCGTTACATCTGACACTATTCACACGTAACCAATGTAAAAAACATAGTATGAAGGTGAGAAAAACACAAAAGGGGTTGAATTGTGTTAATTTTTTTTGATCTTTTTAAACTATTGGTCACATTTTAAATAACAAGTATAAAATATGAACCAAAGATTAGAGATACGCAACAGATAAATAATGCAAGAAAGAATTGAGACACACAAAATTATTCTGGTTTCTCTCATAATTTGATATTAATCTAGTCTCCTTCTACTTACAAAGGATTTTCATAATAATCACACAAAATTATAAGTTGCTCAAGCCCGCAAGTAAGAGATTTCCAATGCTAAAACACGAAAGTAAGAGACTTTTATGCTCAAACACGCAAGCAAGAGACTTTTATGCTCAAACACGCAAGCAAGAGACTTTTTTATATATACCCCATCCCCTCCCCCATCATTTTCACCAATCTTCATCCCCTCTCCGTCATTTTCACCCATATTCTAAGTGTTTCTTTCAATTTTTCTTGAAAATATCGTCTTATATGTCTCCTTATATACACAAGAGAAATGTTGATTTGATTTATTCAGCACTAAAGCCTCTGATGAAGATCTTATTCTAGAACACACAGACATTCTAGCATCTTTAGAGGAGCTTTATCTGTTGGTTGGATGGACACATTGCAGACGATGAAAAAATTAGAAGAATCCAAAGACTTGTTATAGTGTACACGACAATAGAGAAAGTCGTTTCAATGACTAAGTTAAAACTGATAGAGATTGTCGTATTAGAATGCATAACAGTGAAGAAATTATCCTGATGGTTGTAATCGTATAGATGTGTTGTTTAGTCGTTGTATTTGTTTACATTATTGTTTAAATTATTGTTTAGTTGTTGTAACCAAATGTTGTGATATTTATGAAATAAACGTTGTTTTCAATATCGAATAAAATGGTTACATATAAAATTATCTTGTAGTGCTTGCTATAACATTGGGACAGTTTTTATGATTGTGTCCAGGCTGACTACGTTAACTATATTATCTCATTATTTTGTTAGTCATATCCATTTCAGTTTGAATATGTGTGTTGTTAGGATGACCCTTTTTCTTTCTTCACATATTTTGGTTGTGCCAAACTATCTTTCCTTGTTATGCAGACCAATAATCCTCATTTGCTACCACCAGAAAGTTATTGTTGTACACATTACATATGTTTATGACCTTGTAAATAGTGAATAGTAAGTTGGAAGGTCATGTCGAGCCTTTGAACATGCTGTTATGACACGGGAGCAAGGCATACGGAAGGCTTGGAACTTTCCGCAATCGCACTAACCTCTATCTACTTCTACTCGATAGTATCCCATTGGCCCCTTGTAGCACCCCAAAATTTGCCTCATTTCTTGATTTACTGACTTATGTCTTTCTGCATTTTTGCATTTTTGCATATCATATCATTGGTTCTCGAGACATGGGATCAAGGTGTTTCTATGGCTCATGGTTCTCTTTTATCGCAAGAGTTTAAACAGTGAGCATCAGAGGCTCCAATATATATTTTGCCCAGTGATCGAGCAATCGATTTTATTTTATTCAGCAGGTTATCTTTAGCTTAGGAGACGGTGTACAGGCTATCTCAGGCATTCTCACAGTTATAATATCCAAGGGCAAGTTTCAAAGGCTTAACGGAGCTTAGAACATATGGCAGCAGGTGATTATACAGGATTCCTTCCATTTGACGCCAATTTGGGCATTTTTGAATGCGGTAACCGGTTACCACATATGGGTAATCGGTTACCCTGGGCGAAATTTGCCACGAAATTTGAATTTTCAGCATTGCAAGTATTCACTCATTTTCAACCATTGATTTCACATGATAATCATTAGAAGGATCTAGAATTGTTTCAATTTTCACTATTTCCCTCCAAATTTCAAACACTTCATTCCTAATCCCACTCATAATTTCCATTCCAAATGCTAGTCCACATTCTAAACCATATTTTGATTTCAAACCTAGAGCTTATTTAAGTGAATTTGCTCCAAACTTCACTCATCCACACCATTTCACTCTCATTTTTCATCTCAATTTCAGAATTTGCTCCCAAATTCTCTCAACTTTTTCACTCCCAAAACCTCCATTAAAGGCCTTTCCACTTGAGTTCATTGGTTCTTCATTGGAATCCTTAAATTCTAGAGCCAAACCTCCATCATTAATCTCCATTACCTTCAATTCATCACTCAATTTTCCTTTTAATTGATATCTTAATTTGGAAGCCAAATTTGAAGTGCTTTTTGGTCAATCTTGGCTTGATTTGACTTGTTATTCACTTCTACTATAAGGAAGCTCTTGGATCTTGAAGGTTCTTTGGGCTTATAGCTTGGATATGTTAGTTTCAAGTAAATTAACACTTACCAAAGCAAATATCAACTTTGAAGGTTGGTGAATTCTAGATCCAATTCTGTTTTGAGCTTATTTGCATAATCACAATGTAGATCTATGGCTTTTGATGCATTTTGATCCATTTTGATGATTTTGATCTTTGTGATTTGTGATCTCAATGTTTGATTGTGTTTACATGATATTTGATCACCGATTCTTGGTGTTAAATTCGTGCTTAATTGATTACATGTTCATGTGGATGATTGATTGAGTTGTTTGTTTCTCAAAAATGATATTGGAAGCTACTTTCCTGCCTCTGTCTCAGTGGTAATCGATCACCACTAGCAGGTAACCAATTACCCGTCTATTTTTCACGTTTCTGAGCATTTTTCAAATAGGTAATTAGTTACCTGATTTTGGCAACCGATTACCACTAAGACATAATGTGTGTTTCTTGCATTTTCTTGCTTGTTTGAGTTCCTCTTCACCTATAAACTTCATGGATTTATATGATGCATTTATGTGGATTGTTTTTGACATATTTCATCACTCTTGAATGTTTGATTTGGATTCTTCGACGCGTAACTTCCGGTTTCGTTTGAATGTTAAACTTGCTCATGTTGCTTAATGGATGTAATGATCATTTGACTTGTTTGCTTATAGCATGATTAATTGATTATCATTGTTGATTATCTTGCTAGATGTTTGATGCATGTTTGCATTTGTTTCCGGTTCCGCTTTGTTGCGCGCTTGTTTGATCGTTTGATCGTTCAATTTGAATTGAAAAGCATGTCGATCTTATTGATTCTTGTTGATGCAATGTTGTTGATCAATTATATTTGATTGTTGAAGCATGTTCATACTTGCAAGATATCTATTCATGATTGGTGTTTGCTCTTGATTAATTGCATTCGCACATGCTTGCTGCCTATTTTGCACAATTGTTCTTATTATGAATTTGCATGTTGTACTTGCCTTACTTGCTTGTTGCCTGCCTTTTTACACCTACTTTTATGTGGAAACATGTGCTGTTATAGGCTATCTTGCTTGTGTGCTGGATTTTATTACTGTTTTATGCAGGAGGCGTTGTTGTAGCTGATGTTTTTACCTTGTTTCTTTGTTTTTTGCTTTGTCTTTGCATGCGCCCTTAGGATTACTGATGCAGTTTAATTTTTGATTAAATTTGGAGTAAGATAGACATTATGAGTTTAACCTATGCATGATAACAAGTAGGCTAGTCCCTTTTAACCTCAACCTTAGGTCCATCTTTTGCATGCTAACATTAGGATAAAATCTTCTTTCGTATCCCAACTTTAGGACCATTTTGCATGACATTGTTATGGCCGAGTTTCCCTTAAATCTTCTGTGCGTCTCTTTTCTCATCACAAAACACTTAATAAGAACGATGAACATTGTACGATACAAGCCTTAAGTATGTGGGAAATGATGAGTGAGGGGTTTCTCCTCACTTGTCTAGAGTGTTTAGTGTATGCCCTTTGGGCGATATGCGATGCATTTGCTCCTATATCATAGTCTTTAGTGTAAAGTGAATCACAAAGAAAACTAATTCACTTCACTAAAACTCACAAACAAAAGCCAAACCTTTTACCCTTTGGGATTTGTGTTCTAAACTCATTTTCAAAAAAGAGTATGTTACTTTTCCGTTCTACCGCAAACAGACATTGTCCCTAACTGCTGAAATGGGAACTTAACGTCGCTCATAAAAAAACACTTAATTAACTTGTGGTTTCGTTTACTCCAACTAAGTTTTCTATGATTTCTCATACCAGATGAGGATATATAGGCACAAGACGGCGATGTCTTGGCGAGCAACCTTCCACCATCACCCGTAGTTTCCCGAACTATGTTGACTCTGACTTTCCCATTGCACGAGGGAATACGTAGGCATATGGAAACGATATCCTATAGAGTCTCTTTCTTTTTCCTTTGTTCTCGTTTCCGTTTAGCAGTGGCTTTTAGATAACTCACCCTTTGATTAGACAACAAGTGTGGATCCTGTTGAGTACAACGAACGTGAGGGATGCTAATACCTCCCCCTTGCCTAACTGACTCCCGAACCCAAGATTTGGTTGAGATGACCTTGTCTTTTCCCGTTCTTCAGGTTTTCTTTGATCATTTCCTTTCCCTATCTTTGGGATAAATAACGTTCGGTGAGGACTCTTTTATTTTTCCGCCGGGTGTTTTTCGCAGTTGCGTCACCCCCTCATTTTGGTCCACTGTCTCATCAACACTGAACCAACCTTTGCTATAGTTAAACATTGTGATCACATGTGTGTTAACTTTGGCATCTTCCTCCTTAATGAATTTCATTAAAATTTCAATGAACAATTGCCCTAATTCTAAAATTGAACCTCATTTTGAACGTCTGATCTCAAACAGTGACCTTAACCTAAAATAGGTTGCTTTCACCAAAGTAGTTATCGATAGGTTTCTGACTCTTGTGAAGACATAATTAATTGGTTCCCAAAGATTTGTTATCATGTGGCCCAATTGTTTACTATTGACAAATGCCTTGGTCCACTTCCCAATGGAATATTGTTGATCCACCTTACTGCATATGCATCTGTCAATCTGATCTCTTTGTTATAATGTTTGAAGGAAGGTTCTGTTAATGCATACCATGCATTCACAACCTTCTTCCATAGGGTACTGTCTTTAATCTCTCGCATAAAATTTTGAGCAATGTGTCTAATGTAGCAGGCACGCGTAGAAGGAGGATTTTGTCAGCCGTTATCAAAGTTTTTATAAGCACTTTCAATTGATGGATGTATATCTGAAACCAAACATAAGTTGGGATAAGGAGCAACGTTTAATCATAGATTTTTAAGAAAAAAAACTCCACCCATCAATAGTATCCCCTTTAACTATAGCGAAGGCGATTGAAGAAATGTTGTTGTTGCCATGTTGTGCCACTACCATGCGTAAAATTCCTTTATATTTCACATACAACCATGTTTCATCAATATGTATAATAGGTTTACAGAAAGAAAAACCATTTATGCATGGTTCATACGCCCAAAAGAATAAGTGGAATATGTCATTGCCACTAACATAAATCCCGTTTGAGGTGTATGCCGACAAGGACTCCAAATTGGCACCAGTCAATGAAGCATAATGCTTAAGTGCCACCAAATATTGTGGAAGTTCTTTGTATGAATCCTCCCAATTTTCGAATACTCGTTCAACTGTAACACCTCAAAATTTATTGAAATATTTATTTAATTTATTTAAATAAGAATATTCACATTTTTGTTAATTTCGGTAGTTGTTGTGGAATATTGGGAATTATGGAGTTTTGGGTTATTTATTTAAATAATAGTATATAATATGAATATATTAGTATTATTATTAATTTAAATAAATATAAGTTAACTAATGGCAAATTGGACAAATAAGGAGGAGTTAGTGAGGATAATATGGGAAAAAACCCAATTTATAGGCCCAAGGTTAGGTTTAACAAAAAGGGATTTCTGGGGGAATTAGGATTCATTCTTGTTAGACCGTCAAAAGAGAAGAAATAGACGCCAGAGCTCTGAGGAAGAGGTTTGAGGCAAAAGTTTCGAAAGGTTTTCTGAAATATTTGAAAAGGCTTAGAGTCGGCAATTAAGGTATGGGGAGTATTGTCTTCATTGTTTTCAATGTGTAATTTCAATGTATTTAAGGCCGATTTAAGGGTTTAAAGGGTTTGAGGCTGATTATGGGATAAAGGGAATTTGGCCTTCGTGGCCTAAATCTATTATTGAATTTTTAACCATAGGGATTTATTTGGGTTAAAGGAAATTAGGCCTTCGTGGTCAAATCTCTGGTTTGACATTTGTTTAACCCTGTAGGGAAATTTGATAATGAGGAACTCTAATGATCGTGGTGTAGTTGTAATGAAATTATGATGAATTATTGTTACTCCATGAGTCAAACATAGCCTAATTGAGTTTTAGGATGTTATTTTGATATAAAATCGGGTCTAGGTGATGGGGGTTAGTGGTATAGACTTTGGAGTGATAATCTGGGGTGAAAGTGTTCTAAAAAAAGTGATTTTTGGGGTTCGAAACAGTGTGAGTCGACCGCTAGAACCCCTGGTTGACCGGAGATCACCCGAATGCAAAATTATGGAAATTTTAAAAGTATGCGTCGACTCATAGCTCTGTGCATCGACCTTTGAGTCGACTAATAGATAGAAAAACGCTAGAAACGATTTCAGTCATAACATTTTAATCGTTAATCCAAATGACGAACCATTTGAAGCGTTGAAAAGCTAATGAACAGGGCTATACCATGGTATAGATAAGAGAATTGTTTTCCTAATAGTTTTATATCTAATATGTTTAAGAAGTCAATTATGTTCTGGATCAGTGATGTCTTGATGTTTTGATGTTATGATTTTTTGGGTGAATTACCATGAGTGTAACTGTGATTCCTATGTGATTAAATGAACATATGATGAATTACCATGAGTATAACTATGACTCCTATATGATTAAATAAATGTATGATCAATTACCATGAGTATAATTGTGATTTATATGTGATTAATACATTATTGCATGATGAATTCCCATGAGGAACTGTGATGATTTGTGATGTTGATTCCATGAGTTTTTATGATTCTATGATGACGTGATTCTTATGATTATTTTGATGAATAATGATGCACCTATGATGTTATTACGAGGATGATTATTGACGTGTGCATCATACATTCATGTGCATCCGGACTTCGGTTCAGGACCTTCATTTCTTTGGCTTCAATCCCATTGTGCGGATTCAAGGTATTTTAATGTGCTCCGATTCTCGAGTAGAATCGATCCTATTGATGGGGATCTATGGAGGGTTGATGGCCCAATGTCCATTGAGTTGTGATGATTGGTACCACATGCATTGAGTCTTGTTGCATTTTCATTTATGAGATGATCTTGAGTAAATTATGATGTTGTGGCCTTTGATGTTCATTGATTAATATGATGATGTTGAATATGAAAATAACGTCATTTTATATGTTGATTTCCTACATTGATTATTATGAATCGTTTTATTCACCCTGCTTGTTCGAATGTTGCCTCCATGTGGGTAACATGCAGATGACCAGGTTTAGCCGTGGACACCGTCGAGGATATTTTCGGAGTTTTGAGTTGTTGGCCTTTTGGTTAACGTAAAGGGCCTTGCTCTAATAATGTAACATCGGGTTTGGGTCTTTGAGTTAAACCATGATTTATTTTATTTGGTTATTTTGATTATGTTCTCGTATAAGGAAAACTTTGGATTATGCCTTTTGAGTTCCGCTGCGATTTTTTTATATCTTTTGGGAAAACCCGTTGTTTACGGAGCTTTGACTTATATTTGATTTATTGGGAAATGTACGCCCTTCAAGGTGATTTTATCGATTTTAATATTTTACTCTGATATATGTGAATATTTTGCCATTTAATTGTGGGATAGAAAAGGGTGTTACATTAGTGGTATCAGAGCAGGTCGATCCGTTCGGCCAAGTTATCTAATGTTATTTGTTCCCTAATATGCGACATGTGTGTGAAAATACTGTTGGTACACGTTTGTTTTCTAACCTTTGTCTGCAGAAGTGGGAATGAAACAAGTAGGGGGGAAGCTTGTGCTTCTCCAGGATGCTTCAAGTGTGGAGTGGTGGCTCAGTGTGTCGATGAACGCTATTATAGGTTGGTAAATATGGTCTATTCCCCATCATGATTTTTGGTTGTCTATTGACAAATTGAGGAACTAATCACCCTTAATCTCTTGTTGATAGTAGACAGAGTCATGTTTGAGGGGATAGAAGTGTCTTGTAAGCTTATATGGCGTGTGCCGTGAATTATTTTGAGTTAAGCTAAGTGCTCACGGATTGTTTTGGTGAGTCGGTGCAGGATGGTGTTGAGATGTTTATTTTGATGGAAACTTTAAGTGTTAGTAAAGTGGGGAAGTTGGTGGTGTGCTAATTATTTGTGATTGTCCGGACGTTTTTCCTAATGAGATGAGTGATTTACCTCCGGAACGTGAAATTGAGTTTGCGATCGCCTTAGTTCCTGGAACCAGTATGATATCGACGACTCCATATCGTATGTCTGCATTGGGATTGAAAGAGTTGCAGAGTCAACTTGAAGATTTGCTTGGGAAGAGATTCATTTGTTCGAGTGTGTCACTATGGGGTGCACCAGTTTTGTTAATTAAGAAGAAAAAAGGTTATGTGAGGCTTTGTGTGGATTTTAGACAACTGAACAAGGTGACTATCAAGAATAAGTGTTCACTTCCAAGGATTGATGATTTGATGGATCTGTTGGTTGTTGCAAGTGTGTTCAGTAAGCTAGATTTAAGATCTGGGTATCATCAGATTCGTGTGAAAGCTGAAGATATTCAGGAGACTGCTTTCAAAACAAGGTATGGACATTAGGAGTATTTTATGATGCCATTTGGTATGACTAATGCACCATGTGTATTTATGGAGTATATTGTTGCACCCTAAAATTTGCCAACCGGTGTTCTGACTTTGACTGGTTTTTGTTTCGTTTTCATCTGCATATCATTTAGGTCGCAATTTGCCCGTGTTATCAGCCGGATTGAATTTATCAGGATTTTAGCCGCTTTGCTCGCGTTTCAAGCGATTTAAATCAACTCAAACAAGAGGTTCAGTGTCGTAATTGAGCGAAAAGTCGCTTTCCACTTGATAATTCAATCCATGTCGATAATATCGACGCGTTTCGGTGCTCGCCCGTTTTTCCATGGCATTTTGCATATTTTATTCATATTTTTTTTGCTTTATTCTATTCTCATAAATCTTATTTTTATAATATAGATTTTATTTTTTTAATAGTTTTAAAGTATTCTAGAAATAGTATAATTTTAGATTTAGATTTATTTGGTAAAAAATAGTTGTTAATTGTTTAGATTTTATTAGATTTTTATTTAGTTTTAAATAATAAAGTTATTTTAGAGTTATTAGATTCAGTTATTATTTATTAATTAATTATTTGTTTAAATTTAGAATATTTAATTAGGTTTTATTCCATTTAGGTTAGTTATTAGGATTTTATTTAATCATTTTTTCATTAACCGTGTCATCAAGTCCTTGTTGCACCCCAAAATTTGCCCAACCTTTTCTTACCTGGTTTATGTTTCATTGCATTATCATTTGCATAGTTGTATAATTTGTATATCATGATATCATTCATATAGCAGGGGATCAAGTGTGATTCTTTCTCAAGAGAAGCCTGGCAAGAGGTCTCATTCAAGATTGAGAGTTATCAAAGTCATCAGAAGGTGGTTTTAGTGCCTAAGGGTTTAGATGTTTGAGTGTGAATCTTCTCATAACTTGAGGATTAATTGAAGACTATCAGTGAGATGTGAAGCATGAATTGTGAATAGAAGATGTGTATAGAGCTCATGGAGTGCCTAGAGGGCCATGTTGGAGCTCAATCAAGTCATTGATTCAAGTGCAAGAGCCACAGTTGAGGTGCAAGCAATTAGGATTTCATCTGGATCAATTCTAGGTCAACTGGACAATTGAAGATTATCAAAGCCTACTTTTAGGTTATGGAGTTCATGAAATGATGTGATAAGACATTTGTGGTGTTGTGCCAAGATCAAATCAAGAAGAACCAAGAGTGTGGGAAGTTGCTAAGTTAGGGTTTCAATGTAAAATCCCCTATTTAGTGCCTAACTTCAAGACCACATAAGTCAAAATACAATTTTCAAATGGATCATTGGACAACGTGAAACTTGTAGAGCATCTCAATACCTTTAATTTGAGTACTAGAAGTCCTCAAGGGGAGTTATAGAACTCAAGTTATGGTCCAGACAAGTTATAAGTCCTTAGATGACACTGAAATTTGTCTGTGAAAATCATCTGACTTCAAGGCTATTTTTGACCTAGAAGGAGGTTTCACCTGAACTTTTAGCCAACATGGAAGTTGTTCCTTATGATCTTAGATTTCGAAATTGTACTAGAAGTCTTCCATATGATTTGTAGAACTCAAGTTATGAGGTTTACAAGTCAGGGGTATTTTGGGAAAGTGAGATTATAGGTCATTTTCAATCATAGGTCAAAATCTCCAACTTGCACTTGTCAAATGGATTTTTGTTCAACATGAAAGTTTCTTAAAATGTGATTTTAAGTGCAACCAACTGGTCATGTGGAATTGGTTTGGCTTGTAGCAAAAAGTCACTTAAAATGGCCTAAAAAAGGGAATTTTTCAAATGGATTAAGGAGGGAAAATTGACTTTTTGAGTTAGAGGACCAAAATATGTCATGTGAGTACATTTTTTGAATGGAAATCACATTCTAAGAACATTGGCATTGGCAGAATTTTGAGCATAGGCCAAGTTTTGGGAGTTGTCATTTAGATTACTTCACCATGAAGTTACATAATCAAAAATAGCCATTGGATCAAATACAAGGAGCAAATCTCAGCCATTCACACTTCACATGCTGTTATTAGTTGAATTGAATCATCTTGGAGCCAAAACAATGCCATTTTCGTGTACCTTCAATAGCAAAAAGTGGTGAAATTTTGAAAATTCATTTTGGGCCTAGGGGCAAGGATTGAGCTTTCTCTTGATCCATATCCATTGTATATAATATTTCTAACCTTCACAAATCATTAGTTATGGAAATTGGAGCAAAATTGATCAAGAACAAGCTTGAAAAAGTGAAGAAAATTCCAAAAGTGAATTCCAAGATCTAGTTCGTTCCAAGCCAAATTGTGAATTGAGAAAGCTTTATTGAAGATCATTGAACGATTCTGGAGAGTTTCGCGAAGCTTCATCAAGGATTAAAGGCTCAGTGGAAGTTCTCCACTAGGTACTTGAATTTCATCATATTTCTCTTAATACTTGATGATTCTTTGCCATTTTCGTTTATTTGCACTCCTTGAAGCATGTAGATCGTTTCTGGATTATAATTGTTGATGTTTATGACGTTCGAAATTTGGAGCTCCAAACTTGTGAGATTTTATATGGACTATTTTGGCATGATTCGGCTTAGTTTTTGCCTGATCTTTAACCTCCATGACATAAGGATGAGTTTAGAATTAATTTGGAGAAGTTTTAATGAACTTGAGGTTTTGGTGTCAAACTTTGATTGATTCGTTTTTCTTTGACCTTGCATTATTAATGATTTTTAATGAGATATTTGGAATCCTTGCGAAAAATCCTTCGATTTTGGTCCAAAAAATGTGCGAAACGGATAAGAATTGAGTGAGTTATGGTTGTTGGAAGAATTTACGGCGAGTATGGTGGAGGAAAGGCCGGCCAGAACAGTTCCAGCGAGTTCAAGGAAGAAGATGAACATGCACGCGCCACGTGTCATCCAAAACGGCATCGTTTTGGCCAGCGCAGGGGACCTGAAGCGTGCCAGTTCGATCCTCCCCCATGCAGTTTTTGTAACAGCCCAAATTTCATTAAATAATTAATTGTAATAATTAATTGATTTAGTGGGATTTTATTTAATGTTGGAATTATTTTTATTAATTGGAATTAATAGAGAATTGAGAAGGAATTGGAGAGGAAAGAAAATAAAAGAAATATATAAGTGAGGAAGAAAAGAAAAGAAAGTTAGAACATTTGGAGAGAAAGAGGAAAGAAAGAAGAAAGAAGAGAAAGAGAGGAGAAGGAGAGGAAAAGTGGAAATCATCAAGAACCAACATCAAAGCTCCGATTAATCGAGGTAAGGGTGAGAAATGTTTCTATTTGATTATTGCATGATGTTATGTATGTTGGGTTGGGGTTTTGGTAGAGTTTTCATCACTTTCCAATTAGGGCAAATGTTGGATTAATCGGTAGATTGATGATTTAATCGGTTGGAACTGAGTAATAACGCCGTAGAATAGTTGGGTAACATGTATTGATGCTATTTGTACTGATTTGGATGTTCAAGGTTTGGTTGATGATGGATTGATGAAGGAGAGGCAGAATAGGGTTCTGTTCTGCGCAGGTTCGCTGGCTCTCGCCAGGCGAGCAAAGGCGAAGCTTCGCCAGGCGAAGCCCAGCGAATGCTGGCGAATAATTATGATTAAATCCCAGTGGACTTTGCTGGCGAGTTCGCCAAGCGAAGTTGGGTAGCGAAGGTTCGCCCAGCGAAGGTGCTGGCGAATGAAGTCAGTAGCTACTGACTTGGGCTCGCTGGGAAGTCTCGCCAGGCGAAGCCTAGCGAGTGTTCGCTGAGAGAGTTCGCCAGGCGAAAGTTCGCTGCGAGGGTTCGCCAGGCGAATGAAGGCGAATTTGACAGCATTTCTCTTTTGTTGTGTTGCTCATGTGGTGATAGTTTGGTGGTTTCACATAGATTGATATTCTTATGATATGATATAGATATGATCTATTGTGATGATGTGTGGTGTGGGTAGCCTCCGGGCGTGAATCCTAGTTGATATGCGATGCGCATTAATTGTGATAAATAAAAATACATGTGAATACAATGATGAATGTATGTGTATTGTTTAATGAATTGTGAGTGCATATTTATATGCGATTGTTGTGGAAATGCATGGGAACATATGTGGTATATGTGCATTGTTGTTGAGTATGATGATGATGATGTGTGAAATGAATACATTGATAAATGTTTGATATATGTTGTATGTGCAATCGTGATGAAATTCTCGAAGGGGTGAATTATTCGAATGCATGAGATTAAGACGCGGGAACGGTCTTAAGTGCATTTATTGTGATTGGTTGATTGTACATGCATCATTCAGTCAAGAGGCAATGTCTGTTAGTTTCGTGGAAACTAGTGGCTTGTCCCAAACCTAGAAGGGTGGGTTTGAAGCCTAGGGGACGGGCTTGGTTGTTATCGGTCTAGAAGGGTGGACCCGGTTTAAAGTAAAGACCGAAAAATGATAACGAGTTATTGGTCTAGAAGGGTGGACCCGGTTTAGAGTGAAAACCGAAAAAAGATAACGAGAGTCGGTACCGCATAGCATTGAGTTGTATTGGATATGTTGAGTCACATTGCATAATATTGTTGTTGTATAAATGTGCTTGTGAATGATTGTGAAATTAAGCATGAAGGGATGTGCTTGCGAATGTTCATAATGTTGATATATGTGAGCATGATATAATTATGATTATGGGAATGAAGTGTGGTGAGAAATGTGAATATGTGTTACATGATTACCTATATATATAATCTTATGCTTTGATTATTATGGTTATATTTCTCACCCTTCTGCTGTTTTATAATGCTCTATAAGGCATTGCAGATTAGGATGCTGGAGTCCTTTTGTGAAGTTAGTCTTCATTCTTTTGAGTCGGCTGCTCTGATATGTAACACCGGGTAGTTAGACTAGTATAGTCATTCTTTTGTGATACATTGTGATGCATCAGCTGATGTGGTTTTGTAATCTAACTGATATGATGTATTAATCTGGATGACTTATGTGCATTTGAATTAATATTTTGGAACTGATTAAATGATGTTATCTTCCGCTTAAATTAAATGTTGAAATGTGATTTCTAAGACTACGAAAATGTTACATATTTTATGGAGCAAAATGTTAAAGAGTTTTGTTGGTGAAATTGTGACATTCTTCCTTTATACCTTATCCTAAAATTTTTACTCTGATGAATTTGTATACGCTTAATTGTTTTATATGCATATATAAGTGGGGTATAGAAGGGGGTGTTACAATAGTGGTATCAGAGCAGGTCGGTCCGTCCGGCCAAGTTGTTAGAGTGTTTTTCCCTGTGTGTTATTGATATGCGTGTGTTGCATTATCAATATTGGTTGTTCTTACATGGTTCTGTTGTTGGAATCAAGTAAGATGGTTGCAGGGAGGAGCGATGAAGCGATTGCGGAGGCATTGACGAGATTGGCGGGAGCGATTGGGCAGAATCCTCCGGCCAATGTGAATGTGAGGAATCATGCTGATGATGGATTCCGTAATTTGGGGAAATTCCAAAAGAATAACCCTCCGGTCTTCAAGGGAACTCATGAACCGGACAAGGCACAAACTTGGTTGAAAGTTGTGGAAAAGATTTTTCGAGTTATGAATTGCTCAGATGCACAGAAGGTGCAGTTTGGGACTCATATGCTCGAAGAAGAAGCTGAAGATTGGTGGGGTAATACTCGCCAAAGATTTGAGGAAGATGATATTGTGATCACGTGGGATTTGTTTAGAGAAACTTTTCTGGAGAAGTATTTTCCAGAGGACGTGCGAGGGAAGAAAGAGATCGAATTTCTTGAGTTGAAGCAAGGTAATTCGACGGTTGCTGAGTATGCGGCAAAATTTGAGGAGTTGATCAAATTTTGTCCTCACTATAATACTGGTAATGCTGAGAGGTCTAAGTGCCTCAAGTTTGTGAACGGTTTGAGACCCGAGATTAGACAAGCTATTGGGTACCAGGAAATCAGACGGTTTTCTAAGTTGGTTAACAAGAGCAGAATTTATGACGAAGACAGTAGGGCTAGGTCTAGCCACTACAAGAGCCTAAGTGATAAGAAAGGAAAAGGACAATTCAGAGGAAAACCTTACGTAACTCCTGCGGATAAGGGGAAACAAAAAGGTTGGTTTCGGCAAGAAGCCAAGTGGGGCCTACTCCGACGAGATGTTATAGGTGTGGTGAAGAGGGGCATCGTGCTCTTGAATGCAAAAGTGTTGAGAAGACGTGTTTTAAGTGTGGCAAGCCAGGCCACAAGGCTCTTGAGTGCAGAAGTGGTACGGGTGTGACTTGCTACAACTGTGGTGAGCGAGGGCACATCAATACCAAGTGCGATAAGCCGAAGAAGAATCAAGGGAGCTGGAAAGTGTTCGCTCTATCTGGATCTGAGACTGCTAGTGACGATCGCTTGATCAGAGGTACGTGTTTTATTAATGGTATACCTTTGATCGCTATAATTGATACCGGAGCTACGCATTCTTTTATTTCTTTGGATTGTGTTAGAAGGTTGAATCTTGAGTTGTCTGTGATTGGTGGCGGTATGGTTATTGATACTCCTGCTATGGGTTTGGTAACTACACCGTATGTTTGCTTGAATTGCCCGTTGAGTATTTTCGGTAAATATTTTGGGATTGATTTAGTGTGTCTTCATTTGGATCAACTTGATGTCATTCTTGGAATGAATTGGTTAAAATTCAATCGTGTTTATATTAACTGTTTTGACAAAACGGTTATTTTTCCCGATTCGGATGTTGAAAGGGATTTGTTTATGACGAGGAAACAAGTGAAAGAATCGATGCAGGATGGGGCTAAGGTATTCATGTTTATGGCAACTTTGAGGATTGGTGGAAGTGAGGAGATTGATGCCTTGCCCATTGTTAGAGATTTTCCGGAAGTTTTCCCTGATGAGATAAAGGATTTACCGCCGGAGCGAGAAGTGGAGTTTTCAATAGATTTGATTCCTGGAACTAGTCCGATATCGATGGCTCCTTAACGTATGTCGGCATCAGAATTGAAAGAGTTGAAGAGTCAACTTGAGGATTTGCTTGAGAAGAGGTTTATTCGTCCGAGTGTGTCGCCGTGGGGTGCACCAGTGTTGTTGGTTAAGAAGAAAGAGGGTTTTATGAGGCTCTGTGTGGATTACAGACAGTTGAACAAGGTGACTATTAAGAATAAGTATCCACTTCCAAGGATTGATGATCTGATGGATCAGTTGGCTGGTGCAAGCGTGTTCAGCAAGATTGATTTGAGATCTGGGTATCATCAGATCCGTGTGAAAGCTGAGGATATTCAGAAGACGGCCTTTCGGACGAGGTATGAACACTATGAGTATTCTGTGATGCCATTTGGTGTGACTAATGCACCAGGTGTATTTATGGAGTACATGAATAGGATTTTCCACCCGTATTTGGATAAGTTTGTGGTGGTGTTTATTGACGACATCTTGGTTTATTCGAAGAGTGAAGAAGAGCATGCCGAGCATCTAAAGATTGTGTTATCGGTGTTGAGGGAGAAGCAGTTGTTTGCGAAGCTTTCTAAGTGTGAGTTTTGGTTGAAGGAAGTTAGTTTCCTTGGTCATGTGATTTCTAGTAGTGGTATTGCGGTTGATCCGTCGAAGGTTGAAGCGGTGTCGCAATGGGAGACTCTGAAGTCAGTTTTTGAGATCAGAAGTTTTCTTGGTTTAGCCGGTTATTATCGGAAGTTTATTGAGGGATTTGCTAAGTTATCGTTGCCGTTGACGCAGTTGACTAGGAAAGGTCAAGCCTTTGTTTGGGACGCCAAGTGTGAAGCGAGTTTTCAAGAACTTAAGCGAAGGTTGACGACAACTCCTGTTTTGATTCTGCCAAATCCGGAAGAACCATTCGTTGTGTATTTTGATGCTTCTTTGATGGGTTTAGGAGGTGTGTTGATGCAGAATAACCAAGTTGTAGCTTATGCTTCGAGGCAACTCAAAGTGCATGAGAAGAATTATCCGACGCATGACTTAGAGTTGACCGCCGTTGTGTTCGTGTTGAAACTTTGGAGGCATTATTTATTTGGCGCAAGATTTGAAGTGTTTAGTGACCACAAGAGTTTGAGATATCTTTTTGATCAAAAGGAATTGAATACGAGACAAAGAAGATGGCTTGGACTTTTGAAGGATTTTGATTTTGGCTTGAATTACCATCCGGGTAAAGCGAATGTAGTAGCGGATGCATTGAGTCGGAAATCATTGCATATGTCGGCGTTGATGGTGAAAGAGTTAGAATTGGTCGAGCAATTTCGAGATTTGAGTTTGGTATGTGAGAGGACTTCTTTTGGATTTAAGTTGGGTATGTTAAAGCTTACAAGTGGTATTTTGGATGAAATTCGAGAAGGACAGAAATCGGATTTGAGTTTAGTTGATCGGTTGACTTTAATCAACCAAGGCCAAGGTGGTGATTTTCGGATTGATGAGAATGGTATTATGAGATGTCGGGATCGAGTTTGTGTTCCGAACATGGTTGAGCTTAAGAAGAGCATCCTTGAGGAAGGACATCATAGCGGATTGAGTATTCATCCGGGTGCTACTAAGATGTATCAGGATTTGAGGAAAGTATTTTGGTGGCCTAGTATGAAGAAGGATATCGCGGAATTTGTATATTCTTGTTTAACTTGCCAGAAGTCAAAGATTGAGCATCAGAAGCCATCGGGTTTGATGAAGCCGTTGTTTATTCCTGAGTGGAAATGGGATAGTATCTCCATGGATTTTGTATCGGGTTTACCGAGGACGCCGAGTAATTTTGAGGCTATTTGGGTTATCGTGGATAGGTTGACTAAATCTGCTCACTTTATTCCTATGCGTATGGATTACCCTTTGGAGAAGTTGGCTAAGTTGTATATTGAGAGGATTGTGTGTCTGCATGGTATTCCGTTAAGTATTGTTTCAGATAGAGATCCGCGGTTTACTTCGAGATTTTGGGAGAGCCTGCAGAGTGTTTTGGGTACTAAGTTGCGTTTGAGTTCAGCGTATCATCCTCAGACTGATGTTCAGACGGAGAGGACGATTCAGTCGCTTGAAGATCTTTTGAGAGCTTGTGTATTGGAAAAAGGAGGAGCTTGGGATAGCTACTTGCCTTTGATTGAGTTTACCTACAACAACAGTTTCCATTCGAGTATTGGTATGGCACCATTTGAGGCGTTGTATGGTAGGCGGTGTAGGACACCATTGTGTTGGTTCGAGTCCGGAGAGAGTTCTGTTGTTGGACCCGAGTTAGTTCAACAGACTACTGATAAGATCAAGATGATTCAAGAGAAGATGAGAATTACTCAGAGTCGTCAGAAGAGTTATTATGACAAGATGAGGAAGGCACTTGAATTTCAAGAGGGAGATCATGTGTTTCTTCGAGTCACTCCGATGACAGGTGTTGGTAGGGCACTGAAGTCGCGCAAGTTGTCGCCGCGTTTCATTGGTCCTTATCAGATTTTGCAAAGGATAAGAGAAGTGGCCTATCGTGTGGCTTTACCACCGTCGCTTGCTAATCTTCACGACGTATTCCATGTATCTCAGTTGAGGAAATACATTGCGGATCCGTCTCATGTAGTCCAAATAGATGATGTGCAGGTGAGAGATATCCTGACTGTTGAGACATCACCTATACGGATAGAGGATCGGAAATTGAAGCAGCTTCGAGGTAAAGAGATTGCTTTAGTGAAGGTCGCTTGGGGAGGACCGGCCGGTGGAAATGTTACTTGGGAGCTTGAGAGTCAGATGAAAGAGTCGTATCCAGAACTGTTTGAATCAGGTAACATTTTCGAGGACGAAAATTCCTAAAGTGGGGGAGGGTTGTAACAGCCCAAATTTCATTAAATAATTAATTGTAATAATTAATTGATTTAGTGGGATTTTATTTAATGTTGGAATTATTTTTATTAATTGGAATTAATAGAGAATTGAGAAGGAATTGGAGAGGAAAGAAAATAAAAGAAATATATAAGTGAGGAAGAAAAGAAAAGAAAGTTAGAACATTTGGAGAGAAAGAGGAAAGAAAGAAGAGAGAAGAGAAAGAGAGGAGAAGGAGAGGAAAAGTGGAAATCATCAAGAACCAACATCAAAGCTCCGATTAATCGAGGTAAGGGTGAGAAATGTTTCTATTTGATCATTGCATGATGTTATGTATGTTGGGTTGGGGTTTTGGTAGAGTTTTCATCACTTTCCAATTAGGGCAAATGTTGGATTAATCGGTAGATTGATGATTTAATCGGTTGGAACTGAGTAATAACGCCGTAGAATAGTCGGGTAACATGTATTGATGCTATTTGTACTGATTTGGATGTTCAAGGTTTGGTTGATGATGGATTGATGAAGGAGAGGCAGAATAGGGTTCTGTTCTGCGCAGGTTCGCTGGCTCTCGCCAGACGAGCGAAGGCGAAGCCCAGCGAATGCTGGCGAATAATTATGATTAAATCCCAGTGGACTTTGCTGGCGAGTTCGCCAAGCGAAGTTGGGTAGCGAAGGTTCTCCCAGCGAAGGTGCTGGCGAATGAAGTCAGTAGCTACTGACTTGGGCTCGCTGGGAAGTCTCGCCAGGCGAAGCCTAGCGAGTGTTCGCTGAGAGAGTTCGTCAGGCGAAGGCCAGGCGAAGGTTCGCTGCGAGGGTTCGCCAGGCGAATGAAGGCGAATTTGACAGCATTTCTCTTTTGCCGTGTTGCTCATGTGGTGATAGTTTGGTGGTTTCACATAGATTGATATTCTTATGATATGATATAGATATGATCTATTGTGATGATGTGTGGTGTGGGTAGCCTCCGGGCGTGAATCCTAGTTGATATGCGATGCACATTAATTGTGATAAATAGAAATACATGTGAATACAATGATGAATGTATGTGTATTGTTTAATGAATTGTGAGTGCATATTTATATGCGATTGTTGTGGAAATGCATGGGAACATATGTGGTATGTGTGCATTGTTGTTGAGTATGATGATGATGATGTGTGAAATGAATACATTGATAAATGTTTGATATATGTTGTATGTGCAATCGTGATGAAATTCTCGAAGGGGTGAATTATTCGAATGCATGGGATTAAGACGCGGGAACGGTCTTAAGTGTATTTATTGTGATTGGTTGATTGTACATGCATCATTTAGTCAAGAGGCAATGTCTGTTAGTTTCGTGGAAACTAGTGGCTTGTCCCAAACCTAGAAGGGTGGGTTTGAAGCCTAGGGGACGGGCTTGGTTGTTATCGGTCTAGAAGGGTGGACCCAGTTTAAAGTAAAAACCGAAAAATGATAACGAGTTATCGGTCTAGAAGGGTGGACCCGGTTTAGAGTGAAAACCGAAAAAAGATAACGAGAGTTGGTACCGCATAGCATTGAGTTGTATTGGATATGTTGAGTCACATTGCATAATATTGTTGTTGTATAAATGTGCTTGTGAATGATTGTGAAATTAAGCATGAAGGGATGTGCTTGCGAATGTTCATAATGTTGATATATGTGAGCATGATATAATTATGATTATGGGAATGAAGTGTGGTGAGAAATGTGAATATGTGTTACATGATTACCTATATATATAATCTTATGCTTTGATTATTATGGTTATATTTCTCACCCTTCTGCTGTTTTATAATGCTCTATGAGGCATTGCAGATTAGGATGCTGGAGTCCTTTTGTGAAGTTAGTCTTCATTCTTTTGAGTCGGCTGCTCTGATATGTAACACCGGGTAGTTAGACTAGTATAGTCATTCTTTTGTGATACATTGCGATGCATCAGCTGATGTGGTTTTGTAATCTAACTGATATGATGTATTAATCTGGATGACTTATGTGCATTTGAATTAATATTTTGGAACTGATTAAATGATGTTATCTTCCGCTTAAATTAAATGTTGAAATGTGATTTCTAAGACTACGAAAATGTTACATATTTTATGGAGCAAAATGTTAAAGAGTTTTGTTGGTGAAATTGTGACATTCTTCCTTTATACCTTATCCTAAAATTTTTACTCTGATGAATTTGTATACGCTTAATTGTTTTATATGCATATATAAGTGGGGTATAAAAGGGGGTGTTACAGTTTTCATTTTCCTGCTTTGTATTTTCATTAGCTTGCAATTTCCATTTTCCATTATTTTCTTTTTATTTTTCTGTTTTATTGCCTGTTTGTTTTAATTACATTAAAAATATTAAAAATCATCAAACAGTTATGAAACTTTTTATTGTAGTACCTGAATGTCTTAAGAAATTTTAGGCGTTGATTTTACATTTTTAGGATTTTAGTCAAATTAGTTATGATTTTTCTTTTGTGCAAACATCCATTATGTTGCATATTTGACCATCTGTTTTGTTGAATTTTGTTCTTCCAATTGGTGATGAATTTTATTTTTATTTTTTAGTATATTTTAGGGTAGATATTCATGTTCCCTCAGGATTTTTATTAGAATTTTAAAACATCTTTAGGTTCTGTTTTAGGTGTTGAGATTAGAGTCTTCCCAAACTTATGGATTACCTTGATACATTTCAATCTAGAATTTATTTAGGTGACTTAGAAGTTTAATTAGGATTTAATATTTTAACCATAGGCTGTTAAAACATGTATGTTCCCCCAGGAATTTAATTAGAATTTTATAATTTTGTTTTCTATTTTTGTTGAATTTTGCAAGTTGCTTGTGTTTGTGTTGTTCTCTCTTGAGTACCTTTGCTTGTTTGGCTTGGTTGGTGACTTTGGAGCTTGCTTGGCTTGGAATCCTTTTTGGGAGGTCTTCTGGACTTTATTGAAGATGATTGGGATTAAAGATTGGAGCTTGGAGTTGAAGGCTTTTTCCTCTTGTGGAGCTTTTTTAGGAGCTTAGGAAATTAGGGTTTTAAGAAGTGCCTTAGACTAAGTTTTGATTATTTCTTCAAACATAGAGTGCATTGTTTGCCTCTATTCCATCCAATGACATAAAGTCCTTCTTGGGAAGCTCCATCTCTCCTTAGGAGGGATGAGTGGTATACCCAAGTGAGTAGAACTTTGAGGATACCTTTCATTTGCAATGTTGAGTTCTTAGTGATTTCCTTTGGTTGTCATTAAGTTTCTTAACATTATAACTTGATCTTGATGTTTAATCCTCCTCTTGGAGTGTGCTTGTTGAAGCTTGAAGATAGAAGCTTGCTTGAGGATGAAGCCTTTGCTGTCTATCCAACTTTGCTGTCTATCCAACTTTGTTGTTTAAAGCTGTTGTTGCTGTTTGCTGTAAGAGTTTGTTGCTGCTGCTTGGGCTGTCTCCTCTGTATCTTTTGTTTTTGTCTGATTTTTCTGTTTTCTTGTGTTGATTACCTCTAGATTTGAGATGGAGCTTGTCTCCTCTTGCCTGTTGTCTTCTCCCTTGCCTCTCTTATATTGCTGCATTGCATGCATTCTATTGTTTACTGTAATTGGTTGTTGTCTTTTGTTGTTCATCCCCTAGGATCTCTGATTTCCTCTGTGCAAGAGGAAATTATGACAGACATTAGGTTTTGACCCATGCATGATAACATTAGGCTAGTTTCCCTTTCAACCATAGGCTTTTTAGAGCGTCTTTCTCTTCTCATCTCAAAACAATTCAAAAACACAGTAATAAGGATAACGTGTGTTGTACGTTACGAGCCTTAAGCTATTTGAAGAAAGGTTGCTAGAGGGTCACTCTTCAGTAATCTGGCTGCTTAGTATGGTACCCTTAGGGTGACATGCGACGTAGTCACTCTCAGATCACAAGTCTTTAGTGCAGTACAAGTTACAAACAGACTAAAAAACATTTCTTTCGTAAAAAACTCAAACAAACATTCAAACTCTGCTTTTGTCCTCTTGGACCTTTAATCATGAAAACCCTTTCATAAGGAGATAAAAAACTGTCACACAAACTTGTGTCTTCCGTAGCCCGAACTACGTTTGCTCTGATCTTTCATGCTGTATGAAAGTACGTAGGCATAGGATGCGATATCCTAGCGAGCAACCTCCCTCTCCTTACCCGTAGTCAGGCGAACTACGTTGACTCTGATTTCTCGTTCCAGACGGGAATACGTAGGCATAAAATGTGATACTTTGCCGAGTCATTTTCTTTTCTTTTTAACCTAGACCTGTAGAGTAGATAGAATAACACACCCTTAGATAAAAAACAAGCGTGGATCCCGTCGAGTACGACGGACGTGAGGGGTGCTAATACCTTCCCCTTGCGTAACCGACTCCTGAATCCAGGATTTAGTTGCGACGACCATTCCTTTCCCTCTTTGCATTAGGTTTACTCTGAGCGTTTCCTTTCCCTCTTGTGGGATAAATAACGCACGGTGGTGACTCTTCTGTCATAGCCGGCGCCGATTTTCACAGTAGCGACAGTCCTTAATCAGCCATTAGTCCTCCACAAATTGATCTTGTATATACAATGTGTTGCACCCCAAAATTTGACCAATTTGTTTTATCTGATTTGTGTTTTCATAGCTTTATCATTTGCATAGTAGGTCATATACGTAGTTGATTCATTTTGCATAGCATAGCATGAGCAAGCCATCCAACAAGGTATCAAGTGCTATTTTCATCTCAAGAAGCATATCCAAAAGGTTTTTATCAGGATTCAAGCCCATTCAGGTCACCAAGAAAGAAGGTGAAGCTCTGAGAAGTTAATAGATCAAGCAGTGGATTTATAGCCTATCTGGGGAGTAGTGGAAGATCATCATAGAGGTTGTGAGCCATGGAATGAGGCATGGAATGTGTGTAGACACCATGGAAGGCCTAGAGGGTCATTTTGAAAGTAAGACAAGTTATTGGTGTGGTTACAAGAACTACAGTTGAAGACAATCAACTAGGGTTTTACTTGGGTCAACCCTAGGTCTAATGCTTGATTGAAGGGCATCAAGGCCTACTTAAAGGATGTGGGATTCATCTTTTGACATGTTGATATGGATGTGGTTTTGTGACAAGGAGAAATCAAAAGAAATCAAGAAGAAGAGAAGTTTCTAAATTAGGGTTTCTGAGTAAAATCCCCTGGTTTAGGTCAAACTTCCAAGCAAAATAATTCAAAATGCAAATCTCAAATGGATCCTTGGCCAACATGAAACTTGTAGAGCATCTCAAGACCTTTAATTTTATTGGTGGAAGGCATCAAGGATATTTATAGAACTCAAGTTATGGCTCTTGCAAGTTACAGGTCCTAAGAGGCATCTGAAATTTAACTGTGAAAGTCACTTGACTTCCAAGCAACGTTTACCCCATGAGGAGTTTTCAAATGGATTTTTGGCCAACATGAAAGTTGTTCCTCATGATCTTAGATTTCTAGAAAGGTATGGTATGCCTCAATCTGATTTGTGGAGCTCTACTTATGATCTTGACAAGTCAGGGGTATTTTGGGAAAGTAAGATTATAGGTCATTTCAAGCATATGCCTAAAACTCCTACTTGCAAGCTTCAAATGGAAAAATGTTCAACATCAAACTTGCTCAAAATGATGTTTTGAGTATAGGGAAGAGGTCATGATGGCTTGGAAATGCATGGAACTCAAAATGATAAAATTGACCAAATATGAAAGGTAAAAGTCCATTTTCAAGTGACTAAATTTGGGATTTTTTGATCCAAAGCCAAAATACACCATGTGATATACCAAATTGAAGGGAAAACATGTTTTGAGATCAATGACACCATTGGATTTTGAATTTGAGGTCAAGAACTTGGACTTATCATTGGTTACTTATATAAGAAGCTACACTTGCTGTTGCACCCTAAAATTTGACCAACCGGGTCCGTATCTGGCTAGATATTTCGACGCATTTTGCATTCGCATTTACATACTGCATATAGTGCATTTCCTCAATCATGGTGATTTTATCGGGATTACAGCCCTGTTGTCGTATTTCCGGTATCTCAGACCGGTTCGGATAATCGGAGGTTATTTTGGGAAGTCGCGCGCTTCCTGGGTGTTTTCAGTACGCAGTGATTTTGGGAGATTCTTGGTGTCTAGATTTACCGTTTGCTTCGATCTGGTCTCCCGTTTTTTTTTATGTTGGTTATTTGCCTTTGTCTGGATTTTTTTAAGGATTTAATAGCCTTTTGTAGATTTTAAATAGGTTTTATAGATTTTCTAGAATTTAAATAGATTTCTTTTAATATTTTTAATAGTTTTAAATCTTTTTAGAGTTTATAAATTGTTTTTAAATAGATTTTAGAATAAATCATATTTTAGATATTAAGTCAGTTTTTAGATAATAGAGTATAATAGATTTTTCTTTTAATAGTTTTAAATAGAATTTCTTTTTTAGAATAATATAGTTTAATATAGTGTTATTAGGTTTTTGCAATTTAATATAGATTTAGTACTTTTTTAGATATTAATTCTGGTGTTATAGATTTTAATCATCTTTGTTAATAGTATTAATCAGTTTCATTTTCACTAATCTTTATTAGTTAGCATTATTAATCGTTGCATCAGCTTTTTAATCCATTTAATCTTCATTAACCATTTCATTCAGTGCAGATCCAGTCCAATTGGCCATCATTTTCGTGGGCCCAATTCAGTTTTGGAGGCCCATTCTTTCAGTCCGTTTTGTCCAAAAAATCCTTGTCATATAAAAAGTCTGCACCACGTGTAAATCAGGGGAGAAGCCACCTCATAATTCACTCCACTCATAACCAATCTGCCACATCACATTCTCCCATCTCTCTCACTGCCACACAACCCCACCACGTGTTGCACATGCACGCTCCCTCACTGCCACTTGTCATCGCCTGAGCTCCACAGGTTGGATGGTCGGCGGCCATGCAACCACCGCCACTGACTTACTCTGGCCACCCTAACTACCCTACAACCAACTCCGGCCGCCACACCAATCGCCGGAAAACGAGAAAACCCCCAATCTTCCTGTTCTTTCTTCGCTGATCTTCATCCAAGCATCACCTTCAATGTTTTTCAGTAATAATCATCAATACGTTTCCAGGCAATCTTCATCCACGAAATCATCATCATACATTTTTCTTCTCAGATCCTCATCAGTAATCATCAATCGATATCCGGTGACGATTGTTTATCCAGATTCATAAGGTTCATCACCTTCTTCATTCACGCCTTTTCCCAGAAAACTTGAGGAACGTTCATCAGGTTAATCCGTTTCCAGATTTCTCCAAGAACAAGCATCCAGATCGTCTCATCCTCAAGTTCTTCACCAAGATCGTTCATGAGCTACGTGCGATTTTCCAGATTAGTTCATCATTCATCAGTTCCGCCATGAACATGCATCAAGATCTCCGTCGATGTTCTTCGTGACTTTTCCAGATCGTCTGCGAGCTTCAAGATCTTCAATCATCGGATGACCAAAAGACTCAAAGATCCGTCAGCATTCTTCAAAGACTCTCATCAGGTCGTAACAACATCAAGAACGTGTTCCTCGACCTGGATGCGTGCTCATCAACTATCATCATCATCGATCTTCAATATTCGTCAAAATCACGTAGATCTTCGTCCAATCATCAAAACTTTCATCACGTTGTTGATCTTCATCGCTTCATCAAGACCTTCACATCCATTACCATCTTTGTTTCCTGAGATTGGCGTAGGTTAGTGGTCGTTGTTTCAGTGTTTGGATGTGGATAGAGTTTGAACGAGAAAGAGATTGAGTGAGAGAGGTTGAAGCGGCGCAAGAAGGTTGTATGAACAGTAGAGGGAGAGAGAGATGGAAGGCTAGGGTTTCTGAAGGTGGAAGGAGAAGAGGGAGGATCGGACCGGTTTCGTTTGGGCCTGAGAGTCCAAATGCCAAATTTTTTTTTCCCTCTCTGCACCCCTCCGTTTTTTTGTGGATATTGGGCCTTGGGCCCTAGTGAATTTTGCTAATTGCTCCCTGCGTTTTCATTTCAGCACCTCCCTCCGTTTCTGCCCTTACTGGATCTTGGGCTCAGGACCCAACGAATTCTGCTGCCATTTTTTTGTTTGCTTCAGCTGAAGTTTTTGTGGGCTGGGCCCTATTTTGTTTGTTTTTACTTGTATACTCCCCTGTACTCAGTTGTACCCCCCTCCCCTTTGTATTTCTTTTATTATTTTCTTTTGTAATATTTTCTTAGTTTTTAGATAAAAAAAATGAGAAAAAGAGAAGAGAGAAAATATATGAAAAAGAATATTGAAAAAATATTTTGAAAAAGAAATATGAAAAGAAATGAGAAAAAGAATATTGAAAAAGGAAGGAAAAAAAGAATAGAAGAAAAAATAGTAAAAAAAGAGTATAAAAATATTAGTTTGTAGATTTAATATTTTCTTTAGAATAGATATTTTCTTCATAGGAGTTTATTTTACCTTTTTAGAGGTAGTTCTAGAAGTCCACTTGTTAGGGGACTATTTTCCACGTGATTTTCCATTATAGATGGATAGGATAGTATTTTCTATGAGTTTATTTCCCGTATTCAATCATTGTAATCATTTTCAGCATATTAATAAAACGAGATTTGAGCTGTGGTCCCGAAAGTAGCCGAACTACAGCTGCTCTGATTCCTCGTACTGAGCGAGGATATGTAGGCATAGGATGCGATATCCTAGCGAGCACACTAATAACTAACCTTTTGTTCTCTCGCTGCTGTGCGATCGAGATTTTCCCGCTGACGACTGATGTTATCCTTTTCTCTTGCCCGAGTGCATTCGAGACCAGACCGTAGTTTTATTTCCCATAAGTTCCCGTACCTTTAAAACCAGATTAATTTCTCACTCCTGTGTGATCGAGAACACCTTTGCTTACCCGTAGTTAGCCGAACTACGGCCGCTCTGATCTTTCATGCTGTATGAAAGTACGTAGGCACAGGAAGCGATGTCTTGGCGAGCAAAACCTTGCCCGTAGTTTCCCGAACTACGTTGACTCTGACTTTCTCTCTTGAGAATACGTAGGCATGGAGCGCAACGCTCTAGCGAGTCAGTTTCCTTCCGTTTAGATTTAGCAGCCGTATATAGATTGTTTTTGCACCCTTTAGACAAACAAGCAAGCGTGGATCCCGTCGAGTACGACGGACGTGAGGGGTGTTAATACCTTCCCCTTGCGTAACCGACTCCCGAACCCAGGTTTTGGTTGCGATGACCATACCTTTCCCGTTTTTTGCGAGGTTTACTTCGAGCGTTTCCTTTCCCTCCGTTGGGATAAATAATGCACGGTGGCGACTCTTCTGTCAGCCGGCGTCGATTTTCGCAGTAGCGACAGCTTGCGACTCTGCTGGGGACCACGATAGTTCCCTATGCATGTGGGATCCAACGTCCCCTAAGAGAGTCAATCCTAGCGCTTGTTTGCTTGTCTTTTGGGTGTTTATTTTTTCATTGCTATTATCTGTTGCTGTTGTGCTGGGGAGGGTGATACTTTGAGTGATAAGCCGGACCTGAGCTTGAGTATGCATTTTAGACATAGTTGTGGATATTAGTAGACGAACCTGTTTGTTGAGCAGACACAAGTTCCCTATGAAATCCGCGCTCAGACGAGATTCTCTCCGAGGTGCTTCTTTCCGGTCCTGAGGATCTGAGAGGAGTCCAGACGTGAGGATTGTCGACTCTGGGGACCGATCATTTGGAAGTCAGCTAAGTGAGGCCGCTTCATGAGACGCCGATGCCACACCTTCTGGGTATCGCATCATTCCTCATGAAAGTCTGTGACGCTGATGACCGCATAGGATGCCGTACCTTGTCAGATTAGGTTCATACCTATGAGTGGGAGGGTTTTTGCAGGAAACTTAACCTCCAGACGACCCGGTTTTTTGGTTTTCGCTTCAGAGTGATTATCTCCGTCAGCAGTGCAGCAACATTTAGAGCATGCTGTGGGAGCTGTGATCCCGTATTTGTTGCATATTGCATTTGCATAATGTGTTGCATCATATTGCATAGCATTTCTCCAGCTAGCCAGAGCTCTTATCCAGCCTTTGTTTTGATTCAGAAGGTGATTCTCCGGGGGCTGTTCGAGGCAACTATTGATTGATAGAAGACGACTAAGGGGTTGAAATAGATCAAGCAGAATTCAGAAGTGTCTTTCAGTTGAAAGTTGTTGGAAGTTATGTCGGGGAATGATTTCCAGAGTGTGGATGCCTTGTCAGGCTTTATTGTGACGTCCAACCCTCTGTATGATTCTATAGCAGACTTTCCGCAGGTGAACAACCTTACTGCAGATCAAGTTGTACAGCCTTCTGTTGAGAACAGAGATCGACATGAGCAGTTTGTTGCCCGAAATGAACGTCCTCCTCCTGTTAACAATCAAGGGGTTGCTTTCCTTGAGAGGAATCCACGCAGAGATATCCCAGTGGCCAGGACTGTAGATCCAAGAGCTCTTGAGACGGATAGAAAACTCCGAGCGTTGGAAGAAGGAATGAAAGCTTTGAAAATGAAAGATGCTGTTAACCTGAATGCTGCAGACATGTGTTTGGTTCCTGGTCTGGTTTTGCCTTATAAGTTCAAAGTGCCGAGATTTGAGAAGTACGAAGGAGATAGCTGTCCGAAGCAACATTTGGTAATGTTCTGTCGAAGAATGACTTCGTTTGTGCAAAATGACAAGCTGATGATCCATTGCTTTCAGTATAGCCTAACTAGGGCATCTTTGAGGTGGTATATGCAGTTAGAGAGTAATCAGATTCGATCATGGGTGGATTTAGCCAGAGCTTTCCTGAAGCGGTACGACTATAACCTAGACATGGCTCCTCATCGCGTGCAGTTGCAAGAATTGTCTCAAGAGAACGATGAACCTATCAGGAAGTATGCGCAGAGATGGAGAGAATTTGCTGCCAGAGTACAACCACCACTTCTAGACCGAGAGTTAGCAAGCATGTTCGTAGACTCCTTGCAAAGCCCGTACTTCGAGAGATTGCTTGGGATTCCGCTGAACTTCTCTGAATTAGTGGGAGTGGGAGAACGCCTTGAGTATGCCATAAGAATCGGGAAAATTCAGATTATTTCGAACGATCAGGCTGGTGAAACTGAATATCCTTGTGACTATCAGAACGAAGAAGAAGGTGTAATCAGTGCAGCCATGCCAAATGTTGAATATTCTCGAGACGAATAAGTGAATTTCGTTGGTTCTTCATCTTATCAGAGATCAGTACCTCATGTGGCTTGTTATGCTGGACAAACAACTGTGCCTAGGGCACCATATCAGGAATCTTATGTCGCTTCCCTTGCAAATCAGCAAACTCGTGGCCGAGGTTATCAGAATCGGCGTCAGAATCAGAATCGACCTCGCAACAATTTGGAACGAAGGAAAGCTCCTTTCCATCCAGTGCCTATGCCGTATAGCCAGCTGCTACCATCTTTGATCTAGAGTTCTTTGGTGGAACCTAAAGCTCTTAAGCCAGTTCCAGAACCTTACCCTCCTGGGTACAATCCCCACGTTCAGTGTGGTTACCATGGTGGCTCTCCAGGGCATTCGACGGAAGATTGTAAAGCATTTCAGGCGAAAGTACAACAGTTGATCGACCAAGATCGCATTTCCTTTCGAGAAGGATTTCTGTTTGTTCATACCAACCGCTCAGCTGTCTAAGCTCATAGATTCAGAAGGTTGTTTTCAAAGGAGCCAGTGATTCAGATAGGCGGGCGCCTTCAGCATTGGCAGTCCTCAGACTTTTATATCATTTGCATTTGTAGTTTTCTTTTCTGTTAGTTACTACCTGCTGTAAACATTGTATGTTTAGAATGGTGATATTAATAAGGTGACTATGCATTTTTCTGAATTAATCATGTTGTTGTCGCTCATTTACTGCATTGCACTGACACTTGCATTTTATTCACTCCACTTTGTCACTGTGACTAGCAAAGATTGGAGGGAGGATGACGAAACTAAACTCATAACCGATGATCGTATGCTTTCAGATAAAACCTTGCCGATGACATACAAGGCATTGTTTCAAATCCCCCAAACACTGGAGATATAAGGAGTTAGTCCCTTGTTAACCACTTCGAGCCAAGAAGTAGAAGTTTTTTCGGACTTTTAAACCCTCACATCTTAACCCGGGGCAGGGTAGTTGTCAGTTAGCTTGACCGAGCATTCAAGTCTTACAGAGGAATGTTGTCTTTCGAGGACCAATCAGTTTATACCTTTCAAGAGGTCGTACCTCGTCGACCACAATGGTTAAACCTCACCAATCAGAAGTGAGACGGTTACCATCCTTTCGGAGCAATCAAGACAACCAGTGTCACACGACTTTGTGCCAAAAGGAAACGGAAAAAGAAATAAGAAAGCCCGCTAAGTAAAAAGAAACGAAAAAGCTGGAAAGCTAATACTTAGGCAAAAATCAGGGCATCCCGCTGGACTTCAAAAATCGAAAAAATCAAAAAGAACTCAAAAGGAGTCAGTCCAGGCAAAAATTAGGGAATCAAAAGAATGAAATAAAAAGGATATCAATAGAAAAATCCCCAGTGAAGTCACAAAGTCGTGTATATAGACACCGAAAATGAAAAGGAGTAACTATCACTCCGGAAAAGCCCTGTGAGTTCCTTAATTGTGGTTCTTACCATTCAACATACCTCTCGAAGAGGCGAGCGCTTATGTCAGGTTAACTGAACCTTAGGATCGGAGATCATCACGTAGAAGGGGTGGGTACAAATAAAAATTTTGAGCCCAAATATCCTTTGTTTCACGAACCGTGAACCCGACCACGATACAACCCTTAAAAGACCTAATTGAGGTAGGGTTATTCTGAAAGCGCATTACGATAAGGTTGAGTAACCTGACTCCCTCATGACTTGCTAGTCACATCCTTGTTGTATTTCTCACTGATCAAATCACGTAAGCACTACGTTTGAACTTTGGTTCATTCGTCACTCAATCATGACATGTAAATGAGTGACAGCACAAATTTTTTCAAAAAATCTGCATAAACACTGCATTAAGATTACCATTCATGAATAGACAGTTTTAATTGCAGGTTAGTAGTTGACATGAAAGAAATTCCAATAGGGAATCGTCAAGCAGGACTGAGTAATTCAGCAGTCTGAACCAGGATGGTGTATGTTGTGAAGCCCTGTAAATCCGGGGCATTGACTTCCAGTGAGTTCGGAATCAGTCAATCTGAGGACAAGTCCCAAAGCTTCAGTTGATCAGGGGCAGTATGCTTGAGAAGCAGTTGATCAGAAGTGAGTCTTCTCGAGAGCCAATCAGGGGCAATTATACAGAACGTGGAGATTTGAAAGCAGATACTTCAGGTGGATAATCAAATCAGGTTAAGTCGCTAGAACGCTCATTCAGGGGCAAGTCACCGCAGAGAGTGTTGAAACCAACTGGGTTGATAGGGGTTTAATGGAGATTGAATCCTTTTGTCGTATAGATACCGGGGCAAGTAATCTCGAGGTCGTCTCGTAGCAAGTTGTTCAGAGCAAGTATTCCCAGGAGTTAGATAGGGACAAGTTGAGTGCACTGGGGCAAGTCATTCAAACCAGTCTGTTTATCCCCAGCCGAAGTTGAGTATCGGGGAATCATGTCATTACTCTTATTAGAAAACATTAGCCTTCCGGAAAAGGCCTTGCTGTCATTGGATCGTTATCCTACAACCTGTTACGTGTCAGTAACCAGTCGTTTCCAAAGTCCAGTTCTCGCCTGGCAAACCGGTAACCAGTTCTCGTCTGGTCATCGTTGCTTCAATCTCTCCGTAAACATCAGTTCCCGTCTGGTGTAGTTTATTGTAACCAGTTCTCGTCTGGTCACCGTTTCTTCAAGTGTTGTATCAGTTCTCGTCTGGTCACCGTTTCTTCAAGTGTTGTATCAGTTCTCGTCTGGTACATGTCGTTGCGTAACCAGTTCTCGTCTAGTCACTGTTTTCCTAACCTATGTGTTATACCGGTTCTCGTCTTGTGTACGTCAGCTTTCAACCAGTTCTCGTCTGGTTGTCTATGCCTCAGCCTGTTATCCAGTCAGCCCCGTCTGATGTCCAAACCAAATCAATTCTCGTCCAATAACCTATTTTCCTATCAGTTCTCGTCTGGTAGCCTACCTTTGAATACTAGTTCTCGTCTAGTATTTTCCATATCTTCCGTTTTGTACATAATCCATGTTCATACTAAACCAGTAAAAACAGAAACCTAAAGGTATCTGACACAGTAGTTCCCAATGACTCGCATGTTGTCATGTTCCCCGATACGAAGCTCGACGGATACCAGTTCCCCGATTAATGTTTGAATTCCCTATGGACGTTGTTAAATCAGAATTACTCCTCTTCAGCAGATGAAAGTTGTGTATTATCGAAAGAACTGAGATTGTATTGTCATCCCGTATCAGAGTAGGATCAGGAGTATCCCCAGCAGATTAAGATTGATATCCTTGATAGTAGGGGCATTTCCGGCAGCGTGCTGCGCGCAGTCAACCCCGATTTGGTCCATCCCCACAGAGTACAGGTCGTCAGTGGTTTGGAAAGAGTATCCCCGTGCAAGGCCGTCCTTCCCTTTTCCATCATTTATTTTGCTGAGATGATTCTGTGATATCAGGTTACCTTCAGTGGAGTTGACGTTGCCTTCGGCATCTATTTTGCCAAGTGGTTGCAGACCTGGTGTTCTCTGGCAGCTCGAGCCTGCATTTACATTTGCATATATCGTCATAGCATTTATACAAACATATAGCATTTCCATGCCGTCTGGGCCTCGCATTTATAAATACATAGCATATTCATGCCGTATAGGGCATTGTATTTACAAACGCATAATATTTACATGTCATATAGGGCATTGCATCATTTCAAGCATACGCATGTCGAAACATGGACCAGGTTGGTTACCTCATGGCTTTCGAGTATGTTCCCTTGTAGAGTTGTTGGGTTAAGCTTCTCTTCTCCCCCGGCGGAGTGATTCTTCACATTTGGTTGTTACGTCGGCACTGAAGAAAGTTTGACATATATCAGTTTCTGAAGCTGCCGCCTGTTGACATAATGGGTGCCTGGCAGTCGATTCAGAATTTCCCCAGGAGAATTGTCCTCAAGTTCGCCGTGAACTGTGAGATGACAGGATTTGATCCCATAAGTAAGATGGGAATCAAGGTGTTTGCTGTCTGAAGCATTATTTCAATACTTGTGGCGTCACACAGATGATTGATGTTGAAAAGGAGAGAAATTTTTATCAGATAATTGACCAGTTGTTGCCGTGACAACCAAACTTCAGTCCATTAGACGCTATTTCTCAAGCAGTTTTGCAGTTTACTTTGCGGTTGGCAAATTTCAGGTTTCATTTGTATTCAACCGTCATCTACCTTTGAATGTTTGAAGGTTGGGCGCTCTTCAACCATTCAGGTCCAAGCCGCTTGAATAGCGGCATCTGTTGCACCCTAAAATTTGACCAACCGGGTCCGTATCTGGCTAGATATTTCGACGCATTTTGCATTCGCATTTACATACTGCATATAGTGCATTTCCTCAATCATGGTGATTTTATCGGGATTACAGTCCTGCTGTCGCATTTCCGGTATCTCAGACCGGTTCGGATAATCGGAGGTTATTTTGGGAAGTCGCGCACTTCCTGGGTGTTTTCAGTACGCAGTGATTTTGGGAGATTCTTGGTGTCTGGATTTACCGTTTGCTTCGATCTGGTCTCGCATTTTTTTTATGTTGGTTATTTGCCTTTGTCTGGATTTTTTTAAGGATTCAATAGCCTTTTGTAGATTTTAAATAGGTTTTATAGATTTTCTAGAATTTAAATAGATTTCTTTTAATATTTTTAATAGTTTTAAATCTTTTTAGAGTTTATAAATTGTTTTTAAATAGATTTTAGAATAAATCATATTTTAGATATTAAGTCAGTTTTTAGATAATAGAGTATAATAGATTTTTCTTTTAATAGTTTTAAATATAATTTCTTTTTTAGAATAATATAGTTTAATATAGTGTTATTAGGTTTTTGCAATTTAATATAGATTTAGTACTTTTTTAGATATTAATTCTGGTGTTATAGATTTTAATCATTTTTGTTAATAGTATTAATCAGTTTCATTTTCACTAATCTTTATTAGTTAGCATTATTAATCGTTGCATCAGCTTTTTAATCCATTTAATCTTCATTAACCATTTCATTCAGTGCAGATCCAGTCCAATTGGCCATCATTTTCGTGGGCCCAATTCAGTTTTGGAGGCCCATTCTTTCAGTCCGTTTTGTCCAAAAAATCCTTGTCATATAAAAAGTCTGCACCACGTGTAAATCAGGGGAGAAGCCACCTCATAATTCACTCCACTCATAACCAATCTGCCACATCACATTCTCCCATCTCTCTCACTGCCACACAACCCCACCACGTGTTGCACATGCACGCTCCCTCACTGCCACTTGTCATCGCCTGAGCTCCACAGGTTGGATGGTCGGCGGCCATGCAACCACCGCCACTGACTTACTCCGGCCACCCTAACTACCCTACAACCAACTCCGGCCGCCACACCAATCGCCGGAAAACGAGAAAACCCCCAATCTTCCTGTTCTTTCTTCGCTGATCTTCATCCAAGCATCACCTTCAATGTTTTTCAGTAATAATCATCAATACGTTTCCAGGCAATCTTCATCCACGAAATCATCATCATACATTTTTCTTCTCAGATCCTCATCAGTAATCATCAATCGATATCCGGTGACGATTATTTATCCAGATTCATAAGGTTCATCACCTTCTTCATTCACGCCTTTTCCCAGAAAACTTGAGGAACGTTCATCAGGTTAATCCGTTTCCAGATTTCTCCAAGAACAAGCATCCAGATCGTCTCATCCTCAAGTTCTTCACCAAGATCGTTCATGAGCTACGTGCGATTTTCCAGATTAGTTCATCATTCATCAGTTCCGCCATGAACATGCATCAAGATCTCCGTCGATGTTCTTCGTGACTTTTCCAAATCGTCTGCGAGCTTCAAGATCTTCAATCATCGGATGACCAAAAGACTCAAAGATCCGTCAGCATTCTTCAAAGACTCTCATCAGGTCGTAACAACATCAAGAACGTGTTCCTCGACCTGGATGCGTGCTCATCAATTATCATCATCATCGATCTTCAATATTCGTCAAAATCACGTAGATCTTCGTCCAATCATCAAAACTTTCATCACGTTGTTGATATTCATCGCTTCATCAAGACCTTCACATCCATTACCATCTTTGTTTCCTGAGATTGGCGTAGGTTAGTGGTCGTTGTTTCAGTGTTTGGATGTGGATAGAGTTTGAACGAGAAAGAGATTGAGTGAGAGAGGTTGAAGCGGCGCAAGAAGGTTGTATGAACAGTAGAGGGAGAGAGAGATGGAAGGCTAGGGTTTCTGAAGGTGGAAGGAGAAGAGGGAGGATCGGACCGGTTTCGTTTGGGCCTGAGAGTCCAAATGCCAGATTTTTTTTCCCTCTCTGCACCCCTCCATTTTTTTGTGGATATTGGGCCTTGGGCCCTAGTGAATTTTGCTAATTGCTCCCTGCGTTTTCATTTCAGCACCTCCCTCCGTTTCTGCCCTTACTAGATTTTGGGCTCAGGACCCAACGAATTCTGCTGCCATTTTTTTGTTTGCTTCAGCTGAAGTTTTTGTGGGTTGGGCCCTATTTTGTTTGTTTTTACTTGTATACTCCCCTGTACTCAGCTGTACCCCCCTCCCCTTTGTATTTCTTTTATTATTTTCTTTTGTAATATTTTCTTAGTTTTTAGATTAAAAAAAAATGAGAAAAAGAGAAGAGAGAAAATATATGAAAAAGAATATTGAAAAAATATTTTGAAAAAGAAATATGAAAAGAAATGAGAAAAAGAATATTGAAAAAGGAAGGAAAAAAAGAATAGAAGAAAAAATAGTAAAAAAAGAGTATAAAAATATTAGTTTGTAGATTTAATATTTTCTTTAGAATAGATATTTTCTTCATAGGAGTTTATTTTACCTTTTTAGAGGTAGTTCTAGAAGTCCACTTGTTAGGGGACTATTTTCCACTTGATTTTCCATTATAGATGGATAGGATAGTATTTTCTAGGAGTTTATTTCCCGTATTTAATCATTGTAATCATTTTCAGCATATTAATAAAACGAGATTTGAGTTGTGGTCCCGAAAGTAGCCGAACTACAGCTGCTCTGATTCCTCGTACTGAGCGAGGATATGTAGGCATAGGATGCGATATCCTAGCGAGCACACTAACAACTAACCTTTTGTTCTCTCGCTGCTGTGCGATCGAGATTTTCCCGCTGACGACTGATGTTATCCTTTTCTCTTGCCTGAGTGCATTCGAGACCAGACTGTAGTTTTATTTCCCATAAGTTCCCGTACCTTTAAAACCAGATTAATTTCTCACTCCTGTGTGATCGAGAACACCTTTGCTTACCCGTAGTTAGCCGAACTACGGCCGCTCTGATCTTTCATGCTGTATGAAAGTACGTAGGCACGGGACGTGATGTCTTGGCGAGCAAAACCTTGCCCGTAGTTTCCCGAACTACATTGACTCTGACTTTCTCTCTTAAGAATACGTAGGCATGGAGCGCGATGCTCTAGCGAGTCAGTTTCCTTCCGTTTCGATTTAGCAGTCGTAGATAGATTGTTTTTGCACCCTTTAGACAAACAAGCAAGCGTGGATCCCGTCGAGTATGACAGACGTGAGGGGTGCTAATACCTCCCCCTTGCGTAATCGACTCCCGAACCCAGGTTTTGGTTGCGATGACCATACCTTTCCCGTTTTTTGCGAGGTTTACTTCGAGCGTTTCCTTTCCCTCCGTTGGGATAAATAACGTACGGTGGCGACTCTTCTGTCAGCCGGCGCCGATTTTCGCATTAGCGACAGCTGCCAAATCACATAAGGATCAAGGTACAAGGCAAGGAACCATTTCTACACACTCTAATTCTCATTTGGGGAGATATTCAAGTCACATTTGAATGCTGCAACAAGGCAAGCTACAACTGATATGTTGATCTCATTAAAGGAAAAACTCATGACATGAGAATTGCAAAATCTCATGGGATCATTCCAGCACTTTCTAGATTCTTCCTACATCACCTATATAACAATTAGAGATGATCTAAACCAGGGTTGGGTGTCATTTGGTGCAGAGAAGCAATATTGAGTTTCAATTCCCTCCATTGCAATTCATCATCGAGTTCTTCATTTTCTTCAGAATCAATCCAATTTCTTGATTGAATTCAATTTAATAATCATCACTGAGTGTGTAGAGATCAAAATATGAGAGAGTTATTGGATAAATCGTGTTCTTGAGTTCTCACATGTTCAACTGCAATTGAAAATCTGTTATGGTGATCCAAGCTGTTTGAGCAAGAATTAGTGCATACAGAAGCAAGATATCAAGGCATTGAGTGATTCTGGAGTTTTGCAAGCAGTGGATCGAAGCATTTCATCATCTGTTTTCATCAATTTCACAGGTTAGTAACTTTCTCACCATGGGTTGAATTAGATAGAATCAGCATGAATCTTTAGGTTAGAAGCATAGTATGTTGCTAGGTGATGCTTTCTGGAAGGTTTGGCTCGATTTAGTGACAATTTTTAGGTTGACAAGAATTCTGTTTGGACCTAGAACTCCATTGATATGCAAGTAGAACCTTAGATTTTTAGTTGTAATTGGCCAGTGATGAATGAGGAAGAGATTGAGACACTTAATTTGATGATTGGTGATGATTGAATTCTGAGCCATTTTTGGATTCAAGATCGTGTTTCATGTTAGGAGCTATATCAATTGATGATGATACCATAGGTGGAACCAGGGAAGAATTCTGAGCATGTTAGGGTTTTATTTTGTGGATTTTGGTTCAATTTTGAGGGAACATGATAACGAGAAAACGCATCGATTATATCGCTAGATTTCATTGACGTTTTATCGCGCATTCACCGTTTTAACACTCGATTTCTCGAGTTTTTCTTACTATTTTGCAGGTACATCGTTATGTGAAGCCGAATCATGAATTAAGAGAAAAGGAACAAAAGAGACCACAAGGAGATGAAGAAAGGCAGAAGCCTGCAAAAAGACTGCATAATTTGTTGCAGCCACGGTCGTTACAAGGGTGTCACGACCGTGACACCCCAATTTGGGCCATCACGACCGTAAGGGAGTGGTCACGACCGTGACACTTAAAATCCTCAAATTACGAACGTGAATACCTTGTCACGCCCGTGACAAGGATAAAACTTGGTTTTGACTCAGACTACGTCAAGGCACCACTGAAGGCCACTTCTCCTCTTATTTCTCCTCAAGGCAGCACGTGAAGACGACTTCTCCCATTTTTGTTGCCACGTTCCAGCATTTCCTCAACAACTTCAGCAAGGCCCATGCAACAAGGGACCAAGAATCCAGCCCATTAAAGACTCTATAAATAGTACAAGCTCTATGAACTCAAAGGACAGACTTCATTATCCAAAATTCCTGCGGAAGCTCTGCCGAATTACCTTACGAACCAGCATTTTCATTCCAACATTATTTTATTTTCTGTCTCGTTTTATTTGTATCCAAACCAACCGTGTAACAATTTCCAACATCAGGAAATTGTTATACATTTATTTGTTTCTAAACCTTCAGCATTCGTTTAATTTTAATTTCCGCCTACTCCAAGCTTTCCGGTCTGTGGAAGAAGGAGTCTACTCAAATATTTGTTAATCAGGTTTTTCAATTTATTGCACTTTAATTTAATTATAATGTCTATTTATTTTTCTGCCATGAGTAAGTTATTATTTAATTCTCTGTCTGATTCAACCTCGATGAGCAGCTAAACACCTTAGGGCGGTATGTAGTTATAACAACTTAACCGGTAAAATATAACCATAGGCTGAAAATAATTAATCACTTAACATTCTGGCTGATACTTTTTAATTGAAATAGACCTTTTCGTTACGAGAGTAAGAAAAGGGTATTAGGTTGGGTCAAGACCACGAGAGTGAGAGATTTTAACCAGATAGCTAAAGTTAGGCATTTAAATTAAACACAGCGAGAGCGCTTTAAGATAAATTAGAATTATTTAGTTTCCAAAAATTACCTCTAAACACTTATGGGCTAGCGAGAGCAGGCATAGGGCTTTAGGGATAAGATCTGATATAAGACCACGAGAGTGTGAGTTGAGGGTATTTGAACTGGTAATCTCTACCGAATAGATTAAGTGAACATCTCTATAAGCCTAGGTTAGATTGACCCACCTAAGTTAGTATAATTACATACCGACCGCCTTAGTATTACTTTATTAAAAACTTAAATTTAATTCCGCCTTTAATATTCTTAAAAACCAACAACAATCGTGACAACCATTCGCCTTAGCTAAACTAGAAGTTCATCTAGCACTAAGTAACAATAGAGTCCATGTGGATCGATAATCTTAAATATTACTTCGATAGGCTGTGCACTTGCAGTAAGATACCGCTAGACGCATAAGTAGACACGTCTTTAGCCCATCAGAACACGAGTTGCTGAGTTTGGAGCTTTCTTGGAGGTTCAACAATGGAGTTTGGCTCCAACTTTGATTTGAATGGAGAAAACAGGTTCTCAACCGTTGGATGTGTGCTGACTATTGACTCAGGGACTGATCGTGTGGCTTCAAGCGTGTTTCAATTTGTGAATGGCTGGCTGAGAGTGAAACGCAACGTTTCACTTAAAACGTGTTATGGGCTTAAGTTGGTCTTTCATAAACGCACCCCCTTTTCATGGCCCACCCAGTATTGCACATGCTTTGACTGCTATTTGCACCGTGTTATTTTCTTTTTTTTCTTTGCTTTTCATTTTCTTTTTCTGACATATATTTGGGCCCAAGGCGCTTTGATACGCGCACCCCCCAGTTGGGCCCAGTTGGTTCACATGTTTTAATTTTTTGCTATCTGCACCAAACTTTTTTCCTTTTTTTAAATCATTTTGTTCATTTTATTTTACAACTTTAGAAAATCATAAAAAATGGAAAAATGGTTATTTTAATCTGGGAATTTTTGCAATAGGTTGATTTTGATCTTAAGAAAATTGTGAATAAATAAAAATATTAGTTTAGGTATTTTTTATATTTTTTGTGAATATTCTACGTTTAGTTGTTTTTTTATTGAATATAGTTGGTACATAATTTTGTAAAATTTTGTTTAGCTAGCTCCTTTTATATTTTAGTGTTATTCTTTTTAGAGTAATTAGATATAAACTTGAGCTTCCCCCTGGATTTATTTCATGATTTTATAATTAGGGTTTGGATTAGTTTGATTAGATGATATTAGGATGGTTAAATTAGGGTTTATACACAACATAGGTGTACTTGAACATTTTATTCTTGGGTTTTTAGATTGAATTAGGGTATGGGACCTATGGGGTATATAGGGTAGATATAGTATTTCCCTTAGAATTAATATTAGGCTTGTAAATATTATTTTACTATTTTTAGTATATTTTGCAATTGTGTGATTGTTTGGTTTGCCCATTTTTGGGGTTTATTTTGTTGTATGGGCTTTTGGGCATTTGCTTGGGGTGTGGGATTGGTTTGAAGAGCATGATGATGGAGCCTAATGAAGACAAAGTTGAAAGATCAAAATCAAAGGTTGATGAAGATTGTTTGCTTGCTTGGATTGGATTGAAGACCATAGGACATAAGAGCTAGATAGAGCCTTAGAATAGAAAATTGATTCATAAACATGGATGGTTTCTTGTGCCTCCATTCTTCTCAATGACTAAAAGTCTCTCCTTAATACTCACATCCCTCCTTTGGAAGGATTAGTGACTGTATATAGGAGATAGAACTTTGAGAGAAACAGTTTGTATTATGTTAACTTTCTGTAGGCCACCTTTGGTGCTCAGCAAACTGTTTAACATTCCAAATCCTCTTGTCATCATTTCTCTGCTGGAGAGCTTGATTTGAAGAAGCCCTTGAAGATTGAGGATAAAGTTCAGTGCCTTGAAGACTGATAGAAGAAGGAGCTTGTGCTGTCAGGTTTTGCTGTTTAGAGTTGTTGGTGCTGTTTAGAGCTGTTGATGTATTGTTTGAGTTTTTTGACTGTATTGTTTGTTAATTTTCCCCTTGAGATTGAGGTGAAGCTGTTTCACTTTGCTCATTGTTTTCTAGGTTCGAGGTTGAGTGGGACTCCCTTGCCTCGCTTGTACTGCTGCATTCATGCATTTTACCGCTTTACTGTATATATGCTATTGCTTTTCCGTTTATCCCATTAGGATCTCTGTTTCTCTCTGCGCAAGAGAGAAATATGACAGACATTAGGTTCTCATCCATGCATGACAACATTAGGGTAGATTCTGATTCCCTTTTCAACCATAGGTTTTAGAGTTGTTGTTTCTCTTCTTTCTCAAAACAATCAGAAAATACAATAAAAGGTTAAACATCAATAAAAAACAGTTCTTGCATAAAAGACTGTAAACCAACCAAAGAGTCATTTTTGTCCGCTTGGACGCGTAATCAGGAGAAAACCTTTTTCAGAAGGATAAAAACAATCAAGACAGACTTGTGTCGTACGTGGCCCGAACTACGTTTGCTCTGATCTTTCATGTTGTATGAAAGTACGTAGGCATAGGATACGATATCCTAGCGAGTAACCTTCCCCTCCTTTCCCGTAGGTAGGCGAACTACGTTGACTCTGATTTCTTGTTCCAGACGGGAATACGTAGGCATAAAGTGCGATACTTTGCCGAGTCATTTTATTTTCTTTTAACCCCAGACCTGTAGAATAGATAGAATAACAATCCGTACCAGAAAACAAGCGTGGATCCCGTCGAGTACGACGGACGTGAGGGGTGTTAATACCTTCCCCTTGCGTAACCGACTCCCGAATCCAGGATTTGGTTGCGATGACCATTCCTTTCCCGTCTTTGCGGTAGGTTTACTTCGAGCGTTTCCTTTCCCTCCGTTGGGATAAATAACGCACGGTGGCGACTCTTCTGTTCAGTCGGTGCCGATTTTCGCAGTAGCGACACAATGGACTTTTACAACTTGCCTTTACCATTAGAATTTCACGTAAAACAAAATGCTACATAGTACATCCAAAGTCAAAATATCATGGCCCACACACAAGGCATGTACATAATCTTTCCACAAAGCAGCCGACAAATGCACAGCTGCAAAAAGGCGTCGCCACCACTTCCCTTCAATATTTACGTTCCATAACGGTCCAAAAATTTTGCAACAAGGACAACCCAACAGCAGCAACAAGTATGGTCATAGCCTGCAGCCTGCACAAGCCACACCAGACAACATTTGTAAAACACAGCTCATACCCTGCTACACAAGGACAAACCTCTCCATGGACCACCTTCAATCGATACCTTAACTCAAAAACGCTTATTTCCGTTAGTCCACCAAAAAAACCTCTGTCTTCCTTAATAGAGCTCAACCCAAAACCAAATAGATCCAAAGACGAAAAAGCAGAAAGAGATGCAGTGAGAAATTATTCCATAAAAACCAGAGAGAGAATAAAGTAGAGGATAAATTTTTGAGCGAAACAAAAGAAAGTTGAGTTTGAATCGAACCTGGTTCAAAATGAATCAAGAATGGAAAACGAACCACCACCTATAGTTCTTCCAACAGAACATCTTCAACCCTTCAAAACTCCACCTTTCATATCCATCCCCTTCAGCTTCATCTTCTCATCATCAACAACACCACAACCTTCACCTTCTACAAACCACTTCACCTTTTCTCTTCCTTCATCAAACTCCTAATCTCAAGACCTTTCTTCAACAAACCTTCGAAATTTCATCACCATCAAAGTTCCAAGCTCCAATAACACAGAACAAAATCCATCCGCTCAAACTCCCAACAGAACCACAAATCCACCTCTCCTTCGAATCCACTTAAGGCATCACAAACGAAACCCATTCTCATGAAAACCAACGCAATTTGCATCATAAACAAATACTCCACCATCCACCATTTTTGAATCCTTAAACTACCAGAAATAGCTCACCCGCATCTCCTTCTTCACGAACATCTTCAAACACATCGAACCTTCAACGACTCACCCCCATCATCTTCAAACCAACAACTGAAAAATCTAAAACCCAGAAGCTCACATCTAGAACGAATCTCACTCAACTCACAACAACCTCCGTGAAACTTCCATAAACTTCAACCCAGATTCATCACCTTCCTCTCAACAAATCCTCGCCGTAAATCATTCTGAACCCTTTCCTTCACCTTTCAACATCACCTTCTTTTGAAAAGCAACAAACTCCATTAAACTTCACGCCAAACTCAAACCCCTCTTCTTTCAAAAAACATATTCAAATCAACCGAAAATCTCCACCGAAGAATCAACTCGAACCCAGAAGAAACCCTTGCCAGAAAATCCTCAAACACCTTCGCCTCCAATCCATTTTCAAATCCTCAAACAAACCCATTTAGAATCTGAAAACTCACCATATCCATACCCTCCATTAAATCTCAACCAACAGTAACCACCATGAAAACCGTTTCCAAAAACTTCATCAATCTCATTCTAAAACCCTCACAAATCCACAATCCCCAAATCCTCAAACAAAACCCAGCTTCGATCAACTCATAAACCCACTTCAACTGTTAACCTCCGAACACTCAAACCACAACCTTAAACCTTCAAATCCAAATCAAACCCACACCAAAAGGGAGATGAAAGAGATGAAATAGAACATGAACAAAGAGAGATTTAAGATGAAGATGGAAGGTTCAAAGAACGAATCCAAAATCGAAAAAAGTAAACTTGAGCCAAAATAGATCCAGTTGAAGCTTGAATCTGAAAGTGAAAGGTGAAACCTCAGACGGAAATGCGGTGAGAGATTGCAAGAGAGAATTTCACGTCGTGAGAAGGTTGAGGGAGGCCGTGTTTCATTTACGTTTTTTTTATGTCCTTCGAAAGCTGCCAGTTTCCATTATGTTTTCACAAGTCTAATAAACAAAGCTTCTATTGTTTTTTTCTTTAACATATTTTTGGTGTTGGGCCAGTGATTTGTTTTGAGGCCCATAAATCCGGTTTTGTGTTTCCCATCCTGTTTTTTGTCTTGGTCACAGAAGGCATGTTGGATGAGTGTTGGACTTCTTTCTCACACCTCCCCCTATTTTTTTTTTTATTTTTCTAAAAATTTGTTGTAAATTTTTTTATATATACTTTTTAAAACATTTTCATTTTGTAATATATAGTTTTTGTAAATATATTAATTTATTTAGTAAATATTTCATTTTTATTTTTTTAAAACTATTTTCATTTTATATATACATTTTGTATTAATTAGCTTTTATATAATCCTTAATTTTCTTTTCTTTAGAATATATATATTGTATATTATTTTTTAGATAGTTCATTTTTATAGTTTCCGAATTTCAATTTTATATCCTATTTAGAAGTTGAGCAATTACTTTTTTTGTAGAAGTTAAATTTTATTTCTCTTTTGTTATTGGGCATTTTGTCCCATTTTCACCGTTTTGGTCGATGACGAGACCTCTATTGTTTTTCTGTCAAATTATTGATGAGAAACAATGGATCTGTGACCGACTTTCTCTCCTCTTTCTCATTTTCAACTTTATGTCATTTCATTTGTTTTAGTCGATGATGAGACTTCCGTAATTCATTACCAGTCAAATTATTGATGAATAATGTTGGATCCGAGACCACTTCTTTCTCTCCTCATTTCTCTTTATCTTTCGATTTTATTTTGACTTTTTGGATCGATGAAGTCTTGTAAGACGAGATCCCACTGTTTTTGGTCCGTGCGACATAATTCAATTGGAGAACGATCCTCAATATTGTTTCTCTATCTTGTCCATAGCACGAAAATCGATACGCAGCCTCTTAAAAGTTTGACTTCTCTTATAAGTCGAGCTATGACAGTTTAATGTCACATTGGTCCTGATCAAAAGCATCATCAAGGACCAAAAGAGGAGAAGATTAGAATGGAGCTTGCGCACAATGTCAATGGTCAACGGAACCACTTCGTTCGATAACATCTATCCAACTCAAGTCTTTTAATCAACCGCCGAGCGTTGTGAGTTCTAAGAAATAAATATGTGAGAAGTGATGAGTGGGGGGCATCCTCTCATTCGTCTAGGGTGTTTAGCGTATGTCTTTTGGACAATATGCGACGCATTCGCTCCTACGTCTAGGTTCTAGCGCGTGTGTGTGTGTGTGTGTCCTGAGTTCCTTCCTGTTTGGGCATATTAGGCCCGCTTCCTCTTTGTTCTCGCCCCCGTGCGATCAAATTTCTTTTCTCTCGCATCCTGGTGATTGAGACCTCCCCTTTTCTCTCGCATCCTGGCGATTGAGTTCCCTTTTCTTGCCCTCGTGCAATCGAGACCGTTTTCCGTAGTTAGCTGAACTATAGCTGCTCTGATTTCTCATACCAGATGAGAATATGTAGACACAAGACGGCGATGTCTTGGCGAGCACCCTTTCCTTTTTCTCCGTAGTTAGTCAAACTACGGCTGCTCTGATCTCTCATATCTGTTGAGAGTATGTAGGCATAGGATTGCAATAATCCTAGCAAGCACACTTTTCCTTCTTCCCCCCCTTAGGTAACTCGTACCTTTAAACCAATGACATACTACGTCCATTCTACCACAAATAGGTAACGCCTAAGTCTCCAATGGTCGAGCAGCAATACACCTAACTGCTAGAATGTGTGCGCTAGTATTGTCAACCTTTTCTCTCACCCTTGTGTGATTGAGAACACTCTATTTACCCGTACTTAGCATGAACTACGTTTTGCTTTGATTTCTCATACCAGACGAGAATACGTAGGCACAAGACGCAATGTCTTGGCGAGCAATCCCCCTTTAGTTTCCTGAACTACGTTGACTCTGACTTTCCCATTACATGAGGGAATACGCAGGCATAGGATGACGATGTCTTATCGAGTCATTTCCTTCTGTTCTTTTCAGTTCCTTCCGTTTTAGCTTTAGCAGCCGTAGATAGTTTATTTTTCACCCGTAGACTAAACGACAAGCATGGATCCCGTTGAGTACAACGGACGTGAGGGGTGCTAATACCTTCCCCTTGCGTAACCGACTCCCGAACCCGAGATATGGTTGCGATGATCTGTCTTATTCCCTTTTTGTAGGTTTTCTCTGATCGTTTCCTTTCCCTCTCTTTGGGATAAATAACGAACGGTGGCGACTATTCTGTCATTGTCGGCCCCTCTTCGCAGTGATGCGACATATATTAACAGGATTTTCCATCCTTATTTGGGCAAGTTTGTGGTTATGTTCATTGATGATATTTTGATATCTTCGAAGAGTAAAGAGGATCGTACTGAGCATCTGAAAATTTTATTATCAGCGTTGAAAGAGATGCAGTTGTATGCAAAATTGTCAAAGTGTGAGTTTTGGTTGAAGGAAGTGAGTTTCCTTGGTCATGTGATCTCGAGTAGAGTTATTGCAGTTGATATATCGAAGGTTGAAGCTGTATCGCAATGGGAAGCTCCAAAACCTGTTTTTGAGATTAGAAGTTTTCTTGGGTTGACAGGTTATTATCGACAATTCATTGAAGGATTTTTCCAAGTTATCTTTGCCACTGACGCAGTGGACTAGGAAGGTTCAAGCTTTTGTTTTAGATGCAAAGTGTGAAGTAAGTTTCAAGAGCTTTTGAGGAGGCTGACAGCAGCTCGTGTTTTGATTTTGTCGAATCTGGCAGAACAATTGTTGTATTTTGTGATGCTTCATTAATGGGATTGGGAGGTGTGTTAATGCAACATCAACAAGTTTTAGCTTATGCTTCAAGACAACTTAAAGTGCATAATAGGAATTATCTGACACATGATTTTGAGTTGGTTGTTGTTGTGTTTGTGTCAAAGCTTTGGAGGCACTATTTGTTTAGTTCGATATTTGAGGTGTTTAGTGACCAGAGTTGGAAGTATTTCTTTGATCAGAAAGAGTTGAATACGAGGTAAAGGAGAATAGCTTGAACTTCTGAAGGATTATGATTTTGAATTGAGTTACCACCCTAGTAAGGCTAATGTTGTAGTTGATGCATTAAGTAGGAAGTCCTTGCATATGTCGATGCTTATGGTTCGTGAGTTAGGGTTAATTGAACAATTATGTGATATGAGTTTGGTTTGTGAAGAGAATTCTTCTGGGGTTAAGCTTAGTATGTTAAAGCTTACTGTAGCACCCCGAAATTTGTCTTCTCGTTTTTGTACTTGGCTTATGTTTCATTTTTGCATTTAGCATTTTGCATTGCATAACATTCGGTCTCGAGACATGGGATCAAAGCGTTCCTGTGGCTCAGGTGTATTTCGGAGCAAGAGACAGAACAACGAACAGTGAGCATTTAGAGCTTCGGGCATTTATTTTGCCCAGAGGTCAGACAGCCGATTTTATTTTGCAGGTTAATTTCATATCAAAAATCACCATTCAGGCTCATAACAAGCATTTTCACAGTGACAACAATCAAAAATGAGGTTCAGCAGCTAAACAGAGCTCCAGACAGTTGAAACTGGCAAACTGGCTGGTTTCCCACCAAAAGATGCCAAATTCAAATTTTTTGAGGCGTTAACCGGTTAACACATATGGTTAACCGGTTAGCCAAGGGAGAATTTGCCCAGATTCAAAGGTTTCAGAGGCGTTAACCGGTTAACGCATATGGTTAACCGGTTAACCATAGCAGAATTTGCCCTGTACGTGAATTTTCAAGTGGAGCTGCTTTGGGGTCCAATTTTGATCACTTGAAAGCTCATTTTTGCACTTGGGAAGGATCTAGAACATCATTTGAAATTTGGTTAAATTTCATTTCCCTCCAAAATCCCAAACCTCATTCCATACCACAATTTCTAAACTAACTTCCAAGCCTTTGTTTTGGATCCCAACCAAAGTGGTATTTAAGTGAATCACTCCAAAGCAAGCCAATATAACCTTCATAATTTCCATTTCAAGTTCAGAGTTGATCAATTCTCTCTCAATTCTCTCAATTTCCTCCATAGCCAAAACCTTCATTCAAAGCTCTTTTCCATTGAAATCATTGATTTTTCATTGGAATCCTTGATTTATAAGAGCCAAACCTCCATCCATTACATTGATTGAAGTGGTTTCATCATTCAGTTTTCGTGCAAGTTCAGATATGGATTTTGAGGTGATTGTAGCAGTGCTTATTTGGAGTAATTTGACTTAATTGTGAAGGATCTTCATTCATACAACATCAACTAGCTTGGATCTTGAAGTATTCTGGACTTCTTTACTTAGATCTACACAATTACAGTTGAATCAACAATTACCGAATCAATTCTCTGATTCATAAGTTGGATTTCTGATCCGATTTAATTTTTGAGCTTATTTGCATGTTTGTCATGTTAATCTTCATATTCGATTGAATTGTGATTGATTTGAGTTGTTTGATCCATGATCTGGTTGTATTGATCTGTTTACATGTTGTTTGAATCATGATTTTCTAGTTTAAGTTCGCGATTAAGTGATTATGCGATCATCCGGTTGATCGGATAAGTGCTTATTTGCTGGAAAGTGATTCTGTTTGCTGTTTTTCTGCTTCTGGTACAGTGTTAACCGATTAACGTATATGGTTAACCGGTTAACCATTTCAAATTTTCAAATCTTTTTCAAACGTTAACAGTGTTAACCGGTTAACGCATATGGTTAACCGGTTAACCTGTTTAAAACTTCAGTTTTTCTTCAAACTTTCAAGGCGTTAACCGATTAACAGTATGTGTTAACCGATTAACACTGTACCAAAATGCCATATTTACTGTTTTTCTTGCTTGTTCGCATACCAGTTCGATTCAAATCATCATTGATCGGTGTGATGCATTAGAATTGAATTGTTTTGGCTGTTTGTCACTGTTTGTGGCTGTTTAATCATGATGTTGTTGTCACGTATGATTATTCTTTCAATTATTTGCATGTTTGTATGTGGTTCGAATTGAGTTTTCATTTGCATGTTTGTATGCTTTCATCTCTTGTTTCTCCACATGTTTGCATCATTCTTGCATCGCTGTTGAGGTCGAGACGCGCTTGTGGCGGCTGCTGCCCCACACAATTTTCCTCCCTCCCACCATTCTAATTATGCATTTTTTATGTTCGCATTTATCTACTTGCGATTGATTCTTCCTTTGTTCTTCTTGTGCTTTCTTACCATGATCCCCATAGGATTCCTAGTCCCTCCGTTTAGGATGGGAGTAGGAGAGACATTAGGTGTTCAATCCAAGTATGATAACATTAGGGTAGATGTTTCCCCTTTTCATCCGAACTCTAGGATCACTTTGCATGACAACGTTAGGTCCGAGTTTCCCTTAGACCTTCCGTGCGTCTTCTTTTCTCATCTCAAAATCATGCTAACTCATTTAATAAAGGCGATAAATGATGCGCGCTACGAGCCTTAAGCTACATGGGCAATAATGAGTGAGGGGTCTCCTCTCGCTTATCTAAAATATTTAGTATTCGTCCCGTTTGGGGGCGATATACGACACATTCGCCTCCGTGTCATGGTCTTTAGTGCAACGTGAATCACAAACCGAATTAATTCACTTCACTAAAAAACACAAAACAAAATTCAAACCTTTTTCCTTCGGGATTAATCAGAACTTCTTTTTTTCAGAAAAAGTGTTGTTAAGCTTCGGTTCTACCGCAAACAGGCCTAGTCCCTAACTGCTGGAACGGAGGTTTAACCTTACTTGGTTAAAACACTTAATCAACCTGTGGTTTCGTGTAACACCGAACTACGTTTGCTCTGATCTTTCATACCAGATGAAAGTACGTAGGCACAAGACGCGATGTATTGGCGAGCAACCTCCCCCCCTCCTCTCCCATAGTTAGCCGAACTACGTTGACTCTGACTTTCCCATTGCACGAGGGAATACGTAGGCACAAAGCGGCGATGCTCTGCCGAGTCTCTTTCTTTTCTTTTTGTCCTGCAAGCCTGTAACATAGATAGTTTAAACACACCCTTAGATAGACAACAAGCGTGGATCCCGTCGAGTACGACGGACGTGAGGGGTGCTAATACCTTACCCTTGTGTAACCGACTCCCGAACCTAGGACTTGGTTGCGATGACCTCGTCTTTTCCCTTTTTTGATCAGGTTTTTCCGATCGTTTCATTTCCCTCTCTTTGGGATAAATAACGAAAGGTGGCGACTCTTCTATTTTCCGCCTGGTGTTTTTCGCAGTTGTGACACTTACTAGTGGTATTATTGATGAGATTCAAGGAGGTCAGAAAATCTTATTTGAGTTGGTAGATCGGATGAATTTGGTGAATCAAAGTCGAAGAACTGCTTTTCGGATTAATGGAATGGTATAGATAAGAGAATTGTTTTCCTAATAGTTTTATATCTAATATGTTTAAGAAGTCAATTATGTTCTGGATCAGTGATGTCTTGATGTTTTGATGTTATGATTTTTTGGGTGAATTACCATGAGTGTAACTGTGATTCCTATGTGATTAAATGAACATATGATGAATTACCATGAGTATAACTATGACTCCTATATGATTAAATAAATGTATGATCAATTACCATGAGTATAATTGTGATTTATATGTGATTAATACATTATTGCATGATGAATTCCCATGAGGAACTGTGATGATTTGTGATGTTGATTCCATGAGTTTTGATGATTCTATAATGACGTGATTCTTATGATTATTTTGATGAATGATAATGCACCTATGATGTTATTACGAGGATAATTATTGACGTGTGCATCATGCATTCATGTGCATCCGGACTTCGGTTCAGGACCTTGATTTCTTTGGCTTCAATCCCATTGTACGGATGCGAGGTATTTTGATGTGCTCCGGTTCTCGAGTAGAATCGATCCTATTGATGGGGATCTATGGAGGGTTGATGGCCCAATGTCCATCGATTTGTGATGATTGGTACCACATGCATTGAGTCTTGTTGCATTTTCATTTATGAGATGATCTTGAGTAAATTATGATGTTATGGTCTTTGATGTTCATTGATTAATATGATGATGTTGAATATGAAAATGGCGTCATTTTATATGTTGATTTCCTATATTGATTATTATGAATCGTTTTATTCATCCTGCTTGTTCGAATGTTGCCTCCATGTGGGTAACATGCAGATGCCCAGGTTTAGTCATGGACACCGTCGAGGATATTTTCGGAGTTTTTAGTTGTTGGCTTTTTGGTTAACATAAAGGGTCTTGCTCTGATAATGTAACATCGGGTTGGGGTCTTTGAGTTAAACCATGATTTACTTTATTTGGTTATTTTGATTATGTTCTCGTATAAGGAAAACTTTGGATTATGCCTTTTGAGTTCCGCTGCGATTTTTTTTATATCTTTTGGGAAATCCCGTTGTTTACGGAGCTTTGACTTATATTTGATTTATTGGGAAATGTACGCCCTTTGAGGTGATTTTATCGAGTTTAATATTTTACTCTGATATATGTGAATATTTTGCCATTTAATTATGGGATAGAAAAGGGTGTTGCATTAGTGGTATTAGAGCAGGTCAGTCCGTCCTGTTGCACCCCAAAATTTGTCCTCACAATACAAGACTTTGTGTTCCAAGAAGGTTCACAAGGTTCACAAAATTCACAATTGGTCAGAAGAGTTGACAATTCCCTCAGACAATGCACCTCCTAAGCAGTGCATCCAAAACTAGGGTTTTGACTTTAATCAGGCTAAATGGACTTCCAAGACTTCAAGTGAGCTTCATAACATCTTATATGTGTATAAGAACCCCCATGTCAAGTTTCAAGACTTTTCTCAAAAGTTTGCTCAGTCAGATGATCAGATAAGTCAAAAGCAGTCAATGCAGTTAAAAGGTCAAACTGAGGTCAACTGTGGTCAAACCAAAGTCAAACTTCATGATTTTTTTTGCCAACATCAAAGAGAGGTTGGGTGAGAAATATTATCATAATAACTGTAATACCCCAAATTTTGCCCTAAGATTTGTCGTCGCATTTCATTGCATTTAATCAATTACTAACAAATTTGTGTAGTCGTTTGACTTTTTGCAGGTAAATATCATATGGCATGCATTTTTTTTTCTAAAAAGTAAAAATGGCACAATTGGCAGGAGGACATGTGTAAGGAGTTATGAGTGTGAGAGGTTGAGAGTTCGAATCTCACCTTTGTCACTTTTTTTGTTTTTTATTATTTTTACTCTAAATTTTTCTATCTTTCATTAAAAAAATAACAAAAATAGTTTTTTATTATTATTTAATTATTATTTTCGTATTTTAATTAAATCATTTTTTAAAATATTATTTTTTTCACTTTTTTCTAAATTATTCATAAAAATATCCAAAAAATCATAAAATAAAAAATATTGAAAAAATTTTGTTCTTTTTATAATATTTTAGGAATCAATAGGATTATTAGTTTTTATTTTAAGTTTATTTTAATTATTTAAATTTTATTTTTTCTTAACTAATTATTTAGTTTGGGCTTTAAAATGGGCTTTAGGGACATTATTGACAATTTGGTGTTAACCCTAATTTGTTCCCTATATATACATGTGTTGCCTTGTTGGAAAAAAGAGGAGAGAATGAAAAAAACCTAAGAGGAGTGAGTGCCGTTTGCCGTTATTTAGTTTTCTTCTTCATCCATTACTATTGTTTCTTTTTCTTCATCGTTTACCGATATTTCTTTTCCTTCATCTATTACTGTTGTTTCTTTTTCTTCATCTTTTACCGTTATTTCTTTTTCTTCATCTATTACCGTTATTTCTTTTTCTTTATCTATTACTGTTACGTTTATATATATATAATTTTTAAATTGTTAGAGTTTATATATATAAGATTTTTGATCGAATTATGTCGATACGATGTTTGCACATTTGTGTGCATGACGCGTGACATTTGTGTTAGTTCGATCTGGTTGCGATGATCGCATTTTTGTGTGAGCAATAATACTATTTTTTGCTTAATTTCTTTTTCTTTGCGATAAATTTTGTTTCGTCCGATTTAGATCTGGTTGCGATGAGCGCATTTCTGCGTTAGCAACATTGTTGGGTTATTTGGCACATTTAAAATTCATTATTGCTTTATTATTATTATTATTATTATTATTATTATTATTATTATTATTATCATTATTTATTATTATTATCATTATTATCATTATTATTACCATTATTATTATTATTGTTATCATTAATTTATTAAAATTTGTTATAATATAAAAATCTGTTTTTTAAAATAAATAACATTAACATCTTTTCCAAATTAATATGAAAACCTATTATTTTTAAGAAAAAACTTTTTTTTAGATAAATTTAAAATAATAACTAAAATCTTTTTTTTAAAATAATAACTAGAACCGTTATTTATTTTATTTTGTTATTGTTCAATTCAAATTTCACTATCATATTGTATCTGCTCCTCTCATGTAACCTCGCGAACTTAACAATCGCTCTTTAAATTCTGCCTTTAAATTTCTGCTTGCATGGTTTAAATTATGACATTATCTCTCTGTTTGCATGATTCAATTATCTCACGCGTTTACTATTATTTCTATCACATTGCACACATCCGAAGGTTAGGTCTAACTGTTTGGCCGTCGCGCCAATAGTCCGTAAAACTTCACACATTCAATTTCAAATCCTCAAAACTACAAACTACAAACCCTAATTTTCACAAATGCCTCGCCGCAGGCAAAATTACAATTTTACCCTTAGCATTAGGTCAAAGAGCCGCCGCGCTCATTTTAGGGTTTCCCGCCGTGGAATCCCTAATTTAACCCTAATTACAACTTAACATTTCAACGTAGAGATTTGGAGTTTCTACACTCCACGTAAGCGTGTCCTTAAGATGCGTTTATTCCCCTTGAGACCTTGACCACAGTCAAGAAGTTTCTAACCTCCCTATTGAGGGGAACTACGATTACTCTGATTCCACTCCCGTAAGGATACGTAGGCACAAGATGCGATGTCTTGCCGAGTAAACTTAGAATTAACCCCCTTTATTATTTATTATTGCTTATTTATATTTTATTTATCTTTTCTATTTAATTATTTTGCTTATTATTTTGTAATTGTTTCTTGGATGTAAAGTTGTTTAATTATTTAATTATTATTATGGTTAGTAATTAGGGAGTGTAACAACATGTATGTAATATTAAAATAAATTTAGATCACTTTTAAATAAAGATAATTAAAATAAACACGTCACACACGTAAGTCGATTTTAATCGCCGTCTCACTTCCTAAGGATATCCCTCAAGTTGCCTACGAATAATGGTTAAGTGGGGTGTATAAAGCAAGTCCCTCAAATAAAAAAATCATCAAAGTCCCTTATGGTTGCCTTTACGAATCAAGTCCCTTTCGAAAAATGATGATGGTCCCTTATATGTGCTTATTACATCCCACAATGGCCTTCAAAGTCAAAATTGTCCCTCACATACCCCTTAACATCCAAAGTAAGGACTACCTACTCCATTATAGTAGGGATAGTCTTACTAAAGGAAAGAATGAAGAATAAGAAGGACCTTTAAACATTAGGGTAGGTTACTCCTAGGTGCTTGCTCACTTCAAAACTGTTTCGCACTTAAACAAATTTTCAACAAGTTTTCAAACAAGTTCTTAACACATCCTTACATGGATTATTTATTAACTATTCTGAAAATTTTCTATTCACACACTACAATTTCAAAACAATTCAAAAGTGAGCTTAAGTACCTAAGAGCCCATGGATAACCATGGATGAAAAGGGTGCTAACACCTTCCCTTTTCATAACCTACCCCCCGGACCCAAAATATTCTCTAAGGTCTTTCCTGTTCTTTTATAACCTTTCCTTATGGATAAAATAAAAGTCGGTGGCGACTCTTGCTATCCGCAACATTGTTTAAAGTCAGTTCTCCCACCGTGTTACAGAACTGGCGACTCTGCTGGGGATAACAAGGTATAGATAACCTCCCGTTGTTGGGGATAACAAGGTATAGATAACCTCCCGTTGTTGGGGATAGTAGGGTATAGATAGCCTTCGTTTTCGTTTGATAGTAGGATAAGTATAACATCCCGTCTTCGTTCATCGTGCCCTTATTGGAAAGTAATTTCCCGTATATCCGTATGAGGATAAAAGAGATGGATATAAATTCCAGGGGAGATTAGACTTTGTGAAAATGGATTAGTCCTACTGATGGTTTGTAACTGTCTTGTAAAGATGAACCGGCGAAGCTTCGTTGAAATCCTTCCCTCGTTCGTCCTTAGTAAATACTATTACTGCATTTTCATGCATTTCTGGTAAACATCATCATTTTTCTGTAACACGGTGGGAGAACTGACTTTAAACAATGTTGCGGATAGCAAGAGTCGCCACCGACTTTTATTTTATCCATAAGGAAAGGTTATAAAAGAACAGGAAAGACCTTAGAGAATATTTTGGGTCCGGGGGGTAGGTTATGAAAAGGGAAGGTGTTAGCACCCTTTTCATCCATGGTTATCCATGGGCTCTTAGGTACTTAAGCTCACTTTTGAATTGTTTTGAAATTGTAGTGTGTGAATAGAAAATTTTCAGAATAGTTAATAAATAATCCATGTAAGGATGTGTTAAGAACTTGTTTGAAAACTTGTTGAAAATTTGTTTAAGTGCGAAACAGTTTTGAAGTGAGCAAGCACCTAGGAGTAACCTACCCTAATGTTTAAAGGTCCTTCTTATTCTTCATTCTTTCCTTTAGTAAGACTATCCCTACTATAATGGAGTAGGTAGTCCTTACTTTGGAAAGAATGAAGAATAAGAAGGACCTTTAAACATTAGGGTAGGTTACTCCTAGGTGCTTGCTCACTTCAAAACTGTTTCGCACTTAAACAAATTTTCAACAAGTTTTCAAACAAGTTCTTAACACATCCTTACATGGATTATTTATTAACTATTCTGAAAATTTTCTATTCACACACTACAATTTCAAAACAATTCAAAAGTGAGCTTAAGTACCTAAGAGCCCATGGATAACCATGGATGAAAAGGGTGCTAACACCTTCCCTTTTCATAACCTACCCCCCGGACCCAAAATATTCTCTAAGGTCTTTCCTGTTCTTTTATAACCTTTCCTTATGGATAAAATAAAAGTCGGTGGCGACTCTTGCTATCCGCAACATTGTTTAAAGTCAGTTCTCCCACCGTGTTACAGAACTGGCGACTCTGCTGGGGATTTATTTAAGAGGGGTACCCTTAGGAATTAAGATCACTTTAAATTGTTTGCCTTGTTTGCTTTATTATTATATTGTTGGGGTGCTCTTATGTGTGAAAGGTCCTAACCCGGATCTAGTGTACCTTAGGTAAATGGCAATAGACCAAGGAAACTGTACGACGTATATCGATACGGTTGATCTGGTGGCCATAGTTAGTGCGACTTCTTGGTTGGTGCTTATATTCCTTAAGTCAAGTTGAGGATAATATTGAGGCTGCCATATGTTGTCAATGCACTAACTGACTTTTAGAACCCTAGTTAACTCATCTTGGCCTTTAGAAAGTAGTGAGGTAACCGGCTTTGGTGCAGACTGAAGTTGGTTGACACTCGATACTACGCTCATTGAGATCTTAAACTTGGAGGGTTTTGGTTGGCAAGTAAGTTGCCTTCTGAACAACCACCCTTGTGAAGGATCAATGATATTGAGATCCCTTAGAACCTGGTTACTTTTGTAGGACAGGATGAACCATCTAACTTCAGGGGAGGGTACTTGCCTTTGAACCTCATGCAAGCCTTTAAACCTAGGGCTATGGTGTGACTTGTTTGTGTGTGCCACATGTTTGTGATTGAGCATGACATCATGACATCATCATGCATCATAAGCATGTCATTTTCCCTAACCATTTCAAGGACCAAAGGATTTATCTTTGTTCTTTGTTGCAGGTCATGGCTTCTGCTCGTAGAAACACCATCAGGATCAACTTTGTAGGGATACCTGCTAAGCTCAAGGAGTTGGTTTCCCTAGTGCCTGATCATTCCCAGTTCAACAAGAGACATGGTCACTTATTGGATCTAGTTACTTCAGGGTTCAGTGAAGACATGATGAGTGTGCTGTTTCAGTTCTTTGACCCTAAGCACCATTGCTTTACATTTCCTGATTATCAGCTGGTTCCAACCATGGAGGAGTTCTCTAAACTTCTGGGTATACCTGTTCTTGATCAAAAGCCATTCACAGGCTTAGAGAAGGAGCTTAAACCAGAAGTTATTGCTGCAGCTCTACATCTGAAGAAGTCTGACATTGTTATAGAGACGAGAAGTGGAGTTAAAGGTATTCTTGCCAAGGTATTAGTGGATAAAGCTCAAATGTTCTTGAAGGCTATGAGCTACGATGCTGTTGAGGAGATCTTAGCCTTATTGATTTATGGCTTAGTGTTGTTCCCCAATCCTGATCAGTTCATAGACGTTCATGCCATCAACATATTCCTGAGTCACAATCCAGTGCCTACCTTACTTGGAGACATCCTACATTCTCTTCACACCCGTACTACAAGGGCAAGAGGAACTTTGATGTGCTGCATACCTTTACTTTCTAGGTGGTTTATTTCTCACCTTCCTCGCTCAGTAATGAAGAATGAGCAAGGGTTCAGATGGTCCAAGAGGATCATGTCACTTTCTCACTCAGACATCCATTGGTGCTCCAGATCTATGGAGAATGTCACCATCATTGACCGTTGTGGGGAGTTTCCTAATGTGCCACTTCTAGGCATAAGAGGAGGCATCACCTACAACCCATCTCTAGCTTTACGACAGTTTGGTTACGCCCGGAGCGATGGTCCACATGACATGTTGATTCAGGGCATTGTGTTTGATTACGACAACGATCTTCAGGGTTACCGTCAGAGATTCATCCGAGCTTGGGGAAAGGTAAACAGGATTGACAGCAAGACACTGGAGCCTAAGTACACTATTCCTATGGAGGCTTATCTCAGATGGGTACGATCTCGTGCTCAGACACTCATGATGCCATATCCTGCCGTCCTACCAGTTACCATGGAACCTGTTGCTGAAGGAGACACAGCTTATACCATCCTTCACCCAGACATGCCTACTGATATGGAAGACTTGCAGAGATCATGGATCCAACTGAAAGAGCAAAGGGATACTTTCGAGGCTCATTACAAAGCAAGCCAAGCAAGGATCCTAGAGCTAACAAAGCTACTTCATGAGGAACGAAACCTCAACTCATACCTCAACACAAAGAGGAAACGTCCATGGGAGACTTAAAACCCCATCTTTTGTACTTATTTCGTTTTCATTTTTTGTAAGCCTAAAAGGCAAAACAAGTTATTACTAATAAAAAGTTACTTTCTTGTTTGTTTAAGCAAATTTAAATCCTGCGGTCCTTGAAAACATTGCATATGCATTCCCATATCATTGCATCACAGGTTTATAAATTGTGTACAGGTTTCTCATCTTCTCGCTGTTTATTTCAGCAATGGCTCTTGAACAATCAGTTAAGGATCTCCAGGCACAGAATACACAGTTCCAAGAGCTGATCCTGAACCTATCTAAGGGGCAGGATGAATTGAAGACACTGCTGGCCAAGAAGACTAAGAAGGCTAGAAGGTCTGCTGGGTTGCTCAACATGGGAAGAAGGTTCAAAGGTCCTGTCAAGACCAAGGAACATGTTGAAGACTATGAATCTGAAGAATCTGAGCAGGAGAGAGGCAGTCTCCACAACACTATGGGGGACTCTGATTCTGAGGCTAACTACTACCATGAGCCTAACGAAGACAAATTCAAGATGCTGGTGGATAGAATGGATGCTATGGAATTACAGAAATCATCTGGGCTGGATTTTGAGGATTTGAGCCTGATATCTGGGGTGGTCATACCCATTGGGTTCAAAGTTCCTACATTTGTTGTCTATGATGGGGTCTCTTGTCCCAAATTGCATCTGAGGTCTTATGTCAGAAGAATTCAACCCCACACTGCTGATAAAAAGTTGTGGATCCATTTCTTTCAAGAGAGTTTATCTGGAGCTCAGCTAGAGTGGTATTATCAGTTGGAGAGTGTCAACATCAGAGATTGGAATGACCTTGCTGAAGCTTTCTACAAGCAGTATCAATACAATGCTGACTTAGCCCCCACTCGCATGCAGCTTCAAAGCATGTCTATGGGTGCCAAAGAAAGCTTTAAGGAGTATGCTCAGAAGTGGAGAGACTTAACTGGAAGAGTTCAACCCCCTTTGACTGATAGGGAGTTGGTTGATATGTTCATGTGTACGCTGAATGGTCCGTTTTACAGTCATCTCATTGGAAGCTCATCATCAGGCTTCACTGAGTTGATCATGACAGGAGAGCGAGTAGAGAATGGTATCAAGAGTGGTAAGATCCAAGTGGGCACTTCTTCATCAGGTGTTGCAAAGAAGCCTCCCACTGGGAAGAGAGAATCTAATGCTGTGTATGGTCAGCCTGATCGTAACAGAAGGCATCAGTCTGTTAGTGCAGTTCATATTTCAAATCCAACTCCTGCAACAACAGAGCAACCTCAAGGCAACCAACAGAGGGCTAGAAGACAGTTCACGAAGATCAACATGTCAATGGCTCAGGCATTGCAACACTTGTTGAAAGCTGAACTTATTACCCTGAGGGAGGCCCCTCAGAATCCCAATGTTACCTCTCCCAAGTACAATCCCAATGCACGATGTGCATATCATTCAAACTGTCCAGGACATGATACTAATAACTGCTGGGTCTTGAAGAACAAAATTCAGGATATGATTGATGCTGGAGAAATTGAGTTTGATCCACCAGGTACTCCAAATGTGATTACAGCTCCAATGCCAAATCACGAGAAGACTGTCAACGCCATTGATGAAGATATTGATAAAGATCTGCATGTCTATTCAGTTCTGGAGTTGAGCACACCATTGTCTGTTATCAAAAAGAGGTTAGTACCAGCTGGGATCTTTCCAGGTTGTCATGAAGATTGTCTATATTGTACCTATAAGCCGGATAGTTGCTTCATTTTGAGAGATGGGATTCAACATCTCATGGATAAATATACTATAGTGTTTGAAAGAAGACCAGCATCTGTAGAAAGTATGGTGGATCATCTGACTCAGGGTAAGAAGATTGAAGAGGTTGACATGGTTGACAAAGTACCACTAAGAATCACTTCAAAGGGTCCCATTAAAATCACCCATCAGGGCCCAATCAAGATTACTGCTGAAGGTCCTGTGAAAGTTGTTGCTGAAGCCAGAGTAGCTCCTCTGATCATTACCACTCCTGGTCCTATTCCTTATACATCTGACAAAGCTGTGCCTTGGCACTATGGGTCTGATGTTTACATCCATGGTGTCAAGCAGGAGCCTTTACCTGATATGCCTGTTGACGTTGATAATATTGCTGGATCTAGCAAGATCACTCGTAGTGGAAGAGTCTTCTCTCCTCCAGTTGCTTCTAAGAGTGCAGTTACTCCTGCTGTTACTTCCACCACTGATGCTCGGGGCAAGGGTCCTGTTATTGAGCCTGTATCTACTGATGTGCCAGCTGCTGATGACCTCTCTAAGCAGATGGAAGAAGTATTGAAAATCATTCGCAAGAGTGATTATGATATTGTTGATCAGCTGGGGCATACTCCCTCAAAGATTTCTATGCTCTCCCTGTTATTATGTTCTGAGGCTCATGCCAAGTCATTGATCAAGTTTCTAAAGATGGCTCATGTACCCAGTGCAATTTCTGTGGACCAGTTTGAGAATTGTGTTGCTCACCTGACCTATGACAACGGGTTAGGATTTTCTGATGCTGACTTGACCCCTGCCAAGAGGGATCATAACAGGGCCTTGCATATTTCAATTGAATGCAGGGGCACTACCCTGTCTCATGTGCTGATAGACAATGGTTCCTCTCTGAATGTGTTGCCTAAGGAAGTCCTGAACAAGTTGAGTCCTGAAGATACGGTATTGAAGCCCAGTAATATTGTGGTAAAGGCTTTTGATGGTTCTAGAAGAGTAGTGCATGGGGAAATTGATCTTCCAATCAAGGTTGGCTCTCAGGTGTTCACTGCTACATTCTATGTGATGGATATTCGTCCTTCGTACTCATGTCTGCTTGGTCGTCCCTGGATCCATGGGGCAGGTGCTGTGACCTCCACATTACATCAAAAGTTGAGATATCCAGTGAATGGAAAAGTTGTTACTGTCTTTGGAGAGGAAGAATACTTTGTCAGCCATGTAAACACTTTCAAGTATCTGGAAGTAGAAGGTGAATACATTGAAACTCCATGTCAGTCATTTGAAGTGGTTCCCTGGGCTGTTAAGGATTGTGTGACTCCTCCTGCTGTGAAGAAGGTTCCTGTGGTCATCGGAAACCCTCCAACAATGGCAATGGCCTCCCTCAATGATGCAAAAGCTGTGGTGGAAGAAGGTGGTTGTACTATTTGGGGTCAGCTTCCTGATATTCCATACAAGTCTGACAAGTTTGGTTTGGGTTTCACTGCAGAGTCCCAGAAGGCTGTCCGTCGTGCCCGTGCTGTTCGTATCACCAATCAAGGGGTTATCAATGCTGTGGGAGATCAAGATGAAGACTACAACTTGGAGGCATGGATTTTTCCTACTGTGGGTGCTGGACTCAATAATTGGACAGCTGAAGATGTTATCCCTATCTCCTTTAGTCAGGAGTAAATACTATTACTGTGTTATGTTTTTAAATTTATAATTTCTGGAACAATTAAAACTTTCAAGCCATGTGCCTTACCCGGGGCACAATGGTGTGCTTGTTACGGGTTGTCATTTCATTTGCATACTTCATTCAATAAAATCAGTGGACGTTTCGTTTTCGTAAATATTGTGTTCCTTGTCTTTCTTTTTCTTTTATTTTTGCTTTATCAGCTATGTGTTCTTACACACACCCACGTCACTAAAATGCAGATCCTCATCCACTATGGATCCAATTGATAACAGTTCTACTATTGCCAATTACAATTTCGAGAATCCGATCTATCAAACTGAAGACGGAAACGAGGACGATTGTGAAATACCTGTAGAGCTTGCTAGGTTGTTACAACAAGAAGAGAAAGCTATACAGCCACATGAAGAGCCAGTCGAAGTTGTGAATCTGGGAACTGAAGAAAACAGAAAAGAGGTCAAGATAGGGGCTGATTTAGAGGACAGTGTCAAGAGCAGGTTGATTCAGATGCTACGTGACTATGTGGAGATCTTTGCTTGGTCTTATGAAGATATGCCAGGGTTGGATACAGACATTGTGGTTCACCGTTTGCCAGTAAAAGAAGATTGTCGTCCAAAGAAGCAGAAGGTTCGTCGTATGCGTCCTGAAATGTCAGAAAAGATCAAAGCAGAGGTAATGAAACAGTTCAATGCAGGGTTCTTGGCCGTAACTTCTTATCCTCAGTGGGTTGCAAATGTGGTACCAGTTCCTAAGAAAGATGGTAAGGTACGTATGTGTGTAGACTACAGAGATCTGAACAAGGCTAGCCCTAAAGATGACTTTCCACTTCCTCATATTGATATCCTGGTAGACAACACTGCTCAGCATAAGGTATTCTCTTTTATGGATGGTTTCTCTGGTTACAATCAAATCAAGATGGCACCTGAAGATATGGAGAAGACTACATTTGTGACACAGTGGGGCACCTTTTGCTATAAGGTAATGCCATTTGGTTTGAAGAATGCAGGGGCAACATATCAGCGTGCTATGGTGGCTTTGTTTCATGATATGATTCATCATGAGATAGAGGTATATGTGGATGATATGATAGCCAGATCTCAGAATGAAGAGCAACATCTTGATCATCTGCACAAGTTGTTTGAGAGGTTGAAGAAATACCAGTTGAGATTGAACCCAAACAAGTGTACTTTTGGAGTTAGATCTGGAAAACTCTTGGGTTTCATTGTCAGTGGAAAAGGTATTGAAGTGGATCCTGCAAAAGTGAAAGCTATACGAGAGATGCCAGCTCCCCGTACTGAGAAGGAGGTTAGAGGTTTCTTGGGACGATCGAACTACATTGCAAGATTTATTTCCCAATTAACTACCATCTGTGAGCCAATCTTCAAGTTGTTGAGGAAAGATCAGGTGATGGAATGGAATGATGAGTGCCAGACTGCCTTTGATGAAATCAAGAGATATTTGCTAGAACCTCCAATTTTAATGCCACCAGTTGACGGAAGACCCTTGATTATGTATTTAACAGTATTAGACAACTCAATGGGGTGTGTATTGGGGCAACATGACGAGTCTGGTCGAAAAGAGCAGGCAATATACTACCTTAGCAAAAAGTTTACCGACTGTGAAACAAGATACTCTTAGAAAACTTGTTGCGCTTTGGCATGGGCTGCTCGCCGACTAAGACAGTATATGTTGACCCATACTACCTTGTTGATTTCGAAGATGGATCCAATCAAGTACATATTTGAGAAACCTGCTCTCTCCGGAAGAATTGCAAGATGGCAAATGATCTTGACGGAATATGATATACAGTATACCACTCAGAAGGCCATTAAGGGGAGTGTTGTTGCTGATCATTTGGCTCATCAAGCAGTAGATGATTACCAGTCAATGAATTTTGAGTTCCCTGATGAAGACATTATGTCTGTTACCAAAGAACCTGGACAATATGACGGACCTGAACAAGGATCCCGATGGACTATGGTTTTTGATGGTGCCTCCAATGCACATGGTAATGGTGTTGGTGTTGTGATTAGTTCCCCTGAAGGTTGTCATACCCCGATTACTGCCAGACTTTGTTTCTATTGTACCAATAACATGGCTGAGTATGAGGCATGTATCATGGGTATGCAAGTTGCTATTGATATGAAGATTCAGTTCCTTGAGGTGTATGGAGATTCAGCTCTGGTAGTAAGTCAGATTAAAGGAGATTGGGATACAAAGCATGATAATCTCATTCCTTACAGAGAACATGTGTTGTCTTTGATCCCACATTTCAAAGAGATTACTTTTGGACATATTCCACGAAGAGAGTATCAGTTGGCAGACGCATTGGCCACCATGGCATCTATGTTTGAGATCAGCTGGGATGATGAAGCTCCCAAGATTACCATTGATAGATTTGAGAAGCCTGCATACTGCAATGAGATTGACACTGAAGGGGCAGAGGAGAAGCCTTGGTTCTATGAAGTGAAAAACTATCTTGAAGCTCAGGAGTTCCCTGAAGGGGCATCTGTCAAAGATAGGAAGTTCCTGAGAAGGTTTTCTGCTAAGTTCTTTCTGAGTAATGGCATTCTGTATAAGCGTAATCATGATTCAACTATGCTTCGTTGTGTGGATAAGAAGGAAGCTACAGAAATTATGGAAGAGATGCATGATGGGACCTTTGGCACTCATTCTAGTGGTCATACCATGGCAAAGAAGATTTTGAGAGCAGGTTACTATTGGTCTACCATGGAAGCTGATTGCTATCAACACTCCAGAACATGTCACAAATGTCAAATCTATGCTGATAAAGTACATGTACCTCCATCTCCATTGAATGTGTTGACTGCTCCTTGGCCCTTTGCCATGTGGGGCATTGATATGATTGGTGAGATCAAGCCTACTGCTTCTAATGGGCATCGTTTCATCCTGGTTGCTATTGATTACTTCACGAAGTGGGTAGAGGCAGCTTCATTTGCATCTGTGACTAAGAATGTTGTGGCTCGGTTCATTAAGAATAATCTCATATGTAGGTATGGTATCCCTGAAAGGATTATCACTGACAATGGCTCTAATCTGAACAACACTATGATTACTGATCTCTGTACGCAGTTCAAGATTAAGCATCACAACTCTTCTCCGTATCGTCCAAAGATGAATGGGGCAGTTGAAGCTGCTAATAAGAACATTAAGAAGATTGTACAGAAGATGACGGTTACTTACAAGGATTGGCACGAGATGTTACCATTTGCTCTGCATGGTTATCGTACTACAATACGTACTTCAACAGGGGCAACCCCATTCTCCTTAGTCTATGGTATGGAAGCAGTTCTGCCTATTGAAGTTCAGATCCCCTCCTTGAGAATTATGAAGGATGCAGGCTTGGATGAAGATGAGTGGATTCAGACTCGACTTGACCAGATAAATTTGATTGATGAGAAAAGGTTAGCAGCAGTTTGTCATGGCCAGATGTACCAGAAACGGATGATCAAAGCTTTTAACAAGAAGGTTAAGCCAAAGGTATATCAGGCTGGTGACTTGGTAATCAAGCGTATCATATTACCACAGGGTGATCCTAGGGGCAAGTGGACTCCAACATATGAGGGACCATTTGTAGTCAAGACAGTGTTCTCAGGAGGTGCCATGATACTGACTACAATGGATGGTGAAGACTTCCCACAACCTGTAAACGCAAACATAGTTAAAAAATACTACGCATAAAAAGAGACCCGCTAGGTTGACAGGCCTAGGCAAAAATAAGGGCATCCCGGCAAACCAAAAGGGTTTGGGCAAAAATTAGGGATATATATATATAAAAGATGTACACCCGGCAAGTCGAAAACCTGAAAAGGCGGCTTGGGCAAAAAAGGGTATCCCGGTGGATTGAAAACCTGAAAGGGCAATCCAGGCAAAAGTTAGGGATTAAAGCGTATGACTATGTCTCGTTTGGATCACTCATGAAACTGCAACCAGTTGTACTACTTACTCAAGCTCAAACAGATAAAGCTCAATCCAATCGTTTCCGTCTCAACAGCAAGAAGATGAGATACTTGAGTGGCAATAGTAGAATTGAAACTCAATAGGATTATTTCCCACATAGCTGATTCTTTTTGTAAAACTTCATGACAAAATTCTCTTACTAGGGTTTATGTCTCCTTGTACAAACTTACCCGTGTATGGGTCACTTTTGATATAAATAAATTCCATCTTTTGAATCCAGATTCACTTTTACCCTATTTACATAAGCGAAACGTCCATTGGTTGTGTTTGAATGTATGTATGCCTTTGAATATGATTGATGTTTACCAGAAACGCATGTATGCTTTTAATATGATTGATGTTTACCAGAAATGCATGAAAATGCAGTAATAGTATTTACTAAGGACGAACGAGGGAAGGATTTCAACGAAGCTTCGCCGGTTCATCTTTACAAGACAGTTACAAACCATCAGTAGGACTAATCCATTTTCACAAAGTCTAATCTCCCCTGGAATTTATATCCATCTCTTTTATCCTCATACGGATATACGGGAAATTACTTTCCAATAAGGGCACGATGAACGAAGACGGGATGTTATACTTATCCTACTATCAAACGAAAACGAAGGCTATCTATACCCTACTATCCCCAACAACGGGAGGTTATCTATACCTTGTTATCCCCAACAACGGGAGGTTATCTATACCTTGTTATCCCCAGCAGACGGAGGGTTATATATTCTTCAACAACGAATCGGGATTTATTTTTCTTGGCCAGCAGTTGTTATACAAGGATATCCAGACACTTCCAGCAGTGTCATAGCATACATACATCATTTACATCATACCATAACATATATGTCTATAGTACATTACCTAAGTGCATCATGTCATACATGCATACATAAAGCATAAACTAATGTTGTTATACAGAATGCTACCTTGTTTTCAGGTTAATTATCCAACAAACAATCTTATGATCTTTGGGACTGCTTTATTGTAACCTCAGGGTTACTTTATCCTCCTGATGAGCTTCTTATTACTTTGGGACTGCTTTATTGTAACCTCAGGGTTATTTTATCCTCCTGATAGCCTCTCATGACTTCAAGACTGCTTTAGAGCTACTGATTGCTCTATCCTCCTGAAATCATCCTATTACTTCAAGACTGCTTTAGAGCTATTCATTGCTCTATCCTCATGAGGTCATATTACTACTTCAAGACTGCTTTAGAGCTATTCATTGCTCTATCCTCCTGAAGCCATCTAATTATTTCAAGACTGCTTTAGAGTTATCCATTGCTCTATCCTCCTGAAATTACATTATTATTTCAAGACTGCTTTAGAGCTATCCATTGCTCTATCCTCCTGAAATCATTACTTCAAGACTGCTTTAGAGCTATTGATTGCTCTATCCTCCTGAAGACATATCACATTATTATTTCAAGACTGCTTTAGAGCTGTTGATTGCTCTATCCTACTGAAGCCATTCTATTACTTCAAGACTGCTTTAGAGCTATTGATTGCTCTATCCTCCTGAAGCCATTATTACTTCAAGACAGCTTTAGAGCTATTGATTGCTCTATCCTCCTGAGGTCAGATTTATCACTTCAAGACTGCTTTAGGGTTATCATTATTGATTGCTCTATCCTCATGAAGACATGCTGTTACATCAGTATTACTCCAGACTCCTGACAGTTCTCATTATACTACTGAAGAACTTTCCCCTAGTGGCATCTTTAAGCCCACTCAATCATGTTCAACCAACCATCAATATCACTCCATGCACTGGTGAGTGCAAATTTTTGGGCTTTTGTGTTCAATCCCCTTCAACCTTCCAGGTTACGACTGGCAAATATACCAATCTAACCCCTCAGGTTTCAGAAAATTGAACAGGGGCAGCTGTTGCACCCCAAAATTTGCCCTCACAATATAAGACTTTATGTTCCAAGAAGGTTCACAAGGTTCACAAAATTCACAATTGGTCAGAAGAGTTGACAATTCCCTCAGACAATGCACCTCCTAAGCAGTGCATCCAAAACTAGGGTTTTGACTTTAATCAGGCTAAATGGACTTCCAAGACTTCAAGTGAGCTTCATAACATCTTATATGTGTATAAGAACCCCCATGTCAAGTTTCAAGACTTTTCTCAAAAGTTTGCTCAGTCAGATGATCAGATAAGTCAAAAGCAGTCAATGTAGTTAAAAGGTCAAACTGAGGTCAACTGTGGTCAAACCAAAGTCAAACTTCATGATTTTTTTTGCCAACATCAAAGAGAGGTTGGGTGAGAAATATTATCATAATAACTGTAATACCCCAAATTTTGCCCTAAGATTTGTCGTCGCATTTCATTGCATTTAATCAATTACTAACAAATTTGTGTAGTCGTTTGACTTTTTGCAGGTAAATATCATATGGCATGCATTTTTTTTTCTAAAAAGTAAAAATGGCACAATTGGCAGGAGGACATGTGTAAGGAGTTATGAGTGTGAGAGGTTGAGAGTTCGAATCTCACCTTTGTCACTTTTTTTGTTTTTTATTATTTTTACTCTAAATTTTTCTATCTTTCATTAAAAAAATAACAAAAATAGTTTTTTATTATTATTTAATTATTATTTTCGTATTTTAATTAAATTATTTTTTAAAATATTATTTTTTTCACTTTTTTCTAAATTATTCATAAAAATATCCAAAAAATCATAAAATAAAAAATATTGAAAAAAATTTTGTTCTTTTTATAATATTTTAGGAATCAATAGGATTATTAGTTTTTATTTTAAGTTTATTTTAATTATTTAAATTTTATTTTTTCTTAACTAATTATTTAGTTTGGGCTTTAAAATGGGCTTTAGGGACATTATTGACAATTTGGTGTTAACCATAATTTGTTCCCTATATATACATGTGTTGCCTTGTTGGAAAAAAGAGGAGAGAATGAAAAAAACCTAAGAGGAGTGAGTGTCGTTTGCCGTTATTTAGTTTTCTTCTTCATCCATTACTATTGTTTCTTTTTCTTCATCGTTTACCGATATTTCTTTTCCTTCGTCTATTACTGTTGTTTCTTTTTCTTCATCTTTTACCGTTATTTCTTTTTCTTCATCTATTACCGTTATTTCTTTTTCTTTATCTATTACTGTTACGTTTATATATATATAATTTTTAAATTGTTAGAGTTTATATATATATATAAGATTTTTGATCGAATTATGTCGATACGATGTTTGCACATTTGTGTGCATGACGCGTGACATTTGTGTTAGTTCGATCTGGTTGCGATGATCGCATTTTTGTGTGAGCAATAATACTATTTTTTGCTTAATTTCTTTTTCTTTGCGATAAATTTTGTTTCGTCCGATTTAGATCTGGTTGCGATGAGCGCATTTCTGCGTTAGCAACATTGTTGTGTTATTTGGCACATTTAAAATTCATTATTGCTTTATTATTATTATTATTATTATTATTATTATTATTATTATTATTATTATTATCATTATTTATTATTATTATCATTATTATCATTATTATTACCATTATTATTATTATTGTTATCATTAATTTATTAAAATTTGTTATAATATAAAAATCTGTTTTTTAAAATAAATAACATTAACATCTTTTCCAAATTAATATGAAAACCTATTATTTTTAAGAAAAAACTTTTTTTTAGATAAATTTAAAATAATAACTAAAATCTTTTTTTTAAAATAATAACTAGAACCGTTATTTATTTTATTTTGTTATTGTTCAATTCAAATTTCACTATCATATTGTATCTGCTCCTCTCATGTAACCTCGCGAACTTAACAATCGCTCTTTAAATTCTGCCTTTAAATTTCTGCTTGCATGGTTTAAATTATGACATTATCTCTCTGTTTGCATGATTCAATTATCTCACGCGTTTACTATTATTTCTGTCACATTGCACACATCCGAAGGTTAGGTCTAACTGTTTGGCCGCCGCGCCAATAGTCCGTAAAACTTCACACATTCAATTTCAAATCCTCAAAACTACAAACTACAAACCCTAATTTTCACAAATGCCTCGCCGCAGAGATTTGGAGATTTGGAGTTTCTACACTCCACGTAAGCGTGTCCTTAAGATGCGTTTATTCCCCTTGAGACCTTGACCACAGTCAAGAAGTTTCTAACCTCCCTATTGAGAGGAACTACGATTACTCTGATTCCACTCCCGTAAGGATACGTAGGCACAAGATGCGATGTCTTGCCGAGTAAACTTAGAATTAACCCCCTTTATTATTTATTATTGCTTATTTATATTTTATTTATCTTTGCTATTTAATTATTTTGCTTATTATTTTGTAATTGTTTCTTGGATGTAAAGTTGTTTAATTATTTAATTATTATTATGGTTAGTAATTAGGGAGTGTAACAACATGTATGTAATATTAAAATAAATTTAGATCACTTTTAAATAAAGATAATTAAAATAAACACGTCACACACGTAAGTCGATTTTAATCGCCGTCTCACTTCCTAAGGATATCCCTCAAGTTGCCTACGAATAATGGTTAAGTGGGGTGTATAAAGCAAGTCCCTCAAATAAAAAAATCATCAAAGTCCCTTATGGTTGCCTTTACGAATCAAGTCCCTTTCGAAAAATGATGATGGTCCCTTATATGTGCTTATTACATCCCACAATGGCCTTCAAAGTCAAAATTGTCCCTCACATACCCCTTAACATCCAAAGTAAGGACTACCTACTCCATTATAGTAGGGATAGTCTTACTAAAGGAAAGAATGAAGAATAAGAAGGACCTTTAAACATTAGGGTAGGTTACTCCTAGGTGCTTGCTCACTTCAAAACTGTTTCGCACTTAAACAAATTTTCAACAAGTTTTCAAACAAGTTCTTAACACATCCTTACATGGATTATTTATTAACTATTCTGAAAATTTTCTATTCACACACTACAATTTCAAAACAATTCAAAAGTGAGCTTAAGTACCTAAGAGCCCATGGATAACCATGGATGAAAAGGGTGCTAACACCTTCCCTTTTCATAACCTACCCCCCGGACCCAAAATATTCTCTAAGGTCTTTCCTGTTCTTTTATAACCTTTCCTTATGGATAAAATAAAAGTCGGTGGCGACTCTTGCTATCCGCAACATTGTTTAAAGTCAGTTCTCCCACCGTGTTACACGTCCGGCCAAGTTGTCTAATGTTATTTGTTCCCTAATATGCGACATGTGTGTGAAAACACTGTTGGTACACATTTGTTTTCTAACCTTTGTCTGCAGAAGTGGGAATGAAATAAGTAGGGGAGAAGCTTGTACTTATCCAGGATGCTTCAAGTGTGGAGTGATGGCTCAGTGTGTTGATGAACGCTCTTATAGTTTGGTAAATATGGTCTATACCCCATCATGATTTTTGGCTGTCTATTAACAAATTGAGGAACTGATCACCCTTAATCTCTTGTTGATAGTAGACAGAGTCATGTTTGAGGGGATAGACGTTTCTTGCAAGCTTAGATGGTGTGTGTAGTGAATTATTTTGATTTAAGCTAAGTGCTTACAAATTGTTTCGATGAGTTGGTGCAGGATGGTGCTGAGATGTTTATTTTGATAGAAACTTTGAGTGTTAATAAAGTGGGGAAGTTGGTGGTGTGCTGATTATTTGTGATTGTCCGGAAGTTTTTCCTAATGAGATAAGTGATTTACTGCCGGAACATGAAATTGAGTTTGCAATCGACTTAGTTCCTGGAACCAGCCTGATATCGACGGATCCATATCGTATGTCTGCATTGGGATTGAAAGAGTTGCAGAGTCAACTTGAAGATTTGCTTGGGAAGAGATTCATTTGTTTGAGTGTGTCACTGTGGGGTGCACCAATTTTGTTGATTAAGAAGAAAAAAGGTTATGTGAGGCTTTGTGTGGATTTTAGACAACTGAACAAGGTGACTATCAAGAATAAGTGTTCACTTCCAAGGATTGATGATTTGATGGATCTGTTGGTTGCTGCAAGTGTGTTCAGTAAGATAGATTTAAGATATGGGTATCATCAGATTCGTGTGAAAGCTGAAGATCTTCAGGAGACTGCTTTCAAAACAAGGTATGAACATTATGAGTATTTTATGATGCCATATGGTATGACTAATGCACCATGTGTATTTATGGAGTATATTAACAGGATTTTCCATCCTTATTTGGGAAAGTTTGTGGTTGCGTTCATTGATGATATTTTGATATCTTTGAAGAGTAAAGAGGATCGTACTGAGCATCTGAAAATTTTATTATCGGCGTTGAAAGAGAAGCAGTTGTATGCAAAACTGACAAAGTGTGAGTTTTGGTTGAAGGAAGTGAGTTTCCTTGGTCATGTGATCTCGAGTAGAGTTATTGCGGTTGATATATCAAAGGTTGAAGCTGTATCGCAATAGGAAACTCTAAAACTTGTTTTTGAGATTAGAAGTTTTCTTGGGTTGGCAGGTTATTATCGACAATTCATTGAAGGATTTTTCCAAGTTATATTTCCCACTGACGCAGTGGACTAGGAAGGTTCAAGCTTTTGTTTTGGATGCAAAGTGTGAAGTAAGTTTCAAGAGCTTTTGAGGAGGCTGACAGCAGCTCGTGTTTTGATTTTGCTGAATCCGGCAGAACAATTGTTGTATTTTGTGATGCTTCATTGATGGGATTGGGAGGTGTGTTAATGCAACATCAACAAGTTTTAGCTTATGCTTCAAGACAACTTAAAGTGCATAATAGGAATTATCTGACACATGATTTAGAGTTGGTTGTTGTTGTGTTTGTGTCAAAGCTTTGGAGGCATTATTTGTTTAGTTTGATATTTGAGGTGTTTAGTGACCATAAGAGTTGGAAGTATTTCTTTGATCAGAAAGAGTTGAATGCGAGGTAAAGGAGAATAGCTTGAACTTCTGAAGGATTATGATTTTGAATTGAGTAACCACCCTGGTAAGTTGTAGCTGATGCATTAAGTAGGAAGTCCTTGCATATGTCGATGCTTATGGTTCGATAGTTAGGGTTGATTGAACAATTCTGTGATATGAGTTTGGTTTGTGAAGAGATCTCTTCTGGGGTTAAACTTAGTATGTTGGATCTTACTAGTGGTATTATTGATGAGATTCAAGGAGGTTAGAAAATCTTATTTGAGTTGGTAGATCGAATGAATTTGATGAATCAAAGTCGAAGAGCTTATTTTCAGATTAATGGAATGGTATCATGAGATGTCGTGATAGAGTTTGTGTTCCAGATATTGTTGCATTGAAAAAGAGTATTCGTGAAGAAAGACATTGAAGTAAATTGAGTATCCATCTCGGTGCTATGAAGAGGTACTCGGATTTGAGGAAATTATTTTGGTCGCCAGGGATGAAGAAAGAAGTGACTGAGTTTGTGTATACTGGTTAGACTTGTCAGAAGTCGAAGATTGAACATCAGAGACCGTTGGGTCTGATGCAACCGTTGAATATTTAGAGTGGAAATGGGATAGTATTTCCATGGATTTTGTGTCGGTTTTACCGAAGACTTTGAAGGGATATGATTCAATTTGGGTGATTGTGGATAGATTGACTAGATCAACTCATTTCTTACCAATGAGGATTAGTCATTCTTTGTTGGAGCTAGCTGAGATGTATATTGAGGAAGTTGTGAAGTTGTATCAGATACCGTCGAGTATTATGTCTGATAGAGATCTGAGATCTTCATTGAGGTTTTGGGAGAGTTTGCAGACGCTTTGGGTACCATGTTGAGATTGAGTTCTGCCTATCATCCGCAGACGGATGGACAGACAAAGAGAATTATCCAGTATTTAGAGGATTTTCTGAGAGCTTGTGTGTTGGATCAAGGTGGATCGTGGGATAGTCATTTGCCGCTGATTGAGTTTACCTACAATAATAGTTACTATTCTAGTATCGAAATGGCACTGTATGAGGCTTTGTATGGTAGGAGATGTAGGACTCCTTTGTGTTGGTATGAGTCAGGCGAGGGTGTTGTACTCGGACCTGAGATTGTGCAGGAGACGACTGAAAAGACCAAGATGATCCAAGAAAAGATAAAAGCGTCACAGAGTCGTCGGGAAAGTCACCATGATAAGAGGAGGAAAGCACTAGAATTCCAATAGGGGATTACGTGTTTTTGAGAGTTACGCCAGTAACTGGTGTTGGCCGAGCTTTGAAGTCCAGAAAGCTCACACCATATTTTGTTGGTCGGTATCAGAGTGGCGCAGCGGAAGCATGGGAGAAGTAGCATGTCAGACTATTTTACCGCCGTCGCTTGCGAATTTGCATGATGTGTTTCATGTGTCTAAGTTGAGGAAGTACATTCTAGATTTGTCACATATGATTCAGATGGATGATGTACGAGTAGGAGATGATTTGACTGTTGAGGCGTTGCCAGTTCTGATTGATGAACGAGAAACGAAGCAACTGCGAGGTAAAGAGATTGCCTTGGTAAAGGTAGTTTGGGGAGGACCAACTGGAGAAAGTTGGACTTGCGAGTGTGAAGATCAGATGAGGGAGTCGTATCTGACTCTATTTTCTTGAGGTAATTTTCGAGGGCGAAAATTCTTTTAAGTGGGGGAGAGTTGTATAACCCCAAATTTTATTGGAATATTTATTTAATTTATTTAAATAAGAATATTCACATTTTTTGTAATTTTGGTGGTTGTTGTGGAATATTGGGAATTATGGAGTTTTGGATTATTTGTTTAAATAATAGTATATAATATGAATACATTAGTATTATTATTAATTTAAATAAATATAAGTTAACTATGGGCAAATTGGACAATTAAGGAGGAGCTAGTGAGGATAATATGGGAAACGCCCAATTTATAGGCTCAAGGTTAGGTTTAACAAAAAGGGATTTCTGAGGGAATTAGGATTCATTTTTGTTAGACCGTGAAAAGAGAAGAAATAGAGGCCATAGATCTGAGGAAGAGGTTTGAGGCAAAAGTTTCGAAAGGTTTTCTGAAAGATTTGAAAAGGCTTAGAGTCGGCAATTAAGGTATGGGGAGTATTGCCTTCATTGTTTTCAATGTGTAATTTCAATGTATTTAAGGTCGATTTAAGGGTTTAAAGGGTTTGAGGTTGATTATGGGATAAAAGGAATTTGGCCTTCGTGGCCTAAATTGAGATTTTAACCGTATGGATTTATTTGGGTTAAAGGAAATTACGCCTTCGTGGCCAAAGCTCTGATTTGACATTTGTCCAACCCTGTAGGAAAATTTGATAATGAGGAACTCTAATGAACGTGGTGTAGTTGTAATGAAATTATGATGAATTTTTGTTACTCCATGAGTCAAACATAGCCTAGTTGAGTTTTAGGATGTTATTTTGATATAAAATCGGGTCTAGGGTAATGGGGGTTAGTGGTATAGACTTTGGAGTGATAATCTGGGGTGAAAGTGCTCTAAAAAAGTGATTTTTGGAGTTCAGAACAGTGTGAGTCGACCGCTAGAACCCCTGGGTTGACCGGATATCACCCGAATGCAAAATTATTGAAATTTTAAAAGTATGTGTCGACTCATATCTCTGTGCGTCGACCTTTGAGTCGACTAATATATAGAAAAACGTTAGAAACGATTTCAGTCATAATTTTTTAACCGTTAATCCAAATGACGAACCGTTTGAAGCGTTGGAAAGCTAATGAACAGGGCTATTCCATTGTATAGATAATAGAATTGGTTTCCCAATAGTTTTATATCTAATATGTTTAAGAATTTAATTATGTTCTGGTTCAGTGATGTGTTGATGCTATGATTTTCTGGGTGAATTACTATGAGTGTAACTGTGATTCCTATGTGATTAAATGAACGTATGATGAATTAACATGAGTATAATTATGACTCCTATATGATTAAATTGATGTATGATGAATTACCATGAATATAAATATGATGTATATGTGATTAATACATGATTGCATGATGAATTCCCATGAGGAACTGTGTTGATTTGTGATGTTGATTCTGTGGGTTTTAATGATTCTATGATGATGTGATTTTTATGATTATTTTGATGAATGATGATCCGCCTATGATGTTATTATGAGGATGATTATTGACGTATGCATCATGCATTCATGTACACCTGGACTTCAGTTTAGGACCTTGATTTCTTTGGCTTCAATCCCATTGTGCATATATGAGGTATTTTGATGTGGTTCGGTTCTCGAGTAGAATCGATCTATTGATGGGGATCTATGGAGGGTTGATGGCCCAGTGTCAATCGAGTTGTGATGATTGGTACCACATGCATTGAGTCTTGTTGCATTTGCATTTGTGAGATGCTCTAGAGTAAATTATGATGTTGTGACCTTTGATGTTCCTTGATGAATATGATGATGTTAAATATGAAAATGACGTCATTTTATATGTTGATTTCCTGCATTGATTATTATGAATCGTTTTACTCACCCTGCCTGTTCGAATGTTGCCTCCACGTGGTTAACCCGCAGATGACCAGGTTTAGCCGTGGACGCCGTCGATGATATTTTCGGAGTTTTGAGTTGTTGGCCTTTTGGTTAACGTAGAGGGTCTTGCTTTGATAGTGTAACATCAGATTGGTGTCTTTGAGTTAAACCATGATTTATTTGATTTGGTTATTTTGATTATGTTCCCGTATAAGGAAAACTTTGGATTATGCGTTTTGAGTTCCGCTGCGATTTTTTTTATGTCTTTTGGGAAAACCCGTTGTTTATGGAGCTTTGACTTATATTTGATTTATTGGGAAATGTACGCCCTTCGATATGATTTTATTGAGTTTAATATTTTACTTTGATATATGTGAATATTTTGCCATTTAATTGTGGGGTAGAAAAGGGTGTTACATCAACCACCTTAATCAAAGCTATCCATGCCCTCTTATATGAGGGAGTATAATTATATCGTGTACTCACCTTCAATGATAGATCATTGTTAACGACATATAAAATTTGATCGCATATTAATTAAGAGTTGATTTTCCGATGATCCTGGATTGGGTTGGTGATTATGTAAGCGTGAGCTAGACCCATAGAACCTATCTCCCAAGAATCACTCTTCTTTCGGTAAAATGCAGTTAGTCAGAACATGCAGAACACATTACAACACAAGATATGTACCTCGTCACATTAGTTAAATCAACAATATAATTGGTCGAGATTTCCATGTGATGCTTTTTAATGTCTCTCACACAATATTCTTTTGTGCAAAATATGTCTCCCACCTTTAAAGATCCGTTTGTTTGCATATACAAAATGTAAAATACATCTACGATGGTTCATCTGCACCTAAGCTAAAGTTTGTCATGTGTTGAGGTGGACAATACACATGACCAGAAGGCAATGGCTCTTGCTCGTGGTTGGCAGTGTCATTATTCACCATTTGATCAAATAATATCTCATATTCTTCTTTTTCTTTTACTTCTTCCTCGTCAACAACATCGACTTCAGCTTGTTTGTCGTCGTCGTCAGTTTCGAAAAAAACTTGTAACAAATAAATAATTTGAGATAACTGATTTTGTTGTAGTAAAATATATAACTAAGTATTGTTGAACCCAAAATGTTCATGACTGAGAAACATAGTACAAACATCCTCATCATCTCAGACCTTTAACTGGTAAAACTTGACTTGATTGTCGGTATAAAAAAACTGCATTTTTGTAGATGATCTGTGCCACCGCACCATACTACAACTTCTTTTCTATTCTCTCTTTCAAATGTGAAAAAATTGATCGTCTGTTTATCGTAAACCGAATAGATTCAACATTATGAAAATTAAAACTGAATAAGTCACGTTCAAATGTCTCACCATTGATGTGAGCGTTGATCGTATATTGTGATGTATAAGCCATTTTTATGAAATGCAATGTATTTTAGTATATTGGTTATGAGAATATAGTTTAAGTTGGTTCTAAAACGAATGAGCATGCACTTAAATAATGTTCGAATAGGATTACAAAAAGTAACCCATGCGTCGTTGGGTATGACACATTCACTATTTTCTTCACCTATGCACCATATGCACTGGCCTTGTGGCTTGTCATTTATTTGCATGCATGCCACCCTAAGTCTAGCTCAATATCCTGCCACGTAGCCTTACATGCATGAGCCTAGGAGTCGCCACTTTGACTGATGTATGCTCATAAAAAGTAACCCATGCGCCATTGGATATGGAATATTAGTTGAAAGGTACATGCAAAATTGCTTCACGTGAATGTTACTCATAATTCCCATTAAACATACTCAACCTATACACTTTATCGATAATAAAAACTCAAAAGCATTCCAAAATATGACTCTATTGACCATGGGTGATACACATCAAGGAGCTATCAACAACATTGTGGAGTTTGTAAGTTACTATTTTGAATGTATTACAAAATTTTTCGCTAATACTTTTCCTTATTTTTTCTTAATTAATTTCCTTAATTATATTTTGTTAGGATCCAAAGAGTTTGCGATATCGTGTACATGGATATGTACCACATGATCCATTAATAAAACCATATTTACGAGTAAGCGGTTTTGGTCATTTACTCAATATAGTCATGTATTATGTTGATTACAAATTTATCTTTGCCTTGGTAAAAAGATGAAGACCTGAGACACACACATTTCACCTTTTGCTTGGTGAATGTATCGTCAAACTAGCGGACATGTACATGTTGTTGGGTCTACCTATCTAAGGTAAAGCTGTTAATGGTAGAGTTAACCAAGATAACGCAATATGCAAATAATTGTTGGGTGCCCCTTTGTGTGACAACATGACTACGGGTCAAGCTAGTGGTCAAGGTATTAATCTTAAGTATCTTAAACAACATTATTCTAGTATAATATTAACCGAAGATTCTAATGAGTATGAAAAAATAATTAAAACTCGGTGTTATATTATGATACTATTTAGTAATTTTTATTTCCAAAAACTATTAGTAATACGGTAAATACTATGTATTTGCCGTTGTTAAGAAATATAACTATAATAGGAAAATATGGTTGGGGTTCAAATATTTTGTCGCATCTATATAGTTCATTGGGTATAAATGCACAAAAGGATACTTGTTCGTTTTATTCTTGCGCCTTTTTGCTCCAAGTATGAGGTTGGTCGAGAATGTTGTCACTCGTCGCGTCAACGAGAAACCCTTCACATCCTCCTTTGCAATAAAGTAAGTTTATCTTATTTTCTCGACTTGCTTACTTTATACTACAACTAACTATAAATAGTTTATTTTTACTATTTTCCGTTTAGGTGGTCTATTATGGGGATGAACTTCAACAAATGTCTCAAACACGCTATCGTAGTCTATCGCAATCTTATAAACCACCTCGGATCAGACAATATATAACACCTAAACAACTCATTAAAATTTAAATTTGGTTTTAATATTACCAAATTACAAATCTTCTAATCATGTATTTTTCCTCTGACGTGTTTGAGAGACTGTCATCAACAAAGTGTCAATGCCCAATGGGGTTATTCTGATCGGAGAGAGTTAACTATGGAGATGTGTTATTGATAGAAGAATCGATATTGACACATCTTAAAGAACCCATCATACATTGTGGTAGACTAACTAAAAATTATATGAATTGGTTTAGGTTGGTTACAATGATACAATTTGTGTCTGATCCGAGGTATTTGATCGACCCACGCCAACAAGTTTCGTTATCATACGCCCAATAAGAAACCTCTGCCCAACAACCAACCTCATGCCATCACCAAACCTAATAACAATGTCAACACACCCAAACCCAACGACCAACCTCACAATATCACCATACTATATACACTCAGCCATCAAATACACAATCTCACAACCAATTCACGCCACACACCCAAACAGAAAACCAAGAGCATGACCTATACCACCAACAATCATACGCCACCACCACATACTATAACCCAAATGATGCATATGATTCCACCCCATTCCACCATAACCCCCCACCGATGTACACCTAAACATTACACTACCAAAGCACCCAAACATCACATTGCCAAAATACCCAACCACCACATGACTTTTAAACACCATAAGAATCATTGTTTCGTTTCCAAAATGATTTAATATCCCAATTAACCAACCAGCCCATCCGCATGTAATCCAACCACCGCGATCCAACTACGAGAACATGGACACCGAACTCGAATATGGCAGCGCTGACTACAACATCCCCCCGTTACTAGGGAAAAATGATTGAAAATTTGTTAAATATGCTATGACCTTCGCACCAACCATCTTTGCCTCATGCCAATACTAGGAGACCTCAAACACCTCAGGCCAATGCACTAGGATGTGGTATCGGGGGCGGTACGATCAAACATGTAATTGATTTCTATTTAATCGTTGTGTAATTAAATTTTATGAAATATTATAAATTATTTTTAATTTTCTATTTTATTTCAAATTACTTTATTGTTATAATAATTAGAAATAAAAAAACTAGACCAATGCAGTAGCCACTACACTTAGCACATGCTCATAGAAGATGCATGCATGCGCCACATGTAGGGGCATGTCCACTAAACATGTGCCATCATACGTGGTCCCTATATAGAACACATGAGTACGCGCCACTGCATGTGATTACTGTTCTTGTCAGCGAAATTTATTTATTTATAATAAAAAAAGTTAGCTGACTTAATTTATATGTTTTTTAAAAATGAACTAAATTGAATTTATTAGTTATACTATGCAATAAATAAATCTCCAAATTTTGGTCTAGTGATGAGTGTGTTCTTCTCAAGGTCTCAATTTTAAATTCGGTTAGATGCAATCAATCATTGTATTGAGTCAGTCTATACATAGTTTTGTTTTGGCTTTAAACAGAACCTTGCTAATGGACAATAAAATTGATTTTCTTGAATTAGTCGTCACACGTAGGGATGTCAATGGCGCGGGACGGGAGCGGAAGACACTTCCCCATCTTTGTCCCGGTCACCAAATTCATTTCTCATCCCTGTTCCCGATCTCTATCACGGGAGAGTTTCTATCTCCATCTCTGTTCTTAGCGAATCTCCACTCTCCACAAATTATACATTTAACCCATTATTTTATTTATTTTTAAATATCTATATTTTTCATAAAATTAAAAAAGCACGAGTATTTCACATATTTAGTTTGTTATTAAAAAATCCTAGTAATTTACATTTATTATTTTTTTTATCAAAATTACTATTTGGATACAAAATAATAATATATTTTTTATAAAATTCTATAAAATGCTATAAAACTCAACAACATAAATTATAATATTTTTTATAAATAAATGTATGCCTAAACAACTACAAAATTCAACAACATAAATATGTTTAAAAACTATATTTCATCAAAACTAACGAGAACTAATTGTAAATTTAGGCATCATGAATATGCTTGAAAAGATAAAAAAAAATGTTTTATAACAAGTATACTTAAAAATAGATACTTAAATATAAACTCATAAGACATAATTGTAAAATATTAAAATAAATAGATGGGTGGAGGATAATATAAATTGGCATCCCTAATCACATGATCTGATAGCAAGATTATAAAAAAATAATAATGATAATACATGAAAAACATAAAAAAAAAATTAAAATACATTGAGCCTGCAAAGTTTGAGTTACGCATTTCGTTTAACCTAACACCCGCCATTGAAATTCAAGCACGACGCAGGTTCGTTCTCTGATTTTTCATTTCTTCTTCACAGTCCCTTTTACATCTACCATGATTTTACACGCTTCTCGTTCCATATTTTTGTTTTATATTTAAAACAATCTTCACTGTAGCGGACTCCAAACTCCGCGACGGCAGCCACATGCGCCGTTTTGTTCTCGTGAAATGCCTCCGCGACAATGTTGCGCGCCGCAGTTGGCATCACTGTAGCGGCCAGCGGCCACTCCCCTCCGCACGACTGCGACGGTGATGCGATTGTCCGCAATTAACTAGCTAGGTATTGCTGTAAATTTATCAAGAGGAAATTAATTGGGCTAATTTTGTTTCTGAAATTCATATGTTAGTCAGGTATAGATTATTTAAGAGACATTATTTGTGTATGATTAAAGAAATGAAAGAATTTTATTTTCTTTTTGTTGTTTGTAGGTACATTTAGATACTCATCATAGATATTGGTTGAGGTTTATTCTAGCCATATACCGATGGAACGTCCGAATCATGATTACGCAGCTGCGTCTGCTATGGCTTATGCTCAGCAGCAGCGACCTGCTGCTAATATGCAACAACAGCAGCAGCAGTTTGGATTTCATCCTCAACATCAGCAGTTTCCTTCGGCAATGCACGGTCCGCCTTTTATACCGCCGGGTCCTGGTGCTGGGCATCCTTCTATGCAGCAGTTCCCTTTTCATCATGCAATGCAGCAACAGCTGCACCACCATGGCCCTCCTCCACCTCATCTTCTTCTCCAGCAGCAGCAGCAACATCAAGTACCTCCTGCATTTCCTTCTCATTATCCTCCTCATGTTGGTCCATCGCCTTTTTTTGATTCTGCTCCACCCCCAGTTGCTCCACCTTCTGATCCTGAGCTTCACAAGCGAATTGATAAACTTGTTGAGTATGCGGTGAAAAATGGTCCTGAATTTGAAGCTATGATTTGTGAAAAGCAACGAGATAATCCTTCTTATAGCTTTCTCTTTGGCGGGGAGGGTCATGCTTACTACCACTTTAAGCTTTGGTTATCAAGTAGACCCCCGAGTGGTCCATTCAACCAACCATTTCCATCGTCTTCCATGTCAATGATCCATCCTCCGCCTAATCCAATGGCGAGCCCATCTCTTAGTGGGCCTCCATTGAATCCTGCTGGAATTGGATCTTCACCTTCAATGTTAGTCCCGCCTCCCTTTCCGCAATTCTATGATCAACAACACCATCATCAACATCCTCAATCTTATGGCCTTCATGGTCGACCCGAGTATGATCAGTCATCCAAGTCTTTCAAAGGGCTCTCTGGGCCGCTTCCATCTGATGTAGCAATGGAACTGAGTAGCGTTCTGAACAATTTGAATGGTACAAAAGAATCCATTAAAGGTGCCAAACTTTGGTTCATGCAGAGAGCTCCATTTGCACCAGCTCTAGCAGAGACTCTTAGAGATAGGGTATTTGCCTTGGACGACGTTGAGAGACAGTTACATATAATATACCTGGCAAATGACATTCTCTTTGACAGGTAGCATTGGTTAACATTTCAGTGTACATCTATGATTTTGCTCATATCTATAATCTAGTTCGATTGATGCACATGATATACTCTTAAAATTCTAATCAGCAGATGGTATATGGATTACTCTTTCACTGTCTTTTTTGTTTTTATGGTTTTGTCAAAGCAAGCCTGTTTTTGGTATGGATTTATCTCTGCTTATAGTTTTTGCCTGATTGGCGGGTTGGTTTCATGAGAGGAGAAAGGCGATAAAAAGTTGTCTAGTAGGAGTTGCAATGCAACTTGCAAATGCCATCTATCACTTCTGCAAAAGTGCGTATAGTAAAAGAATTTTTCTTCTGAATCTCATTTGCTTCATTTAAAAAAAAAAAAAGACTATTTCCATTTTAACTCCTAAGCGCGAAGTCTTTTTCATTGATAATGTATGGGGTGGATTTTGTTGGGATGCTTGTTACTTGTTTCTACGTTCTGGTTCTAGCTCAAAAGCTTGTAATTTGTATGCCTTATATACGGGTTAATTTGCTTCTGGTGTTGTACTTCTCTATTTATATTACCTAAATAGAACTTTTTCCTGCAACTGTACTTTTTGCAAGTTTTGGCTTGGCAAGATCAATCCATCCCTGCCTATTGATATTCTTTTTGACATTGATGTTAACATGAATGTTTCTGCTTTTCAATGTCCTTGACCTTTGTGCTATTAATTCACAGTTTAAATCGGAGGGCAAGCATTCATGATCTTGACAACGAGGCCCTTGCGTTCAAACCTGTTTTAGGTGCCATGCTTGCAAGAATTTATCATAACCCACAAAGCAATGAGGAATATAGGAAAAGATTACAGCAGATGGTAGAGTTCTGGGCTTCTAAAGAGGTATTTGATCAAGAGACTATATCTTTACTGAAGGGGGAGATGATTGGTGGGCCACATACAAATTCATTTACTGCAGCATCAAAGGACTTATCCTCTGCCTCAGCAGATTCAGGTGCAGGTAAGCTTCTCTTCTTTGACATTGTGTGTAATGGCATGCAAAAGTTACCGAATTGCTTGTTCTGCGATAATTGAATGATTTCCAAAATACAAAATAGCACTTGGTTTGAAAATATTTCATTGTGTGAGCAACACACACACACACACACACACACACACACACATATATAATGAAATGATCCTCTTACTTTAGGAAAAAATGTTTCCTCTAGTGTCTCTTGCTTTCTTTCAGCTTTCAGCATGGGCGCAACATCTGTTATGTCATATGCTGTAAATTTGTCCATAATAAAACAATGAAAGCTGTTTTGGTGTTTTTCTTTACAAGGAATCATTTGTTGTTGTGATATTACATGGTCGCCCAGTGGCCACCAGGGTAACATTTGCTTATGAGTATACCATCTGTCTGACTGAAGTGTTTTTAAGACAACTTAGTTTAGTGCACTTGGTTTTTATTAGTGTGAATTTATGTTAGTCGCCCGTCCATTAGTTAAGGAAGTATAAACTAGACAAAATAAAAGGACTTAAGAAGGAGAAATAGTATGTGTAAAGCTATTACTAAGGCAGCAACAGAAGTTAGAGAATGGAAGTTAGTTGCAGTAAGAGAAGTTAAATAGGAGTCCATTAGGAGGGGAGAACAGTTCTATTGTAAGTCATAAAGTGTGGGAGAGAAAAGGCCTCTCGATTCTCGAATGCCTTAGAGAGTTTGTTTTAATTTTCAGTTGCTTCATCATTTTGTACTCTGGTGTAGCTCTTGCTCCAGTGGCAGAACTCGACCTTTTTTATAAGAAAAAACAAAAAACATCAAACCCAATGAAATCATTAATTCTTGTTACCTTTTGAAGGTTTTGTCAAATACACCCTTATTGACAGTTGCGAGACATTAAATGTATCCAATAATACTGTAAGACAAACATTTTAAAGGAGGGTAATAAAGTCTTTAAAGCAATAGATGCATCTTAAAAGTTGTGACATTTTCTTATAAATAGGACCAGAAAAATCTCTAAAAATCTTATAACAAGAACCGGAGGTAGTGATAAGTAATTCAACTAGTTGAACTATCAGTTCTCACATTTTACTTGGGAGATTGGTTCTTTGAGGTTTGAATTATTTAATTATAGAACTCATAATTTCTTATCCCTCCCATTTGCAGGAATGCTGCAAACTCCAAACCATATTGTGCAGCAGTGGCAGGCTGATAGAGTGAGCTCTGGTTCAATTGTCTTTGATCCAGACCGTCCTGATAAGCTTCTGGGGCAATCAATGGCATCTCAGCAATTTCTTTCAAATTCTGCTCTTCCCAGTGCTTTTCCAGGTTCTATGAATATACCGTCTTCCGTTCAACCTTCTGGAGCACATTTATTGCCCCCTCCATCATCTGGCACTGGCGAACAATTGCCTCCATATCCGCTGTTCCCACCCGGGCTCATTCCTGGAATGGTTAGAAAGATGCAGATTGGTAGTGGTGTCCCATATTCTCCTATGAGCCCCTTGGATATCCCAACTATGATACCACCGTCAACTGTACCAGCATCAGAAATTCTTCAAAGGGTGTCGAAGTTTTTTAAAGAAATTGGAGAAGTAAATCCTTCTGAGGGTCCTATGAATTCTGATGCGAAAGATGAAGATGATGAATACGAAGGAGAATATGAGAGAGAATCTCAAGTTCGAAAGGGAGGTGCTTGCATACCTCCACCCCCAAACTTGCAGCAAATTGATCCAGAGACAGGAACCTATGCTGATGGGAGTGTCGACAGAAAGCCAGGATCAAGTGGCTCGGGAAGATTGGGACTTGGGGCCACGGCTGATCCGAATGAAGTGAGTCAGTATGATGATGTATATACATCTTACCGGAAGCAGAGAAGCACAAATTATCACACATCAATGAGTGCTAGAGCAGCTGTGAGATGAAAGCTATCATAATAAGTTTCACATTGTTGGGTCACTTGGTGCTTAGACTAGGTCACGTTGGCCCTGTCTCTGTTGATGTTTATCTGAAACTAATATGTTTGTTTGTTATGATCCAATGTTCTTTGTCATGTCGATTCATGAATGATTGGATGTACCTTTCTTTGATGGAAACTGAAGCTCCTGCAAACTTGACAGCACACTTGGTGATGGGATAAAAGAAAAAAGAAAGAAAATTTCAAATTCTTCCAAATTCAACACCAGACTAACATTTGTTTCATCTAAAAGCATAACATAGATTAATGTTAACCTCCGTTGTACGTGATTAAGTTTGCTATTTAAATGTTTTAATGATTTAAAATTGTAGCTTGATAGAATATTATTATATATGAATTTATGTTTTTGGTGGAAAATATATGAATTTATGGAATTTTTTATTTAAAATAACCATTTTTAAAATTAAAATACCAAATAAAAAAATTTTAAAAAAAAAATGGCTACCTTTTTACGAGGAGTCCGCCATATGAAATGGCTGGTCAAAGTCACCTTGGCCTGAGTTGTCATTTCATATCGCGTAAGGGTATAAAAGTTGAAATTCTACCCTACACTGAGTCATTATATCATATCTCAGTTGTAGGGTTTTTTTTATATAATATTTAATTTTTTGATAAAAAAAATATAATTCAAAATAATAATAAAATTTGTTATTTTTAATATTTAAAAAATATATATAATTAAAAGAAATAATAAATTTTGTAAGGGTATTTATGGCATAGCATATATGGTCCGTACTATTTCATTTTTCTATAAATAAAACTGCACACTCACATCTTTTTTCACAATAATTTTCACCAAGAGACTCAACTCTTCATAATTTCCAAATCACTCTAGAATGTATGCATTTCTAAATCAACGTTCGTCATCATCAACGGAGGAACCGTTTCCAACATTTTCTCTAATGAAAAGAAATGCCCTAGTTTATTTTTCAACAACAAAGCCTCCGATGAATGTGCTACTGTGGAACATGTAACACCCTTATTCTACCCACAGATATTACGGCAAAATAACACGGATTTCAGAGTAAAATATTAACTTTCATAAAAAGTCACAAAAGGGCGTACATTTCTCAAAGTCGACAAAATTGGTCAATACTCCGTAACGACGAGTTTTCCTCAAAGTACATCAAAATACATAAAACAGCGGAACTCAAAGCATAAATCAAGGTTTCTCCTCAACAGGGAACATCAGTAAAATAACCCAATGATATGAAATCAACTCTAAGAACCCAACCTGATGTTACATATCAGAGCAAGACCCTCTAAATTAACCATAAAGACTAACGACTCTAAAACTTCAAAATACTCATTGACGGCGTCCACGGCTAAACTTGCTCATCTGCACGTTACCCACGTGGAGGTAACATTCAAACAGACAGGGTGAGTAAGACAATTCATAATAATCAATGTATAACAATTAATGCATAAACGACATATTACTCATAGTTATATTCAACACATTGATATCCTTCAAATATGCCTCAAGGGCCGCAACGTCATAATTTATACACATAGGCTCATAAATGCAAATGCAACGTAGACTCAATGCATGTGGTACCAATCATCACAGCGCGATGGACACTGGGCCATCAACCCTCCATAGATCCCCATCAATAGGATCGATTCTACTAGAGAACCGGAGCACATCATAATACTTCACATCCGCACAGTGGGATTGAAGTCAAAGTAATCGAGGTCCTGAACCGAAGTTCGGATGCACATGAATGCATGATGCACACATCACAAATCATCCTCATAATAACATCATAGGTGCATCATCATTCATCATATTCATCATATTCATCATATTCGTCATATTCATCATCATCAAACGTCATAGCTCATCAACACAGTCATCATCGTACATTACGTCATCATAACTCGTTATAATAATCATCTTCATACTTCATAGCTCATCATAATAATCATCATCACCACATAAATCATCGTATCTCACATAACTCATCATAATAATCATCGTCATCACATAAATTATCATATCTCATGTTATTACATAATTCATCATAATAATCATCATCATCACATAAATCATCATAATTCATCAAACATCGTATCATCATAATTCATCATAATAATTAATCTCACACATCATGTCATCATATAATCACGTACAAACCACATATTAGCTCATAGTCATATTATCACATATTATCCCATATTAGTTCATAATACTACCCCATATTATCTCATATTAATTTATCAAATTATACTCGCGGTAATCCTCACACTATCGCCCATCAATCACATAAACTTCACAGTCCTACTCATGTTAATTCATCATATTATCATAGTTACCCCTATGGTAATTCATCAGGAAAGTTGCAGCATCAAAACATCAAGACATCACTGAACCAGAACATGATTCATTACTAGAACATATACCCAATTGAATTCTCAAACATAATTAGATATAAAAATATTGGAAAACCAATTCCCTTATCTATACTATGTTATAGCCTTGTTTATTATCTTTCCAACGCTTCGAACGGGGTCCAGACGGCCTTACGGATCAAAAGTTACGTCCAAAACAATTTCGACCGAAAACATGAACAGTCGTGACGGACAACAAAATGCTGTTACGCTCCGGAACCTAAATCAACCCAAAAGTGCACACGATTTGCTTCCCCAATGCCCCAAAAACATCCCTAACTTATCTCTAAGGTTTTACGGTGATAAAAACACAAAATCTATGGTTTATTAGGCCAATCCAGTAACATTTGCACTGCCTAAATCACTATTTTCCTGCAATTACTCTGAGTGCATCAGAGTTACTCACAATTGAACATTCCTATTCCTACAGGGTCAAACATATAAAGATCCAAGGTTTTGGCCACGAAGGCCTAAGGTTTCCCTTTCTCATATCAATATTCAGTGTTACATACCATTACACATAACCTCAAAGCCTTATCATCAAATTCCCTATTTTCCCACAGCCAACCCAAAATATCTTAAATCATAAACCAACCATAAACACATCTAAAGGCATACATAGAAAATCATGAAATACGATACTCCCCATACCTTAGTCGATTCGCAACTTTCACGATTAATCTTTGGGATCTTCTGCTTCAAGCCTTTCCTTCAGAGTTCTGGCCACCAAACTTTCACGTTAAACACAAATGAATTCCAATTTCCTTTCAGAACTCAATTTTGTCTAACTCAGTCTTGGGCCTCACAAATTGGGCTTTTCCTTCTTTACCCTTACTAACTCTTCATAATGCCCAATTTACCCTTATTTCACTTATATTTATTTTAATTCACAATAATATTAATAAATCCATATTACATACTATTATTCCAAAATAAATACTCCAAATATGCATAACACCCCAATAATTCTCAAAACCACCGAAAACACCAAAAATACAAATATTCTCAATTAAATAAATTAATTAAAATATTCTGATTAAATTCAGAGTGTTACAACTCTCCCCCACTTAAAAGAATTTTTGCCCTCGAAAATTAACTCAAGGAACAGAGTCGGATACGACTCCCTCAACTGATCTCCAAGTTCCCAATTCCAACTTTCTCCAGTTGGTCCTCCCAAACTACCTTCACCAAAGGAATCTCTTTACCTCAAAGTTGCTTCTCGTTCATCAACCTGAACTAGCAATGCCTCAACAGTCAAATTATCTCTCACTTGTACACCATCCATCTGAATAAATACACTTCCTCAACTTAGGCACATGCCACATTATGTAAATTCACAAGCGACAACGGTAAAACAACCTAACATGCTACTTCTCCCACGCTTCCGCTGCGCCACTTCTGATACAAATCAACAAAACACAGTGTGTGCTTCCGAGACTTCAAAGCTCGACCAACACCAGTTACCGGCGTACTCTCAAAACCCATCTTTTCTTGAACCCTCTTGATCTTTTCAGGTCCGAGCACAACACTCTCGCGTGAATCATATCAACACAAAGGAGACCTACACCTCCTACCACACAAATTCTCATACGGTGCCATTCCGATACTAGAATGATAAATATTATTGTAGGTAAACTCAACCAACGACAATGACTATCCCACAATCCACCTTGATCCAACACACCAGTTCTCCACACATCCTCTAAAGACTGGATAGTTCTCTCTGTCCATCCATCCGCCCACGGATGATAGGCAGAATTCAACTTCAACATGGTACTCAAAGCGTCTGCAAACCCTCCCAAAATCTCGATGAAAACTCAGATTCCTATCTGACACAATATTTGACGACGTCTCATACAACTTCACAATTTCATCGATATACATCTCAGCTAGCTTCAACATAGAATGATTAATCCTCATTGATAAGAAAAGAGCCAATCTAGTCAATCTATCCAAAATTACCCAATTAAAATCATATCCCTCCAATTCTTCGGAAAACCCAACACAAAATCCATGGAAATACTACCTGATTTCCACTCTGGAATATTCAACGGTTGCGTCAAACCCAACGGTCTCTGACGTTCATTCTTTGACTTCCGACAAGCATAACCAGCATATACAAACTCAACCACTTATCTCTTCATCTATGGCCATCAAAATAATTTCTTCAAATCCGGTTACATCTTCATAGCACCGGGATGGATACTTCATCTACCTCAATACTCTTATTCCACTCAATAATATCTAGAACACAAACTCTATCACGACATCTCATGATACCATTTTCATTAATCCGAAAATCACCCCTTCAGATTTAATTCATCAAATTCAACCAATCTATCAATTCAAACCAGAGTTCTAACCTTCTTGAATCTCATCAAGAATACCACTAGTAAGGTCCAACATACTAAGCTTAACTCCATAAGAAGTTTCTTCACACACCAAACTCATATCACAAAATTGCTCAATCAGTTCTAACTCTTTTCACTATCATCATCGGTATATGCAAAGATTTCCAAATCAATGCATATGTTACCACGTTTGCTTCACCCGAATGGTAATTCAATCCAAAACCATAATCCTTCAGGAGTCTCAATTATTTTCTCTGCCTCATAATCAACTCTTCCAAATCAAGCAAATACCTTAAGCTCTTGAGATCATCAAACATTTCAAATCTCAAACTAACCAATTGAAGCCTCCAACTCTGGCACAAACACAACAACAACCAACTCTAAATCACTCGTCAGATAATCCCTCTTATGTACTTTAAATTGCCTTAAAGCATAACTAAAAGTCGTTGATGTTGCACTTAACATCTCTCCCAATCACATCAACAAAGCATCCCAAAACACAACGAATAGTTCTGTCGGATTCGGCAAAAATCAACACACGAACTGTTGACAGCTCTCCCAGAAACTCTTTGAACTTTCTTCACAATGGCATATCCCTGCTTCTTCTCTAACACTGATAACTCAAGTTCTCGATGCTCAATATGATCCTCTATACTCTCGAATATATTAAAATATCATTGGCTAACACAACCACTGTCTCGCTCAAATAAGTATGGAAAATCCCATGCCAAACGGACACTCAATTTGTTACCTGACTTTCGGGCGTCCGATTTCGATTCCGTAAAAAGCTGCAATCTCGTAAAAAGCTGCAATCTCCTTGACCATCCAAACAGACATATAATATGGAGCTCTCAATCTCGGACTAGTTTTCGTAACTAAGTCGATCACAACTTTGTCGCGGTGAAATTTGGATACCAAACTATTAATGAGTTTGAATCTTTAATTCAATTTGCAACCGAACTTTGATTTGTCCAAAGGAAGGGATAAAGATCGAAATTCCCACAATGCAATGCAAATGCAAGGTTTAGAGAGTTGTAGGTTCGGGGGTTGGTTAAACTTAGGGAAGGTACTAGCATCCTAAGTTTATGTAGTACTCTACAGGAACCTCTTGTTTTATACTGTTTATTGCTATGGTTTATCTGCTTAAGGATGAAAGGCCTAGTGATTTATTTCTAAGTATACTCGATAAGATGTCGCATCTTATGCCTACATATCCTTACGGGAGTGGAATCAGAGTATCTGTAGTTCCCCTTAAAGGGTATGAGGAATTCTTTGACTGTGGTCAAAGTTCCTACGGGTTTAGGGTAGTTGATTGATTGATTTTAGGAGAAGAGATGTGTCTTCATTTTAAGGGAGATTTAACCGCCACAGGTTGTAGGAAAATAGTCTTTGCATCGTCTTAAGAAAAGGGCTTAAGTACTCGGATTGTTTGACGAATGTGCCTTTATCGCTCTTAAGGCAAAGTCCCTACATGTTTGATTGTATTGTTGTGGGGGTAGAGATTATATCTCACTTAAGATGATTAACATCTATTCTCTAATGTGTTTGAGTTATGAATGTTAAATTGATTGTTTGAGTTGTTTGTCTAAGTTGTAAAGATAAGGACAAAGTCCTTCCTGTGGGGTAGGTCCTATCTTAAGCGATCAACTTGAATGGGATCAAGGATCGAGGGGAATATGATGCAAATGATGTGCAACTACACACAACGTTGAATTATGTGTAGGTTTTTCCTTTGGACGGAATGCGATGCGAAAATGATAAATTGCGATAATATAAACGCTGAAGAATAAATTGTGAATAAAGTAAACCATACACAAACGCATGAAAGCGCTGAGGTGTGTGAGAGTGACTGTGTCGTGAAGTGTACGATTAGGTTGTATGCGATGTTAATTGATTAAAGGTATGATTAATTTGTAGGCGAGAAGTTTGATTTTTTAAGAGATCGATTACTTTATTTGATTTTTTTAGGTGAATTTGATTTTAGGATGATTAATGAGGAATTATTTTAAAAGGATAAGTTAGTTTTTTTTTTTGAAGGTTGTTATTAACAAAATGGCCAAGTTATTTAAATTATAAAAATAGATTCGATTAGTTTATTATAAAAGGGTTTTCCTATTATTGGGTAGATTTTATTATATGAAAGCTATATTAGAATGGAACATATTTCTATTATTGAGTAAACAAATAATTTAGTTATTATTATAAAAGATAGATGTTAAATTAAGCTGAAAAGAGTTGTTTATTACTTATTTTAAAAATTATTTTAAATGTGAAATTAAATTAAATATAGGTTTAATAAAAAGTAGGTGTGAATTAATTTTACTAGTTTATGGTATTAGATTATAAGTTGCTTAGATTTTAAGTAGGGTAATTTTAATTAAATGAAGATTTATTCGAATAAAATAAATTGTAGTAAATGAGAAAAAAAAATTCTATTGATTATAAAATAGGTTTTTAGTTAATATCATTAAATTATTTTGAATTATATGAGAATTGTCTTTGTATTATTTAGAAAAGGAATAAATTATTACCTTATTATTAATTAATTTATAAAAAAAAGTTTGTTATTATAAAATAGATTTCTATAACCTATTTGAATTTGATTTGGGGATAAATAAAATTCTCATTATGTAAAAGTTGTTTCATTATATGATAAAGGGTTTTAAATAAATCATATTAATAAAAAGGGAGAATAAATTGTTGATTTTAAAAAAGATCTACTATTATTATTTATGCATAAAAAGGTTAATTTTATTAAGAAAAGGAATTGAGTTAATTAAGGAAACATTAAAAGGTTGGAATAGATTAATTAGAGTTAAACAGATTTTTTTATGTTTTCAGAAAAATTATTAAATAATTAATGAAATGATTAATTAATTTTAAATTTGATTAAAGGGTGGATTAATGTTAATTAACTGGGATTAGTGTAAGTGGGGGCGTGGTCCTGTGAGTTTTTACTGGCGAGGGTGCACGGTGTGGAGTGTTGTGATGCGTACAATGACGATCCGTTGGGGATCGTATGGTAATAACGCGAGGTTCACCGTAACTACGGTGTGCGTGTGTGCAGGTGACCATATTACATTTAAATAACACATACAAGAAAAAAAAAAGCAGGGAACCCTAACCCTAACCCTAATCGGTTCCTCCCCCATTCCTCGATTCCGCCCCTCTCTCGCTCTCTCTCTTCTCCGTTTGTCTCTCCCTCTCCGATTTTCCTCCGCCTCATTCTTCTTCTTCCTCTCAATTCGCTTCAATCTCTTCTTCTTCATATTTCTTTCATCATCCTCGATTTCTTTTCGATTTTTGCAAAAGGCAAACAACAAAATTCAACATATTAAAGTTAGTAAGAAAGGATCTCACAGTTGAGGTTATCTTTGGAAAATTCCAATGGCGATGACGAATGGACTTCTGGAGATTCGCCGGTCAAGCGAAGCGACGGTTCATGGCAAGGTCCTCGTGGTGGTTTCGGCGACGTAGATCTCGACGGAGATGGACCCTGAGCTGGATAAGTCTTTCTCTCTCTCTTATTTAGGGTTTCGAATCGGGGATTTTTGGGGTATTTCTAGTTTTTTATGTGTTTTCTCGTGTGAATTTCATTCGTTTCTCACTGCGTGGTTTTTTTTTGTCCTGAATCTCAAATTCCTCTTCTTATAGATAGCTGAAATGAAATCTATAATTAATGTCAATAACCAATACTTCCTTTTTGGTTCAAGAAGTGTCTGATTGTATTGGTTGTGAATTTGAAATTCTCCCCATGTACTTTAATAACCTTCCTTATATGCTTGATCATGTTGGTAACTGCTTTGGGAAGAAAAGAAATCGCTTTTGTTTTAATTTAATATCAACTAAATGCCTTGATTTCTGGTTTCTATTTTCAGGCGATTACGCTTGATTGTGTTCGATTGCTTTTGACAGAATATGGATGATTTGAAACCGGTTTTGGGCAACAAGTTAATTCTTTTAACTCTGTATGGTAACAAACTGATAATGGCTTTGGACATTTCTCCTTCTAAAATCATTACGTGCGTCTGTTCCAGGAGGAAATATATGAGGCAGCTGTTCTTCAAGTTTTCCCCAGAGGCAAATCAGTTCCATCTATAATGAAAGGAAAACCTTTGCTTTGGTGTTTATGAACCCGGTTTCACGTCATGCTTTCTTTGATGGGTAAGTATGGATAGCCATTATGCATAATACTTGTTCACTTATACTTCGATTTAGTTTGAGAAGTTGAGTCGACAATGTATCCCCTGCTACAGGTTTTAGGAAGAGAGCTCGTGACGGAATTGCAGAGCAAGAATGGTGCAAAGGAGAAATCAAAGCGGTGCAGACATGAATGTATTCCTCTGTTTGAGTCATAATGGTAGGGTTTTGCTTTGAATACTCCCTGAATCCCTCTATTAGTGTCGAACCAAGGCTGTCAACTGTATTGCTTATTTTTGCAGCTCTAGACAAGCTAGTCAGAATAAGAGGTGTGAGATGGAATTGGTATCTTGTTGTTGTTGTTGCAGGGTAATGATGGCTGAGTGATGTTGTGGTGTCTTGCAGCGGGAAAGTCCGATGGGTACCAACTACGAAGTTCTTCATAGTGCTGGGAGTGTTCCATATTTCACAAGTGCAGATGGTTCTTCTTTGATTTTTAAAACAATTGCAGCCGCGAATGATCTCCAGCTCGGGAAGGCTAGCGACAATCATGGTGATGGCTACAATGCCGTTCTGAGGTGATTTCGTTTGCAAATATCATGATGGTTATTTATATCTCCTTACTCTATTACCGCCAATATTATTCGTGATTCATATAGCTACTTTGGGTTAAACGGAACTGTTGTGTTAACCTGCAGGGATACTGCTCAATGGTCTTGCGGATACGGAGCGGCGGATCCAGGCATCAAGATTACGCAGGGCTGAAATGATTTGTACCTAGGCACATATCGTGTTTTCGGGCTTGTGCCGTTTTATTTGAAGATGACGACTTCGGGAATATGCTTGGGTAGCAACTGATAATGGCTTTGGGATGACTTGTTAGCAATGCTTCCTGTTATTGACAGGATGAGACGCAACGGAGAGTCAGAAGCATGAAAATCTTCTCAAGTGGGGAAAACATGGCAACAGAGGCAGCAGGTCATACTTGGAACAGTTTGTTGCAAAACTCCACTTAGCAGGGCCACCCTTAAATAATTTAGCTTGCTGGGTTTCCGCGTGGGTGAGACACCAGAATTTATGATGTTGTGTGCATATCACCAAGGAATCATATGGTTTTCACTCCTTTGTTGGCTTCAACATGTGTTGGTATACTTGAGTTCAGGTCTGTTGCCGAGTCTATTGGTAGTATATAGGATGCACTTTCAAAGAATCCCAATTCACACTTCTTTCTAGCTTCCTGCACAATTTAAAGTTGCGTATGACAAGCTTGTAATTGCATCTGGAGCTGAGCCTTCAACTTTGGTATCAAGGGAGTTAAGGGACACGCATTTTCTCCGTGAAGTAAATCACGCTCAAGAAATACGGAAGAGACTTCTTCTAAACCTGATGCTTTCTGAAAATCCAGGTTGGTGCTTCATATTCATACTAGTTTTTTTGTGTGTGGCTTAATCGGTTATATTAATTATGCAGTTGTCAATTGTTTTCCGAAGGCTAAGTTAGAAAGTGTTCATTTTAACAGGCATATCAGAAGAAGAAAAGAGACGTCTTCTGCACTGTGTGGTTATTGGCGGTGTGGAAGATTGGCTGTTGACGGCGGTTAGGTTTGGGAAAAGCTAGCTGGGTCTTACCACCGCTGCCGGCAAGTGCTTCGAAAGTAGTGCTCATCCTGCAGAATTCTCTGTTGTAAAGGTAGAAGTCTAAGTTTGGTAGCAGTACGAGGGATTCAAACCCGTAAGTTGTTCCGAGGCTGTGTTGAATGCCATTGTGTTATTTTCGGGTTTATGTTGGTGGAAGTTATGGAAATGTGCCGATAATGAACTTGTCCTGATTTGTTTGACAGGTTGGAATGACAGCCTGCGGATTCGAGACGTTGGGCTGTGCGGGTTCGTTGTTGACGGTTACACCATATCGGGAGGCCTCTTCGAGATCAATTAGAAACCAGTGTTTTTTCATGACCATTCTCTGCAAGCCACTAACAAACCATATTGCATCATCGCAAAAGGGAGTTGTGTAGGCGGTACTCCGATTCGATAGATAGCCGACATAGATTGTTATAGCAGATTCTCTGTGTTTGTAACTTTGTCTCCACCAAAATCTTGTAGACACCATCTTTGGTTATTAGGGAGTTTATTGAACATTTGAGTATTTGTAAAATGACTTTCTGTTTTACCGATACCGTAAGCTAAATCAATGAAATGGCAGTTAACCATGCTTATAAGTCCATGTTCCGTAATGACAGGCCAGCATTCCAAGTGTTCTTATAATTTATGACTATAATCGCATCGTTATAAATCCATAGAACAAAGTCAAGTTTAAGGGAAAGAGTGGTGTTCCCCTTATTGTGCAATTACTATAACTTGAAACGGTGTAACCGGAAGGATAAAGTGTTGGTGGCTTAATCTTGCACATCAATCGAATATCCATTGGTCTTTAATTTTCGGGGCTTCCCTTTGCTGTTGGACGAGACCCAGTTGTAAATGAATGTTTAAGGGTGGCATTAAAGTCTATTCCTCTTAAACTTGTCTTGTAACCTCGAAATTCTGAATCTTGGGGTTGCGAAGAAAAAAATAGCGAATTAATTCAGATCTTCATAAATCTTGAGTTCTATTCTGTATAAACTCAATTCCAATCTTTAACCGCTTATCGTTTCAGGGCACCAGTAGGGGAAACTTAAATTCCTTATAGAACCAAGACTAAGTCCACCCTTTTTTTTTTGGGTATCCACTGAAGCTTAAGAGGTACCGATAGAACCTCATATTTAAATTGAATCGAAGCCCAACTGACCCCGTCTTTGAAATTGTAAGAAAGGATGCTGGTTCACTTGAGATTACGGCGTCTGCACAAGGTGGTTAGTCGTAATAACATAAATATTAAAATAAAGTCGAATAACAACAGACAACTGCGCGAAAAGAGGTGAGGTCCCGCGGTCAAAATTTAGGGTGTGACAGATGCCCCTATTTAAGTTACTTCTATCCGGAGATATGGAGACCGAGATCTTCGTCTCGACGAGATAGGAGGGACTTAAATATAAACATTGCACGAATTTTTGTCCCTAAGAAGCCACCGAATGCATATGATATGCAATGATAGGGAATGCAAGACAGAAGGTTCTGTGGAGAAATGGCGCCACAGGGGAGAAACTAAACACGACACACGGGAAGAACAATGCTCGACAAAGGGAGACTCCACGGGAACAGGAAACAACTGCCAAAGAGAAATCTCTGAAAGTACAACAGTAACTAGTACACCAAGGATATGGTGACTTAGACGATAGGTGAGAAGCTTATTACCATAGTGTAGTGGCTGGTAATAATCCAAATGAATTGAGTCAATGGTTCAGTTTTGTTTGTATTCTTTCTTTCTTTTCTTGTTTTTCTGTATTTTTTTTTTCTTTTGGAACTCAACTTGAGATGGTAAAATGTATAACTTCCCCGAGCGTCATGATAAGGGTACCAGGAGCTGGTCTCAATCTCTGCCTGACATGTCAAAATTTTGTAGACGGTAGAATCACTGTAGTTTGTAGATGTAGATGTAAATGTCGTTGTAGATGTTGTAGTTGTAGAACTTCCCCGGGCATCATGGTATGGGAACCACGAACTGGTCTCAGTTTCTGATGTAGAACTTCCCCGAGCATCGTGGTATGGGAACCACGAACTGGTCTCAGTCTCTGATGTAGAACATCCCCGAGCACCATGATATGGGAATCATGAGCTGGTCTCGGTCCCTTCCTGAAATGATGAAAACTCGTGAGAGCACCTTCATAGGGGGTTGTAATTTTGTAGATTGTAAATGCAGTTGTCAATGTAGATGTAGTTCGTTGTAGAACCCTGTAGATGTAGTTCGTTATAGAACCATGTAGATGTAGTTCGTTGTAGAACCCTGTAGATGTAGTTCGTTGTAGAACCCTGTAGATGTAGTTCGTTGTAGAACCCTGTAGATGTAGTTCGTTGTAGAACCCTATAGATGTAGTTCGTTGTAGAACCCTGTAGATGTAGTTCGTTGTAGAACCCTGTAGATGTAGTTCGTTGTAGAACCCTGTAGATGTAGTTTGACGTAATCTGTAGCTGTAGTTCGTTGTAGAACCCTGTAGATGTAGTTCGTTGTAGAACCCTTTAGATGTAGTTCGTTGTAGAACCCTGTAGATGTAGTCTGACGTAATCTGTAGTTGTAGTTATAAATTTGTAAATGTGATTCTAAATGTAGATGTAGCTTCACCGGGGATCTTCGGAAGAGATGTGAGCCGGTTGAATTGTAACGTATGTCTTCTCAAGTACGGAGACTATTGTGGTAAACTTCTTTGACTTCTCTGGGGCAATATCACTTGACGGGAGTAAACTTGTATGATGAACTCACTGGGGAAGTCATTCCTGAGAGAAATGTCTGTAACTGTCTTCTCTGACGAATCAATAATGTTGAAGGACCCACTGATGGTAAATGATCTGTCTTGTGAAAATTGTCGTTTTGTCGTTTTGAATAAGATCCTAATCAAAACGAGTTGTTCAAATAAAGAGATTGATGTTCGATAAAATCATGTGATGCTATTGTTGAAGAGATGTATGTCTTTAGGAATATTCTTCCTGGGGAAAAGGGTGCAAAATAAATGCACACTTAATCCACGTTCATGATGTGATTGCCGAAGACCGAAGTTCAAATCGGGAAGTAGCCGAGAAGAAACTGTCAAGCAAGACTAGACCAATGAGGTATGAACTCAAATGGAATTGTACTAAAATAACCGTCTTCCATGAGGGTTGAACTTCATGGGGAAAATGAAACATTGTGCTCTTTTTGGCTAGGGACGAATCTAATTGGAAGGATAAGACACGCCGAAACACCTAGGGATAACTACAGCCAAGGCGATAGAAACAAACACAAAGAATGCGAAAATGCACATGCCATGCTGTCTACTTATATGCTATGCGTATGCTTATGCTGACAAAACAGACAGAAAGAGGTGACAGAGATGAAATAAACATCTCGAGAAAAACATCTCGACCAATCTTTGAAGATAGAAGCACCACTGGGGATAGACGGAGAACTAGATACGGGATCACAATCCTGCTTCAAAAAATCTCTTGAAGAACGGAGATCAATCCATTTGGGATGTAGCATCTTGATAAGTCTGAAAGGTTGTATGAAGCTGTAGCCGGAGGTACCCGAACTGAAGTTTCCTAAGAGGATAAAATGAATATCCTGGGTCGTCACGGTTGTTGATCATGTCGGAGTTGAGCTTCCTGGGGATGAAATGAACATCCGCCTCGCTTCAAATTTCAAATGCCCCAAGTCACATGGCTTAAGAGAAAAACATCTCGAGAGGATTTTATAGAAAACATGATGTCCAAATGCCCCACTATTTTCAAACTCTCTAGAGATTCACCGAATCTCGACATAACTGCCCCTGATTGGCGGTATACTGAGTCTTCCAAATTGGTACGGATCAACCCTCTTAAAAATAACTTGCTCCAGGTTGGCAAAGTCTTCAAACCCATCAACGTTCGTATGTAATCTTTCTAAGATGTCAAGCGTATTTAGCAAGTCAGAAATGTCAATTTCGAAACGGTTAATGCAACACACGTTTGTCTTGAAGTTTTGAAAAGGGATATCGTTATAACTTGTGATCGAAATCACTAGTTGGGATATAAATTAAAATTATTTATAAAGCCGATTTAATTTGAGCATAGCTCAAGGAGTCAGGGAACAATATCTCATCGAGTATGCTTTCGAACTAAACCTTACTTCAATTAGGACTTTGAAGGTCGTATATGGGCTTAATTTATGACTTGTAAAACGGAGGGATAAAGGGTTAGCATATTTGCGCCCACCCAAAATTTTTTTTGAAGATGTTCATTATTTTTTTGATATTACCCTGCCCCAGGCTGAAAACGAGGTTTTGGTTTGGGAAAAAATAGATCATTTTTCAAGGTTTAAAAGAAGAGTTAACTATTTTGGTGTTTAGGTGATTGAAATAATGCCTTATATTATTAGTAAGGTTCTTACTCGAAGCATACAACAAGAGATCATGTGTTTTACTTCATCATCCTCCTTCCAATTCTTCACCAAGGTGAGAAAAATTGGGTAAAAGTCGGTATTATAAATTATTTTGAAAAACAATTTGAGTGAAAACGAATGGATTTCTTCAAGACAAACACTTATTGCATTACTTATTCAAAATAACAAGTTATTACATACCAAATATGCTTTCAACCAAAGAAATAAACATGAACAAAATAAAATAAACTTCTTCAGAGAGTCCTTTCTAGGATCTTTATTGTACTTTCATGCAGACTGGAGAGACATGCAGAAATGTCTGGTGCGCAGCTTTCAGACGCGGTGTTGACGGCCTTGAATCATGCACGTGGAGGACGAACCTTGTTGAGATATGAGACTATCTCGCACATAAGGGATGGAACCCTCAAAGAATAAGATTCCACATTTGACCAAACTTTGAACGTCTGGTTTCATACCGTAACAACTTTCAATGTCATGCCCCGGAGCACCTCGATGGTACAGGCAAAATCTGTTGGCTTTGTACCAGTATGGAAACTTCTTAGGTACCTTAGGTGGAGCTCTTGTCTGGATATGACCTCTTTGAATCAGAGCTGGAAACAAGTCAGCATACTTCACAGGGATGGGATCAAACCGATGAATTACTTCTCTTGGAGTATCTAGAGGCATCCTCTGATACCTTCTCTAAAGCCGTTGATTATGTGGTTGATCTGGAGAAGCCAACTTTTGCTTAGGAGGTGGTTGTTGTTCACGCTGAGCGGGCATTGCATACTGATGTTGAGGATGGGGTACCGGAGCTATGAATTCTCTAGAAGATCCACCATCATCCTTATTAACTGGAGCTATACCCAAGTTGCAATCGTATTGCTTTACAAAAGCGACAGCCAAGTCCCCCCAAGACCGAATGTGATTCCTTTGTAGTTTCACATACCACATAAAGGATGCTCCAGATAAGCTTTCTTGAAAGCAGTGAATCATCAGTTCATCATTGTCAACATGAGCAGACATCTTTCGACAAAACATCGTCAAATGGTATCTTGGACAACTAACACCCTTGTAAACTTCAAAGACAAGCATCTTGAATTTTGGAGGAATAATTACGCCTGGCACTAAGCATAGGTCGTGAGCATCAAGACCGGATGCATTGTTTCTTTTCATCATCTTCCATTGTTCTTCAAGATCACGAAGTTCCTTCTCAAATGCTATAAGTCTAGGGTCGTCCACTTCAATCCCAGCATGAGTACTCTGAAAGTCAACAAACATGTTGTCTTGCGTAGGCTGAAGTTGCGCAGGGACAAAGTCATCGGAGGGGCGACGGAATGTCGGATTAGTCCTTATTCTGAAGTTAGTCATGCGATTCATATCTTTCGTTCTCCTTGCTATCCTTAAGTAATACTTCGAGCTTGATCGGATGGGCGAGATGTCAACTGACAGACGAAAACAGAAAGACGGATGAGGACGCAACGGAGAAGAGACACATGCATATGCTAAAAATGTTAAATGCAGAATGCCAACACAAAAAATACAGATGAGTAGGACTTCATGGGATTCCTCTATTTATGAACATTGCGGTAAAAAGCAACGTTTTATTAAATTGAAACGGATTACATAAATATTCTTTTAAAAGTCCCAAATAAAAGCTAAATAAAAGCTAGTAAAGACACTAAAGAAGTTTTGAATCCTGCCGCTTGAGCTGCTCCTCCAACTGAGCCTTCTCGCGGATGAGGTTTTCCACAATCATCTTCCAGACGGTACACTGAGAGTCGGAGGAAAATAAATCCTCCAACACCTTCCTTCTCTTGTGGGGGAGTAGTTCTTCATCCTTCAATTATAATTGCTCTTGAAGTTTAACATTCTGCTCCTGAAGTTCAATCTCCTTTGTTTGAAATTCTTTCTTCTGTTTCTGAAATTCCTTTTCTCGTTCTTGAGATTCCTCCTTCTGTTCTTGAAGCTCACTAATCTCTGTAACATCCACTTGATATTTGTTTTTCCATACCTTTGTCTCATGTTGCGATTTCTTTAATGCAACCCCCAATTCCTCAGCATCAGACATAAAAACATAAACAGGTTCTCCCTTCGGAGGTATAGGGTTTTGACGGGAACAAGGCATCCTCAACTTGATTGCCCTATCTCTTACCCACTGGAGATACGGTTCTAAAGATACACAATTAGGCCTTCCTAGGCTTCTCTTCCCCTTCTTGTACACACTACGCCATGCGTCCAAAACTTTTCCTCGAAGCTCCATATCATCGTGGAAGAAAATACTCTTTACATGGGAACTTTTAGGAGGTCCCTTCAACGGGTATCCCAACTGTCGACGAGCTAACACAGGATTGTAGCTGATTCCTCCATCAAAACTAAGCAATAGTACATTACCAAAGTTACCACAACTATCAATGATTAATACCCCATCATATACTCGATTGTACCAATCAATGTCAGAATGGGTCAATGCCATAACCCTAGGAGACCAAAGTTCTTTGCCAACATTTGTAAAAGAGCTAGTCTTTGGCAAGTGCGAAATAAACCACTTGTAAAGTAAGGGTACACAACAAGTAATCATCCCTCCACCATGAAGGTTTCGGAGATGTATAGAGTGATATGTATTACCTAACAAAGTCGACACTGGATTGTTCTTCATAAAGATCTTAAATACTTTGAGATCGATGAAACCTTCAAAACTTGGAAATAGAAGTATCCCATAAACGAGTAAGGCGAAAATTGCCTCGAACTGAGCCTTGTTCGAATGATTAGCATAAAATAAAGCTTTCTCGACTAGGAAACCTGTCTTCAAACCAAGAATTCCATCCTTAGTAACCATGTTGGCCTTGACGTCATCTACCTTTAAACGGAGAGCCTTAGCAATATCTTTCTCATCAGGGTCCTTTTCCAAGAAGGGAAAAGGAGATTCTTCTAGGACAGGTAGACCAACTAAAAAGGAATACTCTTCCAACGTAGGTAACAACTGAAAATCCGGGAAGGTGAAACAATGGTAAAGAGGATCATAGAACTGTAGTAGAGTGGCAAGGAGTCCTTTATTCACTGAACGGCCCAACAAAGATATCAGCTTCCCATATTTGTTCTTGAATTCCTCTTGATCCTTGATAAACCCCCACAACTTCTTTAGGTCGTCCAATATGGGACTCTTAAAAGTATATTTCACGGTACGTCTTTCATTCGAAGTCATAGTGACCTACAATGTTCATAAACAAAAGTAAATCCCATAAAGTCCAATGCAGAATGATGTTATATGAATGCAGCAAACACAAGTATTCACATAAGGACACAAAGATAAACAAACAAAGGGGAACCCTAGGTTTGAAACGAGCATGGAGCAAAGGGTGTACCCATTCCCAAAGGATGTGGACTAAAGGTTGATTGTACCTGCAGAACAAGGTTCTAATAAGGTTCCCAAAGTCATTAGCCCATCTTTCGGATATTATTAACTTCCCAAGTACTCGGGGGTTAATAATATTCTCAAGAGAACTTCTTTCGAGTGTAGCATCGCGTAGCACTATTTCGGGGGTACCCCCTCATAGTCTCACACTACGTCCTAATAAAGGCCAAAGTGGGGTTAAGGTAACTACGGTCCTCAATATCATAGGCTCCAACATCGAATATAGTGCATGTTTTCACGATTAAGGACTCGTTCAATAATACATCTTTCGAGAGGGCCTCAATTGAGCGTGATTTTCAAGTCAACTTGGTCGGGATTCTACCCCCTATAAGCCACTTTGAACATATCAATATCCTATCTTAAGTTCACTCAAGTCCGGATGTAGGACTTTGTCTCATCACTCAAAAGTATCAACCCAAGGCAAGAGACAAACAAGTATACAAGTAAACAGTTAAACAAATATAAGCAAATATTTAAAACAAAACAAGTTAGGGAAACCCACTGAGAGGTCCCCAGTAAAGTCGTCATTTCTGTCGCGGTGAAATTTGGATACCAAACTATTAATGAGTTTAAATCTTTAATTCAATTTGCAACCAAACTTTGATTTGTCCAAAGGAAGGGATAAAGATCGAAATTCCCACAATGCAATGCAAATGCAAGGTTTAGAGAGTTGTAGGTTCGGGGGTTGGTTAAACTTAGGGAAGGTACTAGCATCCTAAGTTTCTGTAGTACTCTACAGGAACCTCTTGTTTTATATTGTTTATTGCTATGGTTTATCTGCTTAAGGATGAAAGGCCTAGTGGTTTATTTCTAAGTATACTCGATAAGATGTCGCATCTTATGCCTACATATCCTTACGGGAGTGGAATCAGAGTATCTATAGTTCCCCTTAAAGGGTATGAGGAATTCTTTGACTGTGGTCAAAGTTCCTACGGATTTAGGATAGTTGATTGATTGATTTTAGGAGAAGTGATGTGTCTTCATTTTAAGGCAGATTTAACCGCCACAGGTTGTAGGAAAATAGTCTTTGCATCGTCTTAAGAAAATGGCTTAAGTACTCAGATTGTTTGACGAGTGTGCCTTTATCGCTCTTAAGGCAAAGTCCCTACATGTTTGATTGTATTGTTGTGGGGGTGGAGATTATATCTCACTTAAGATGATTAACATCTATTCTCTAATGTGTTTGAGTTATGAATGTTAAATTGATTGTTTGAGTTGTTTGTCTAAGTTGTAAAGATAAGGACAAGGTCCTTCCTGTGGGGTAGGTTCTATCTTAAGCGATCAACTTGAATGTGATCAAGGATCAAGGGGAATATGATGCAAATGATGTGCAACTACACACAACGTTGAATTATGTGTAGGTTTTTCCTTTGGACGGAATGCGATGCGAAAATGATAAATTGCGATAATATAAACGCTGAAGAATAAATTGCGAATAAAGTAAACCATACACAAACGCAAGAAAGCGCTGTGGTGTGTGAGAGTGACTGTGTCGTGAAGTGTGCGATTAGGTTGTATGCGATGTTAATTGATTAAAGGTATGATTAATTTGCAGGAGAGAAGTTTGATTTTTTAAGAGATCGATTACTTTATTTGATTTTTTTAGGTGAATTTGATTTTAGGATGATTAATGAGGAATTATTTTAAAAGGATAAGTTAGTTTTTTTTTGAAGGTTGTTATTAACAAAATGGCCAAGTTATTTAAATTATAAAAATAGATTCGATTAGTTTATTATAAAAGGGTTTTCCTATTATTGGGTAGATTTTATTATATGAAAGCTATATTAGAATGGAACATATTTCTATTATTGAGTAAACAAATAATTTAGTTATTATTATAAAAGATAGATGTTAAATTAAGCTGAAAAGAGTTGTTTATTACTTATTTTAAAAGTTATTTTAAATATGAAATTAAATTAAATATAGGTTAATAAAAAGTAGGTGTGAATTAATTTTACTAGTTTATGGTATTAGATTATAAGTTGCTTAGATTTTAAGTAGGGTAATTTTAATTAAATGAAGATTTATTCGAATAAAATAAATTGTAGTAAATGAGAAAAAAAAATTTCTATTGATTATAAAATAGGTTTTTAGTTAATATCATTAAATTATTTTGAATTATATGAGAATTGTCTTTGTATTATTTAGAAAAGGAATAAATTATTACCTTATTATTAATTAATTTATAAAAAAAAAGTTTGTTATTATAAAATAGATTTCTATAACCTATTTGAATTTGATTTGGGGATAAATAAAATTCTCATTATGTAAAAGTTGTTTCATTATATGATAAAGGGTTTTAAATAAATCATATTAATAAAAAGGGAGAATAAATTGTTGATTTTAAAAAAGATCTACTATTATTATTTGTGCATAAAAAGGTTATGATTAATTTTATTAAGAAAAGGAATTGAGTTAATTAAGGAAACATTAAAAGGTTGGAATAGATTAATTAGAGTTAAACAGATTTTTTTTATGTTTTCAGAAAAATTATTAAATAATTAAGGAAATGATTAATTAATTTTAAAGTTGATTAAAAGGTGGATTAATGTTAATTAACTGGGATTAGTGTAAGTGGGGGCGTGGTCCTGTGAGTTTTTACTGGCGAGGGTGCACGGTGTGGAGTGTTGTGATGCGTACGATGACGATCCGTTGGGGATCGTATGGTAATAGCGTGAGGTTCACCGTAACTACGGTGTGCGTGTGTGCAGGTGACCATATTACATTTAAATAACACATACAAGAAAAAAAAAACAGGGAACCCTAACCCTAACCCTAATCGGTTCCTACCCCATTCCTCGATTCCGCCCCTCTCTCGCTCTCTCTCTTCTCTGTTTGTCTCTCCCTCTCCGATTTTCCTCCGCCTCATTCTTCTTCTTCCTCTCAATTCGCTTCAATCTCTTCTTCTTCATATTTCTTTCATCATCCTCGATTTCTTTTCGATTTCTGCAAAAGGCAAACAACAAAATTCAACAGATTAAAGTTAGTAAGAAAGGATCTCACGGTTGAGGTTATCTTTGGCAAATTCCAATGGCAATGACGAATGGACTTCCGGAGATTCGCCGGTCAAGCGAAGCGGCGGTTCATGGCAAGGGCCTCGTGGTGGTTTCGACGACGTAGATCTCGACGGCGACGGACCCTGAGCTGGATAAGTCTTTCTTTCTCTCTTATTTAGGGTTTCGAATTGAGGATTTTTGGGGTATTTCTAGTTTTTTATGTGTTTTCTCGTGTGAATTTCATTCGTTTCTCACTGCGTGGTTTTTTTTTGTCCTGAATCTCAAATTCCTCTTCTTATAGATAGCTGAAATGAAATCTGTAATTAATGTCAATAACCAATACTTCCTTTTTGGTTCAAGAAGTGTCTGATTGTATTGGTTGTGAATTTGAAATTCGCCCCATGTACTTTAATAACCTTCCTTATATGCTTGATCGTGTTGGTAACTGCTTTGGGAAGAAAAGAAATCGCTTTCGTTTTAATTTAATATCAACTGAATGCCTTGATTTCTGGTTTCTATTTTCAGGCGATTACGCTTGATTGTGTTCGATTGCTTTTGACAGAATATGGATGATTTGAAACCGATTTTGGGCAACAAGTTAATTCTTTTAACTCTGTATGGTAACAAACTGATAATGGCTTTGGACATTTCTCCTTCTAAAATCATTACGTGCGTCTGTTCCAGGAGGAAATATATGAGGCAGTTGTTCTTCAAGTTTTCCCCAGAGGCAAATCAGTTCCATCTATAATGAAAGGAAAACCTTTGCTTTGGTGTTTATGAACCCGGTTTCACGTCATGCTTTCTTTGACGGGTAAGTATGGATAGCCATTATGCATAGTACTTGTTCACTTATACTTCGATTTAGTTTGAGAAGTTGAGTCGACAATGTATCCCCTGCTACAGGTTTTAGGAAGAGAGCTCGTGACGGAATTGCAGAGCAAGAATGGTGTAAAGGAGAAATCAAAGCGGTGCAGACATGAATGTATTCCTCTGTTTGAGTCATAATGGTAGGGTTTTGCTTTGAATACTCCCTGAATCCCTCTATTAGTGTCGAACCAAGGCTGTCAACTGTATTGCTTATTTTTGCAGCTCTAGACAAGCTAGTCAGAATAAGAGGTGTGAGATGGAATTGGTATCTTGTTGTTGTTGTTGCAGGGTAATGATGGCTGAGTGATGTTGTGGTGTCTTGCAGCGGGAGAGTCCGATGGGTACCAACTACGAAGTTCTTCATAGTGCTGGGAGTGTTCCATATTTCACAAGTGCAGATGGTTCTTCTTTGATTTTTAAAACAATTGCAGCCGCGAATGATCTCCAGCTCGGGAAGGCTAGCGACAATCATGGTGATGGCTACAATGCCGTTCTGAGGTGATTTCGTTTGCAAATATCATGATGGTTATTTATATCTCCTTACTCTATTACCGCTAATATTATTCGTGATTCATATAGCTACTTTGGGTTAAACGGAACTGTTGTGTTAACCTGCAGGGATACTGCTCAATGGTCTTGCGGATACGGAGCGGCGGATCCAGGCATTAAGATTACGCAGGGCTGAAATGATTTGTACCTAGGCACATATCGTGTTTTCGGGCTTGTGCTGTTTTATTTGAAGATGACGACTTCGGGAATATGCTTGGGTAGCAACTAATAATGGCTTTGGGATGACTTGTTAGCAATGCTTCCTGTTATTGACAGGATGAGACGCAACGGAGAGTCTGAAGCATGAAAATCTTCTCAAGTGGGGAAAACATGGCAACAGAGGCAGCAGGTCATACTAGGAACAGTTTGTTGCAAAACTCCACTTAGCAGGGCCACCCTTAAATACTTTAGCTTGCTGGGTTTCCGCGTGGGTGAGACACCAGAATTTATGATGTTGTGTGCATATCACCAAGGAATCATATGGTTTTCACTCCTTTGTTGGCTTCAACATGTGTTGGTATACTTGAGTTCAGGTCTGTTGCCGAGTCTATTGGTAGTATATAGGATGCACTTTCAAAGAATCCCAATTCACACTTCTTTCTAGCTTCCTGCACAATTTAAAGTTGCGTATGACAAGCTTGTAATTGCATCTGGAGCTGAGCCTTCAACTTTGGTATCAAGGGAGTTAAGGGACACGCATTTTCTCCGTGAAGTAAATCACGCTCAAGAAATACGGAAGAGACTTCTTCTAAACCTGATGCTTTCTGAAAATCCAGGTTGGTGCTTCATATTCATACTAGTTTTTTTGTGTGTGGCTTAATCGGTTATATTAATTATGCAGTTGTCAATTGTTTTCCGAAGGCTAAGTTAGAAAGTGTTCATTTTAACAGGCATATCAGAAGAAGAAAAGAGACGTCTTCTGCACTGTGTGGTTATTGGCGGTGTGGAAGATTGGTTGTTCACGGCAGTTAGGTTTGGGAAAAGCTAGCTGGGTCTTACCACCGCTGCCGGCAAGTGCTTCGAAAGTAGTGCTCATCCTGCAGAATTCTCTGTTTTAAAGGTAGAAGTCTAAGTTTGGTAGCAGTACGAGGGATTCAAATCCGTAAGTTGTTCCGAGGCTGTGTTGAATGCCATTGTGTTATTTTCAGGTTTATGTTGGTGGAAGTTATAGAAACGTGCCGATAATGAACTTGTCCTGGTTTGTTTGACAGGTTGGAATGACAGCCTGCGGATTCGAGACGTTGCGAGGGCTGTGCGGGTTCGTTGTTGACGGTTACACCATATCGGGAGGCCTCTTCGAGATCAATTAGAAACCAGTGTTTTTTCATGACCATTCTCTGCAAGCCACTAACAAACCATATTGCATCATCGCAAAAGGGAGTTGTGTAGGCGGTACTCCGATTCGATAGATAGCCGGCATAGATTGTTACAGCAGATTCTCTGTGTTTGTAATTTTGTCTCCACCAAAATCTTGTAGACACCATCTTTGGTTATTAGGGAGTTTATTGAACATTTGAGTATTTGTAAAATGACTTTCTGTTTTACCGATACCGTAAGCTAAATCAATGAAATGGCAGTTAACCATGCTTATAAGTCCACGTTCCGTAATGACAGACCAGCATTCCAAGTGTTCTTATAATTTATGACTGTAATCACATCGTTATAAATCCATTGAACAAAGTCAAGTTTAAGGGAAAGAGTGGTGTTCCCCTTATTGTGCAATTACTATAACTTGAAACGGTGTAACCGGAAGGATAAAGTATTGGTGGCTTAATCTTGCACATCAATCGAATATCCATTGGTCTTTAATTTTCGGGGATTCCCTTTGCTGTTGGACGAGACCCAGTTGTAAATGAATGTTTAAGGGTGGCATTAAAGTCTATTCCTCTTAAACTTGTCTTGTAACCTCGAAATTCTGAATCTTGGGGTTGCGAAGAAAAAAATAGCAAATTAATTCAAATCTTCATAAATCTTTATTTCTATTCTGTATAAACTCAATTCCAATCTTTAACCGCTTATCGTTTCAGGGCACCAGTAGGGGAAACTTAAATTCCTTATAGAACCAAGACTAAGTCCACCCCTTTTTTTTTGGGTATGCACTGAAGCTTAGGAGGTACCGATAGAACCTCATATTTAAATTGAATCGAAGCCCAACTGACCCCGTCTTTGAAATTGTAAGAAAGGATGCTGGTTCACTTGAGATTACGGCGTCTGCACAAGGTGGTTAGTCGTAAAAACAAAAATATTAAAATAAAGTCGAATAACAACAGACAACTGCGCGAAAAGAGGTGAGGTCCCGCGGTCAAAAATTAGGGTGTGACAAACTCCACTTCACGTCCTGGATGTATATCACCGTCTTGTCAGGATAGCTTCCAGATGTTGCAGTGGAAATAGGATATCAAACTATTAATTAGTTTGAATCACAATTCTTAATTCACAACCGCTCTTTGATTTATCCGAAGGAAAAGGTCAAAAGAGGGAAAACCTATTTTTGCATCGTAAACACAATGCGGGGAGAGACCTAGATAAGGGGTTGGTTAAGCTTAGGGAAGGTACTAGCACCCTAAACTTCTGTAGTACTCTACAGGAACCTTTTGTTTATTGTATGTTTTTTTTTATTTTATTATCTGTTTAATGTATATATACTGAGCTAAGGGATAGAGTGACCTAGAAGACCTAAGGGTTAGTCCTAAGTTTACTCGGCAAGATTCGCATCTTGTGCCTATGTATCCTGGATAGGGAATGGAATCAGAGTAATCGTAGTTCCCCTCGGAAGGGATGTTAGAAACTTTTGACTATGGCCAAGGTTTCACGGGGAATAAACGTATCTTAAGGACACGCTTACGTGGAGTCTTGAAACTCTTATTTCTACGTTGAATTTGTTAATTGAAATTATGGTTAAAACTAGGGATTCCACGGCGGGAAACCCTAAACAGAGTACGGCGACTCTTTGACCTAATGCTAGGGTAAAGGGTATTTTTGTCCACGGCGGGACTCCTAGGCTATTAGGGTTTGAACCATTCAAAAGGGTTAGGGTTATTGACTCGGCGGTCAAACAACTAGACCTAATTCCTTCGGAGGGCAAAACAGTAAAAACATGCAAGCAACAAAATTATTACATGGCAGACATAAAAAATATGAAAAATAAAGCAAGCAGAAAAGGAAAGCATCGCGACCACTCGCGTAAATTACAAATTCCCAAAAAAAGAAAGACGAAATAAAACCGCGACATGGCCTCGCGTAAATCACATCCATGGAACCATCAAAACAGTATGAAGAAATAAACCAACAATAAACTGAAGCAAACAAACTAAAGAGAGTTAGATGAACTGAAACGGCCAAATCAAAACTTTTATTTTTGAATTTTTTTTTTTTACAACCAAGTTGTTTTGGAAAAATAAAAAAATTAGCTTAACTTTAAACATGATTAGCATTCATTAATTTTTTTAACTAAAAGAGACTTCAATTTTAATTAAAGGAGCATAATTTAAAAATGTTTTATTAAATAAATCTATGTAAAAAATCAAATTGCCTTATTGTGATAACAAGAATTATTTTTTATTAAGCAAAAGTTAATGAAAGCCCTTTTTAATTATGGCGAAAAAGAAATGAGCTTAAAATAAAATCCAAAAGAAAAACAATTATTTAGTTACAATCTATATGATGAATTATGCCTAATCCCACGTCATTAAAAGGCCTTTGAATTGGAAGTTACAAATGTTTGAACAAGATTATTAAATTATGAATAGTTTTTCTTTTTTTTTAAATAATATAAAATAATCTACTGCTAGTTATTAATAACAATTAAAGAAAATGAGTAAACTGAAGAAATAAACAAAACAAAACGAATTTAAAGAGACAAAAAAGGGCATCGTGTAGGCTTATATGTTCCAACAGGGTTTTATAACCCTCTTTCTTCTTTCTTGCGAACTCGCCGTCGGCCCCCATTAATGCTCTTCGGAGCTTTTTTTTTCCTTTCCTTTCCGAGCTTGCATGTTCCTGAAAAATGAGAAACAAACCATCAACAAATCGCGAACATCTTACCGAGATTGGAGACGACTTTTCCGTCTGAACGTGAATAACAAGCCGCCGGTGGTTTTGCGATCTGGGCCGGTGATGTTTTCGTTTTATGGATGATGATGAGGTCGAAATGCCTCTGAATCCCGGTGAGTTCGTTATGGGTTCACGATTTTCCTCTTCTTCTTCTATTTGAGGTGATGATGAAACCGAAAAGGGATTCTTAACCTCCTTCTTGGCGCCGTCGTTTCCGATTGTGAAATCCCTTAGGGTTCTAGCCGCCGGCTTCGATGATGTCTTACAGTTTGTAAAAAAAATCTTCTTTTCCTCTTCTCTGATCAGGGTCGGGATGATGAACTCGGAAGAGTTCCTGAACCCTAACTTATGGCGCCGCCTTTTTCCGCTGTTTATGTTTTAAGGTTCTTCCGCTATTTGTTGTTAGGGTTCAATGATATATGATCTGATGAACGAAAAAAAGAACCCCCCTTTTCTAGATCTACGAATCCCCCGTTATATATTCTCATTTGTGGGTCTTTTCTAACTTCTATGTTGAGCTTATTTGTATGAGACACATCAGAAAGTTGTTGACGATTTACGATCCCTACGGTGGATTCGCGAAACTGTTATACTTGCTTGGTTACAGATTCGTTTGCTGTGTTTTGCGGCTCCGAGGTTGTCGCAGTTTTTCACGCTTCATTGTCTGACTTGCTGAAAATATTGTTTGAGTATTGTGATGTGTTGCTTTTGGGCTTACGAGTTGGATTTCCAGTTTCCTCATGAACTGGTCTTTTCAGTTTATCCATGAACCGGTTTGAATAGTTCTGAACTACTTTTTTGATGGATTATCTGAACTGGTTTTTGGCACTTGGTTTTGGATTGATTTATGAACTATTTGGGAATTGTTTTCTGAACTGGCTTTGGAACTATTTCGAAAAGGTTGGCGTTACGGTCAGACTTTTCGGGCAAACCGCCTTTCCGAAGAAGCGCTTTTGGCCAAACAACTTATTTCGACATAATTTTCTTCTTCATCTTTCGGTAACTTCGGTAAGAATAGACCGTTGCCGGATAGGCCATTGCCCGAGAAAGAGAACTCGGTGATGACACCGTTCTGAGAGTGTCGAACTAACCATTAAAATTTGTCCCTTTGTCTTGTTTTGCAGGTACGAACAATATCGGAAACTCGGAATCGGCTAACCGAAAGCATGAAGAATTTTAGAAACTTTTATATTTTTATGAAAAAATGTAATTTTTTTATATATTTTGTAATTTTATTTAGTTACTATTTTTTTTTTGTGAAGAACTAAATTTATTAATAAAAATTCTCTACTTATTCATCACTTCCATAATAACAGTCTTTTCTCTATTTATTTATTTTAGATATGCAAATGAGAATGAAGACTAATGCAAATATATGCTTTTTATCTAAAATATAAAATAATGATAATATTAAAAATGGAATTAATAATACAAGATAAAGATGCGAGCAAAATGAAATGAAGTTATATTTTTTTTAAGAATGAAGTTATGTAAAATGAAATGAAAACAAAACTCAAAGTGAAATAAAACTTAAAATAAAATGATTTTCTCTTCTTTTTTTTTAAACGAAACGAAAAATAAAAATAGAACTAAATGAAATTAAATTAATATAAAAACACCCAAATGGAAAGAAATTCCACCTTTTTATTATTAATTTATAATTTTTTTAATTTATCCGATTAGCTTTGCTTCCGACACCATTTTCAATTAAAACCTCCCAACTAGATCAAACAAACCAAAATTCTTGATTACGGCTCAAAATTCAACTGGACGGCCGGATGTGAACAAATGACCGTTGTGCCCTTTGTGAACCCGAGAGTGCCATATGATATTTTCCTGATGATAGCATTGGTATAGGCCTGGAATGAGGTAAAACAACAAAAGCAGAGAAATTCAATTACGACAAAACAGAGCTGACCGCGGTACTGAAAAATTCAACGTGTCTCTCTGAAGACGAGATTCCATGTCCTAAACTAACTCGGCCCACGATCATGATTAAACAGGTATATTAATTCTAGACTTGAGTCAAAATAAATTCATTGCTTCCCTTTAAAAATTTGAATGACAGGTAGCAGAAGAAACAGAGAAATAAATATTCTTTGAAACCAAATTCCACGGAGCAGGTCCTTGCATTTGACTTGAACCAAACTAAATTAATATCTCAACATAATCAAACCCGCATGACAAAATAACTGTCTCAGAAATCCACTGACGACAGAGTCTCAGCCCGTTGAATTGATTACCGTATCTCAAAGATCCTGATGCCAAAATTACCATGAATTTCTGTTCACCTTCAAAGAAAATAAGGAGCTTGGAGACAGAGGCTCTATTCATTTAATAAATCTCTAATGATGACTCAACTTCAAGGACTGTCAATAAACAACGTGAAAACGACTATTTCTCCCTTTAACAGCTAAAGTGTACCAGCCGTGGTTCCTGCAAAACGAGACAAACTACGTAACCCGTTAGTAATTAGCTGATGCACAAATGAAATGTCATGCAACCTGAATCGACTAATCTGAGGGTAAAATTTGGGGTATTACACCAGACAACCACAATTAATTAGCAAACCGCCAACTTCCCTACTTTCATTAACACTCAAAATTCCCATCAAAATTAAACATCTCAACACTGTCCTGCGCCAACTCATCAAAACAATTCTTAAGCACTTAGTTTAACTCAAGACAATTCACTACTCACGCCATTTAAGCTTGCAAGACACACCTATCCCATCCAACATAATCCCAACTACTATCAACAACAGATTAAAGTTGATCAGTTCCTCAATTTGTCAATAGACAGCCGAAAATCATGATGGGGTATAAACCATCCTTACCAAACTATAAGAGCGTTCAACCACACACTGAGCTACAACTTCACACTTGCAGCATCCTAGATAAGCACAAGCTTCTCCCCCACTTGAATCATTCCCACTTCTGCAGACAAAGGTTAGAAACCAAACGTGTACCGACATTGTGTTTATACACATGTCGCATACAAGGGAACAACCAACATTAGACAACTTGGTCGGACGGACCGACCTGCTCTGATACCACTAATGTAACACCCTTATTCTACCCCACAGATATTACGGCAAAATAACACGGATTTCAGAGTAAATATTAACTTTCATAAAAAGCCACAAAAGGGCGTACATTTCTCAAAGTCAACAAAATTGGTCAATGCTCCGTAACAACGAGTTTTCCTCAAAGTACATCAAAATACATAAAACAGCGGAACTCAAAGCATAAATCAAGGTTTCTCCTCAATAGGGAACATCAGTAAAATAACCCAATGATATAAAATCAACTCTAAGAACCAAACCCGATGTTACATATCAGAGCAAGACCCTTTAAATTAACCATAAAGGCTAACGACTCTAAAACTTCAAAATACTCTTCGACAGCGTCCACGGCTAAACTTGCTCATCTGCACGTTACCCACGTGGAGGTAACATTCAAACAGGCAGGGTGAGTAAGACAATTCATAATAATCAATGTATAACAATTAATGCATAAACGGCATATTACTCATAGTTATATTCAACACATTGATATCCTTCAAATATGCCTCAAGGGCCACAACGTCATAATTTATACACAGAGGCTCATAAATACAAATGCAACTTAGACTCAATGCATGTGGTACTAATCATCACAGCGCGATGGACACTGGGCCATCAACCCTCCATAGATCCCCATCAATAGGATCGATTCTACTAGAGAACCGGAGCACATCATAATACTTCACATCCACACAATCGGATTGAAGCCAAAGTAATCGAGGTCCTGAACAGAAGTCCGGATGCACATGAATGCATGATGCACACGTCACAAATCATCCTCATAATAATATCATAGATGCATCATCATTCATCATATTCATCATATTCGTCATATTCATCATATTCGTCATATTCATCATATTCATCATCATCAAACATCATAGCTCATCAACACAGTCATCATCGTACATTATGTCATCATAACTCGTTATAATAATCATCTTCATACTTTATAGCTCATCATAATAATCATCATCACCACATAAATCATTGTATCTCACATAACTCATCATAATAATCATCGTCATCACATAAATTATCATATCTCATGTTATCACATAATTCATCATAATAATCATCATCATCACATAAAATGTCATAATTCATCAAACATCATATCATCATAATTCATCATAATAATTAATCTCACACATTATGTCATCATATAATCACGTACAAATCACATATTAGCTCATAGTCATATTATCACGTATTATCCCATATTAGTTCATAATACTACCCCATATTATCTCATATTAATTTATCAAATTATACTCGTGGTAATCCTCACACTATCGCCCATAAATCACATAAACTTCACAGTCCTACTCATGTTAATTCATCATATTATCATAGTTATCCCCATGGTAATTCATCAGGAAAATTGCAGCATCAAAACATCAAGACATCACTGAACTAGAACATGATTCGTTACTAGAACATATACCCAATTAAATTATCAAACATAATTAGATATAAAAATATTGGGAAACCAAATCCCTTATCTATACTATGTTATAGCCTTGTTTATTATCTTTCCAACGCTTCGAACGGGGGTCCAAACGGCCTTACGGATCAAAAGTTACGTCCAAAACAATTTCGACCGAAAACATGAACAGTCGTGACAGACAGCAAAAAGTTGTTACGCTCCGGAACCTAAATCAACCCAAAAGTGCACACGATTTGCTTCCCCAATGCCCCCAAAACATCCCTAAATCATCTCTAAGGTCTTACGGCGATAAAAACACAAAATCTATGGTTTATTAGGCCAATCCGACAATATTTGCACTGCCTAAATCACTATTTTTCTGCAATTGCTCTGAGTGCATCAAAGTTATTCACAATTGAACATTCATATTCCTACAGGGTCAAACATATAAAGATCCAAGGTTTTGGCCACGAAGGCCTAAGGTTTCCCTTTCTCATATCAATATTCAGTGTTACATACCATTACCCATAACCTCAAAGCCTTATCATCAAATTCCCTATTTTCCCACAGCCAACCCAAAATACCTTAAATCATAAACCAACCATAAACACATCTAAAGTCATACATAGAAAATCATGAAATGCGATACTCCCCATACCTTAGTCGATTCACAACTTTCACGGTTAATCTTTGGGATCTTCTGCTTCCAGCCTTTCCTTCAGAGTTCTGGCCACCAAACTTTCACGTTAAACACAAATGAACTCCAATTTCCTTTCAAAACTCAATTTTGTCTAACTTAGTCTTGGGCCTCACAAATTGGGCTTTTCCTTCTTTACCCTTACTAACTCTTCATAATGCCAAATTTACCCTTATTTCACTTATATTTATTTTAATTCACAATAATATTAATAAATCCATATTACATACTATTATTCCAAAATAAATACTCCAAATATGCATAACTCCTCAATAATTCCCAAAACCACCGAAAACACCAAAAATACGAATATTCTCAATTAAATAAATTAATTAAAATATTCTGATTAAATTCGAGGTGTTACAGAGCACACAAACTTTGATGCATTTGCATAGGGAACTGAACCACTGGCTAAAAGGAGATGTTATTGCATGTGAAAAAGATTAGGAAAATTGAGAGGTTGGTTGAAGAGTCAGGAAGAAACGAAGTTACTCGTGATTGGAGAAAAATGGAAAATGATATTGGTGTCCTTGTGATGATGTTAACACCAAAGAAGATTACCTTGATGGTCGTGATATCCTAGACAAGTTGATGCATTGTGTTATTTTATGTGGGTTTGTTGTTGTTATTTTGATATTAGATTATGTTGTTGTTATTTTCGGAATGTTTTTTTGATATTAAGTTATGTTTGTTTAATTTATGTTGCTTGTTAATTGTAATCGCTTAGCTATACTTTCAATGGAATGAAATTTGTTGTTGATTTAAAGGGACACGGTTACATTAGAAATTATGATCATGTACTTAATCCTACATTGAGACATTTTGTACGATTGTGTCTTGGTTGCCGACACGAATTACATAATTTGACCATTTTGTTTGTTGCATTCATCTCCGTTCAAATGTGAGTGCTATTGGGGCGGTTCTTTTTCTTTCTTTGCATCAAATCATTATGTCAGACAATTTCTACTTCGTATGGAGGTCAATGGTCCTCCTTTGCCACTACTTGAAAGCTATATGTGTAAACATTGCACAAACTTATCACTTGGTGAACAGCAGAAAGATAGTTGGTTGGGTCCTGGTGCGCCTTCGAACATGTTGCTATAACATGAGAGCAAGACATACGAAACGCCTGAAACTTTCCACAGTCACACCAACTCCTATCTAGTTCCACTCGGTAACATCCCCTATGCCTTCCTTCATTGTGATCAATTGACTCGGCAACACCGAACAACCTTTATTACGGTTAAAGATTGTGACCACATGTGTGTTGGCTTTAGCAGCTTCGTCTTTCATGAATTTTGTTGAACTATTGCTGCACAACTGACCAGATTGTAATACTGAACCCCACTTTGTACATTTGTTATCAAAGAGTGCCCCAAGCCTAAAATATGTTGCCTTTACCAAGGCAGTTATTGGTAGGTTTCAAATTCCCTTCAAAACATAATTCATTGATTCAACGGGGTTAGTTGTCATGTGGCCTCATCGCACCCCATTGTCGTATGCCTTTGTCCATTTCTCTTTATGAATATTATCGATCCATCTTAACGCATTTGTGTTTGTCAGTCTAATATCGTCACGGTAGTGTTTGAATGTGGGCTTTGTTAATGCATACCCTGCGTTCAACACCTTCTTCCTTAGTGTTTTGTCTTTGATTTCCTGCATGAAATTTTGGGTGATATGTCTTATGCAATACACATGGGTTGAGGGAGGATCCTGCCAACCGTTATCAAGGTTCTTATATGCACTCTTGATTGATGGGTGTCTATCAGAGATCAAACATAAGTTCGGTTAGGGAGAAACGTATATGCGGAGACTTTTGAGGAAAAAATTCCAACCCCCAGCAGTCTCCTCTTCAACTTGAGTGAAGGCTATTGGAAAAATGCTGTTGTTCCTATCCTATGCCACATCCATGAGTAGCGTGCCCTTATATTTCCCATACAACCATGTGCCATCAACTTGAATAATAGGTTTACAATAAGCAAAGCCTTTGATACATGGTTCAAACGCCTAGAAGAGTCTGTGAAAAATGCTATTTCCACTAACGCAAGTCTCGACTGGTGTATACGTCAACATTGTCTCTAAGATGGTAAGAATCCCTATAGAATATTGTTTAAGTGCCACCAAGAGTTTTGGAAGTTCTTTGTAAGTCTCCTCTTAATTTCCAAACACTTTTTCAACCGCTTTAGTCCTAGCTATTTATGCTTTCCTGTACGAAGGAGTGTAATTGTACCTTTGAACCATATGTGAAATTATGGTACTCACCTTCGAAGAAGGGTTGTCGCTAATGACCGATAGAATCTCATCGCAAACCAATTTAGAGTTGAGCTTGCGATGATCCTACATCAGATTCGTGATTATACAAGTGTGCGCTGGACCCATATTGACCCTATCTTCCATAAATCACTTCACTTTCGGAAAGACGTTGTTAATCGAAACATGCACACCTCGTTACGGCAATAGATCTTATACAGAGTCAGATTTGTTCGGTCGACTCTATAATCTGTTGATAAGTCCATGTGATATTATTTTATTGCTCGGAACAATCTTCTTTTGTACGAAAGTTGTCTCCATTTTCTAATAGTCCTTCTGTTGGGTAGTTTGGGTTGTAAAAAATATTTGTTGAGGGTTCATCGTCACCTAAGTCGAGACTTGTCATGTGTTGAGGTGGGCAATAAACATGACTGGGTGGCACTCCCTCTTCCTCGTTGTTTACCATGTCGTCAACAATGACTTCAACTGCTTCTTCTTCTTCATCAATGGCATCGACTTCAGCGTGTTCGTCATCAGATTCATAAAAAACTTGAGAAGAATCAAGTTGTTGATACAATTGTTGTTGTTGTAACGTAACATATAGCTAAATATTTGAGAAACCAGAATACTCATGATTGTGAAACATGTTACACACATCTTCATCGTTTCGAATCTTTAATTGGAAAGATTTGCATTACTCGTGCCCGCCAAAAAACATAGGATTCTTGTAGATTATTTGGCCAACTGGATCACACTGTAATTTCTTTTTTAATCTCGATTTCATGTGTAAAAAATTTGATCTTCTGTCAATCAAAAACCTAGTAACATCAATATTTCAAAAATTGAAACCGATTGAGTTACATTCAAAAACCTCACCGTTTTAATGTGCACTGATCATGTATTGTGGTGTTTGAGCCATAACTAAAATGTTATTAAACTCGTGTTTGAAAGGATTGTTTTACTAATTGAGTTGCTAATGAATCAACTATTTCTATTGTATTAATAACAATAAAGTGTTATTTTTTATTATTAAATTTGCACTCATCACATGTCTCTGCGTGCCTACAAGATTTTCTGCATGACAAGACTACACTTTACGTGCCTACACTCTGCGTGCCCACAAAGTTCTCTGCACGACAAGACTAAACTCTGCATGGTTATACTACGCGTGCCTACACTATGTGTGCCTACAAGATTCTATGCATGACAAGACTAAACTCTGCATGGCTACACTCTGCATGCCTACAAGATTCTCTGCACGACAAAACTACACTGTGTGCCTACAAGATTCTCTGCATGGCTATACTCTGCACTTCGTGTGCCTACAAGATTCTTTGCATGATTACACTCTGCACTTTGCATGGCTACACTCTGCATGCCTACAGGATTCTTACTAATAAATGTCTACACATGGCTACACTATTAGTCTCGCAGGATATTGTTTTATACACTTTCTTACTAATAAATGTCCTTGTCATCTTGTTTTATAAAAATGTTATCCAGACAATTCACACACATCTTCATATCTTTAAGAATACATTATACGCTGCATACTTGTAATAAAAAATAAATATGTAATTAATGAGTGTAAGATTCTCTGCATTCCATTGACCAAGAATCTTGTAAGACAAGACTACACTTGCACGCTTCCCTTCACCACTGTCATAAAAATTCAGCATGCATTAATACCCTAACATAATTTATATTTTACATGCAAAGACTTCACTTTTAAGACCACACTTTACTATGCATGCTTGACAACACTACACTCTAGCAGAACTTATATTTTCACAACACTCTGCATGCATGACATCACTACACTCACGTGATGGCTTCACATGCATGACAAGATCACACTTGCACGATTCACTGCACTATTGTCATCATGTTTCAGCATGCATTAATAGTGTTAGTATTCATATGCCTACATTATTACTGTAGCAGGCTTACACTTGCTACACAATACTCTGCATGAATGACAACACTACAACATGCATTTTCATGTCACTCCTACACTTAGAAACTTGCACACTACGACATACATTTTCATGTGACTCCTACACTTAGAAACTTGCACACTTCGACATGCATTTTCACGTGACTCCTTTTATCACATTTAACCATTATAAATACATGTTCATCAAGGAACAAACTCTTCTCATCCCATTATCAACTCTACTCCTCAGACGTTCTACAAAATCTTCTTATCACTCTGCAAACTTCACTCATCAAACTTAACCCACAATGTCTCTACTCATGATGGGCAACAATCACAGAGGCACAATTGAGAACATCGCAGAGTTTATAAGTATTTTTATTTTTGTTGTCATTCTTTACTAAGTTTAATTTTCCTTTAAACATAATGATATTTATATTCTTTCGCATAATGTATCAAGGTTTCGCTGTCGTATGCATGACTACATACCACACGACCCATTCATAGAAGGATACCTAGAAGCATGTGGGTTTGGTGATTTGATTAAAATCAAATTGTACTCACTGGATCCCAAATTTATTCTAGCGTTGCTAGAACGCTGGAGATCAGAAACCCACACATTTCACCTACCTTTCAGTGAATGTACCGTAACTTTACAAGATGTCTACATGTTACTTGGCTTACACATCAACTGTAAGGCCTTCAACGACAAAGTTGGTGTTAATGACCAACTTTGCAAAGATTTATTGGGCGCCCCTCTATGTGTCGACACACCTCAGCCACAACACGAAGGTCGACCGAGGGGGCAAGATATAAATTTGAAATACCGCAGAGAATACTCCAATAGTATCATGTTAAATGAAGAATCCACCGAGTATGAGAATATACTTAAAATTCGATGCTATATTATGATATTATTTGGTCATTTTTTATTTTCAGACAATATTGGAAATACTGTAAATATTATGTATTTACCGTTGTTGCACAACATTAATAAAGTGTGCACATATAGTTGGGGATCAACTGTCCTCACCCATCTATATAGTTCATTATGTAAAAATGCAAAAAAAAAATCTTGTACTTTTTATGGCTGCGCCTTTCTCCTTCAAGCATGAGGTTGGTCTAAGATGTCAACACTTACTCCAATCAACCGCAATCCATTCACATTCCCTTACGCTAACAAGTAAGTTTATTTTCAATACGAGTATACAAACGATGTTTCTTTGTAACTTAATTATTTGTGCTATGTTTCTTAGTAACTAATTTATTTGTGTTTCTTTTTTTTTTTGGTGGTCTATTTCGGGAATGAGTTACCAAAGATGTCCCCGTAACTCCATAACTGTGTACCACAATCTTATAGAACACATTGGGCCAGATGATGTAATGTATCTACCATTACTTTGTCTAATTGATAACCACGTACTTGTATTTCTCATTAAATATATTGTTAATGTAGTTTATCTGAATGTCGTACGAGGGTCTCGACCACCAGCTCAGCACCAATGATGCTGCCTGTAGACATTTAAAACACCTATCATTCGGTTTACTACAGTGGATATGCACCAAAGTGATCGGGTGAAATTGCAGTTCGGAATGCATCAGGATATTCCAGTCGCTCCAACGTCATTGGGACACTGGCATCAACTAAGGGTGGATACATAATGGAGTGTAAATCGTTAGAAGGACTTTGCGAAAGAGATGTGTCTGCATTGGAAGAACCGACATCAACACATCTTAACCGATCCTATTATGGAAGGGGCTAGACCAAGTTATTAATATATGATCTGGTTTAGGTCGGTTACAACATCACAACAATTTCTATCTGAGCCGACATATTTGATTGACCCAAGGCAACGTGCGTATTCCTCGAACCCACAGCAGTAACCGAATACCCAACATCAAACACCATGTTATACCCAACATCCAAATATGCCCACCTAATCAATATTCCAAAATCGAAACCCATACATGCCACCAACCCAATCACAACAACAAGAGCCTTACCCTTACCGCTAGCCTTCTGAAACCGACACCACTTTAACATATAGCCCTGATACATCTTTTGACTCTACCCATCCACCTATAGCCCAGATGACTCTTTTGACCCCACACCAGCCAACCAATCTTCCTACCAACAAAATACCTATCCACTTTTTGACTATTAAATCCTACAACAACCATTACATCGTTTCTAAACTAATCTGATGTACCAGTTTGGACAACCATACCGTCTACACCCTACCCAACCTCCCGGACAAAACTACGAAAACATGGGCATTGAACTTAATTACAGAAGCGCCGTTGGCAGCGCCCCGCCTGGCTATTGGGATCAAATGCTTCAAAATTTATCTGATACGCTTGGTCTATCTGAACAAATACCTCTTCCACAGGTCAACACGCAAAGACTAAATACACCTCAACAACCTCGTGGTAGACCTGGACGTCGCGTGAATCCTCCCCAATGTGGTACCAGTGGTTGTTTTGATAGAGCCGGTCATTGATTTTCCGGTTTTCATCTGTTGTACAATATTGAAGCTTTTTTATATTATGTTTCGTTGAGTGGAAAGGGAAGAAGGATAAATAATTTCGTATGTGCCTTAAAAGAAAGAATGAATATCACAACCACATTTTTTCCTTCTTTAAAAGCTTTCTCTGGCCTATATATTTTTGTCGAGGAGGAAAAACTGAAGTGTCCGAAGGAAAAGGGAAGAAAAAAGATTTCCCTGAAAAAAGTATCAATTTCTTTTATAGAAATACAAGGGAATAAACAATGTGTAAACTCAATGGAGTAACTACCGCGAGGAGTGAAAAAGTTCCTACGCCTAAAGGACGCATGTAAGAAAATAGGGTTGGATTGGTTTTCCATAGGAAAACTATCGTGATTTGCATTAAATGCTACTCAACCCCCTTTCCACCAAGCACTCAAGCTTTTATAATTGGCTGATGTTTTGACGAATCTAAGGTCAATCAAGTGAATCTTAATGTCTCCCATTAACACACTGTTTACACAGGAGAAATCCAGCAAAGTGGTGATGACTCACCCCTAACTAGAGGGTTCACCTCCCATTAAAAAGAGACACCTTCAACCAAGGGACTCACCCCAAACAGACAGACCCGCCTCCCATTAAAAAGGACGCCTTCAACTGATGGACTCACCCCTAAACTGAGAGACTCACCTTTCACTAAAAAGGACGTGCCTTCAACTGAGGGACTCATCCCCAACTAAGAAACTCACCTTGACCAAAGCTCAATCTGAGGGAGTTTAAAAACACTTTACTCTTTAAAAATCTTCGTGCTTGATGAATTGTATAATGATATATTTATGAGAATCCTAAATAATGGTGACCAGCGAATCCCTGCTCCATGAAGCATCACCTGAGCGAGGCCTTTACGTGGCATGGAGGACTCACCCTCAGTAGAGACGTGTACAATACTATTACCCAAACACTAATCACTTGGATAAAGTCATACCACAACTCTCTGGAAAGTGTTAGGGGGTTTTTCACTAGGGAGCATTGAACATTGTGAGACTTTCTTTTTAGAGCAACACCTTTGTGAGAGACACACCACACACTCACCAAAAACTTTAAGGTGATAGGTGTGTGAGTTCTCTCACTTATAAATGCTAAAGTCATCACATTTTTATCCAATGTGAGACTATTATCCACACTACTCACACTTGTTAATACTTAACACTCCCCCTCAAGTGTGAGTCTATCCATAATGCTCCCCCTTAAGCAGAAGATTCAACTGTGTAACTACACCATTGCACCACCGTTGACACTCTTCAACGAGACATTCAACCCACGACCTATGAGAATACTTTTGATACAACTAAGCTGATCCATTTACTCGAACCAAAGACTCATGATACCACTGTTAGGGGGTTTTTCACTAGAAAGTATTGAACATTGTGAGACATTCTTTCTAAAGCAACACCTTTGTGGGAGACAAACACATACTCCCCCACACACCCACACACCCGCGCATGCACACACACACACGCACGCGCGCACACACACACACACACACACCCCACCCCCGCACGCACACACACACACCCGCACCTCCCCCCTACACCCACACCCACCCACCCACACGCACGCATGCACACACGCACCCACACACACCCACACCCACACACACACACACACACCTCCCCCCTATAAATAAATGAATGATGATGTGTTGTTTTATCTACAAGGATTTTAAAAGGAAAATTCTTTGATAGATCATTAAATCTTTTTGACTTATTTTTGTAACAATTTTTAAAATGCCTATAAATAATTGTGATGTAAAAGTGTGATATTTTTTTTATTTGTAAAGTGTGAATCCTTTATTATGTGCATGCATAGTCATGTAAAAGAAGCGAGATGGAAGTAAATCTGAAGATTCAAACTATTGAAAGAGTTAGAAAGTTTGTTTGGTTGCTCAATCATAACAGACTCATTACAAATAGTAGGAAGCACATGATGGAGTTGGGAAGTGCAATGTGTCATTTTTGTGAGAATGAAGAAGAAAATGCTTTACACTTGCTTCATAATTGTTCTCTAACCATGCCACTTTGGCTATCAATTGTGCACACTAACATGAAATCTCTTTTTTTAGGTGATTTGAATAATTAGATTGATGGGAATATGAAGGTCAATATGGGGTGAGATTCGAATTTTGATTGAAAGACCTTTTGGGCCATTACGTGCTATAATTTGTAGAGCTAACATAATAAAGAAATATATGGTAAGAACTATTCGAGACCCACGAATATCGTGAATCATATTTATAGGAAAATCAAAGATTATCGCCAGGCTAAACTCTCTTCGTTGATTACTAACAACCAGTTTAAGGCGTGAATCCGTATCAAGTGGGAGGCTCCAAATGTGGGGAGGGTGAAAGTTAACTCAAGTAGGGCCAGAGACAATCGAGGAATAACGAGTTGCAGAGGAATTATCAAGGGAAATGATGAAGAGTGGCTTGAGGGTTTTGCAAAACATATTGGAGTTTGTGATGTGTAAGTGGTTTAAAAGGCCTTAAGTTGAGATTTTTAAAAATTGATATTTGTGTGGACTCTTTTCAGGTTGTCCAAGATATTAATGCTAGTCACTCTAGCAACATGTTAGAGAGCAACCTAGTGACGGAAATTAGAGTGTATTTCCAACCGGATAAAGCTAATCAATGTGCTGATATTCTTACTAAACAATGAGTTCATCTCTCTAAAGAAACATGTATGTTTGATGTGTGTCCTTTATTTATCGTGCACCTGGTTAAATGTGACTTAATTGAATATTCTTTAAATATATTTGTTCAATAATAGTGTTTTTTTAGGCCTCCATTATAAAAAAGAAGGGTAAAAATAATAAAGAATGAAAAGTAAATTTAATTAAAAAATCTATTATAATAATAATAAATTAAAAAAAGAGAAAATAAGCTAAGACAAGATTAGGCATCAATAACGTGCTGTTTTTTCTACAGCCTTCCCTTTCCCCAACTTTCTTCCACCATTCTTGCTTCTTCAACCTTTTTCCTTCCAACTTCAACACACTCTTAACTCTCCACCACCACCACCACCACCACCACCGTCACAATCACCATGCATCACACGTGTATCTACTCTCAATGGACGCTATTCTAAACCTCATGTTCGCTATCAATTTTCTCATCAAACAACCAATCGTATTTCTCGCGAATTCTAAAACCTCCAAATCTTGAAATAATGGCGGTTTCCGAAGAAGAATGCTCTTCTGTCAAGTCAGGTTCTCCTCCTTCTTCTTCTTCCTCCTCTTCTCCGCGCTATTATCTCTCCAAGTGCGTGCTCAGAGGAAGCGCGGTTCTCCAAGTCCTCTACGCTAACCTTCGTTCTCCATCCTCCAACGACGTCGTTTTCGGCAAGGTTTTTTTCTTCTCTATTCCCCTCTTTTATCTTTTCGCACTTTTATTTTCGTTCTTCGAGTTAGGTTTGAGAATTTTGGAACGAATTTAGGAACCTCAACCCTATTATTTTATTTTCCACTAAAAAAGCCTACTATTTAGTACAAAATGTTGTCAAATAGGGTATATCACTACTGGAATTTGAACAAAGTGCTGTTTTCAACAATTTGTGATTGACAACACTGAATGCAATTCAACTGAACTGGTTATTTCTCAAGTTTTTACTGTTATTGCTTTGTTATTTCAGGAGACATCTATAGAGTTGGTGGTGATTGATGAGGATGGGAATGTACAAACTGTCTGTGATCAGCCTGTTTTTGGCATCATTAAAGATCTTTCTGTATTGCCGTGGAATGAGAAATTCCGTGCTCGTCGCCCACAGGTGTGTTGGCCGTTGGTAAAATTGATCGATTTTTCTGGTCAACATATCTGCCATTTAGTATTGTCGAGTTTTTGACAAGAAAGGAATGAGGCTCATGATATAAATTTGAGATAAGAAAAACTTTTACAAAAAACTATCAGGCATATTTAAGCAAAACTTACCATGCAATCTCTTTCAGATCGAAAGTTGAACAACATAACCCTAAACCAAATTGTGAAACCAACATAACCCTAAACCAAATTGAAACCATATAGCTCGTCTCTCTTAACACTGTCCTTAAGTTTAAAGATTGACTCTTATTTTATTATTTGGTCAATATTTCTACTTTTTCAAGTAGTGCAATGCAACCTCAATTGTGGTGAAGTTGCTGTTTTTGCAGCCCAAATTGAAGTCTCAAACATTCATTTAAATCATGCGATGTTATAGCATGTATGATTAATTAGCAAAAGACTTTTGTTAGAATATAGATAGATCAATTTAAGTTATATTTTCATTAGAGGTGGGGGACTTAAGTAACAGAAAGTGAAAGCAAAGAAAGAAAAAGAAACATTTGTAGCACAATAATTATAAAACCAACAAAATTCGATTGCAGAGGTTATGTTAACTCTATGTGATTATGTTAACTCTATGTGTGTAGTGGTTCATGTCGGTCTTATGCGTGTAGTTGTTCATGTCGGTCTTATGTGTGTAGTTGTTCATGTCGATCTTATGTGTGTAGTGGTTCATGTCGATCTTATGTGTGTAGTGGTTCACGTCGGTCTTATGTTTCCTTTTATTTAAGCAAAAAAAAAAAAAAAAGATCATCAATCAGATAGTCCTTAGTCAACAGAGAGTTAACATTTCCTCACAAAATATCAATTGTTTTGAATGAAACTAGTTTATTTTTCTGCTTGTATTCTCCAGTTGCCAAGATTGAATTTATTTAGTTTCTTTTTCCCTCCTTTGTTTGGTAGACTCAAGGTAAAGATCTCTTGGTTGCTTTATCTGATTCCGGAAAGCTGTCATTGCTCACATTTTGCAATGAAATGAACAGGTTCACTTTTTAACTGTCTTTTCTCTTTTTCGTTGGATTGGTATTACATATTACTTGGAGTGTATTTCCAGTTTGGTTCATTAATGTATCAGTTATAGTATGATAAACTGTTACTACAAATCACAAACTGCATTTTTTTGAACAAAATAAGCTCTATATCCCTACTAAGCTTTCTCATTTTTCTTTGTGCATTGTCGTAGATTTTTTCCTGTAACGCATGTTCAACTATCTAGTCCTGGTTTCAAGAGGGATATTCCCGGAAGAATGCTGGCAGTTGATTCCAGGTGATCTCTTCTATAGTCGGAAATTTTATTGGAAGGCATATGTATTATCTTTCTTTTTGTCCTTTAGTTTTGTGTTTCACTGCCACTCTGCAAGCATGATTAGTTGCTTTATTTTTTGCAAACTAAAGTGTCGCCCCAAGAATTGGTCTATGATCTTCCCCTGAACTTGTTTCCTTTTTTCTCCAATATTTTCTCTGGCTATGATATATTATTCTGAAAACCATGTTTGGGAAACTCTCGGCCTTTGCAGCATGGAGTGTTACTTAGGCCGATAATAAACCAGTCATAGGGACAATAAGATTTCCTGATGTCTACAAACAATGATCACCTGTTGTTATGGGCTCATGGCATAGGGTCAGTTTATTTTGGTGGGGATTGAGTAAGGACCAGCGTTCATATTTTATCCCCTTCCCGGCTTCTCTCTATTAAATGTACACAACCTCTGATGCATTTAAAATCTACTTTAAATTTTAAAATTACATCTAAGTGCCACAGAGTAGAATATTTGCTTGTTATTGGAGTATATTGTATAATGCTCATTGGTAAGTATGATTTTATTGGAATGGAACACACATTTTCGAACTATTCTTTCAACTCTAATAATAATTATTTTCTTTCAAAAAATTCCAAGGTGATGTGATGAAAGCACAGATAAAGCACAAGAGAGGGAACTTTAGGGGTACCTTAGTCTCTCTTATTAAACACTGGATAGAGTGAATAGAAATAGGCTCAAATTTAACATGATTTTGTACAAGTTGCAGGGCCACTTTCATGGGCAAATCAAATAAATTTACTACAATCAATGAGTGGTAGGAGGTGTTGTCATTCAACACCTAAACCTTTATCCTCATACCACTAAACACTTACCGTGACTGGAAATTATTGCATTTAAATCTAACATTCTAACTGCTGTTTTTAAACACATTTTTATGGAAATTAATGCCTCATACTTAAAACCACATTTTTATGTTACATGACATGTAATATAAACACACACAAGACTAGGTGTGTGGAGATTGACTCAAATGACCCGATTCGATAGACCACTTGGTTAAAGAGATCTATATACCATGTCAACATCCTGCTTTTCTAAAAGCTTGACCTGTTAGTTAAAGAGATCTATATGCCATGTCAATATCCTGCTTTTCTAATAATGTCAAATTGGACAAAGAGTTGAAGCATGCTAAAGTTCTGTGAATATTACTAAATACTAACTCCTCTGGTTCTCTTTCTGCAGTGGTTGCTTTATCGCTGCCAGTGCATATGAAGATAGGTTGGCTCTGTTTTCAATGTCCACGTCAATGACCGGGACTGATATCATTGATGAGGTTCGTAACTACTGTACCATCTTGTATTTTAGAAAAGCTGCACGTTGGTGTGTGTTGGAAAAACGCATATGTAGGACAGTTTTCTGGCGGCACAGTTTTCATGCGGATTTTGTTGTAAAGGAGTATATATGAAGGAGAGTAGTCAAACAATTGGATGTAGAGGAAGACCTAGAAAAATTATAAAAAAAAAAACAAATAAGAAAGATCTCGAGATTAAGGAATTGGATAGAAACATGGTCTTTCATAGAATATTATGGCATAATTTGATCCATGTAGTCGACTCCACGTAGTGGGATAAAAGCTTGGTCATTGTTGTTGTTCACTTTGATAGTTTCATTCTTTTGTCTGACAAAATATACTTATGTGATATTTTCTTCTCATTCCAGAGAATAATATATCCCTCTGAAATTGAATGGATTGCAAGTACTTTCGGAACCATAGAGAAAACTAGTATAAACGGTACTATTTGGAGTATGTGCTTTATTTCACTGGATTTCCGACAGCAAAGCAATGAGCATAATCCTGTATTAGCTATTATTCTAAATAGGTATGGTGATTAATTTGTTTGGCCATTGTCAAGAGTTTATTCCAAGTCTTGAAAACAGCACTATAATTGAAATTGAAATTAGTTTATATCTCTGTTGTATCTGTCGTAATGCATGCTTACCAAAAACAATGCCTTTGCTTTGTCCTACAGGAGGGGGGCTGCTCTAAATGAATTGCTTTTATTGGAATGGAATCTTAAAGCACACACAATCTCTGTTATTTCTCAGTATGTTGATGCCGGACCTCTAGCACATAACATTGCTGAAGTTCCCAACTCTTCGGGATTTGCATTTCTATTCCGGGCTGGTGATGTTCTGTTGATGGATTTTAGAGATCCTCACAATCCATTATGTATCTACAAGACTTGCTTGAACGTTTTACCCTTTGCAATAGAAGAGCAGACTTATATGGACGACTCATGTAAATTGCACGATCTTGATGATGAAAACTTCAGTGTTGTCGCCTGTGCTTTGTTGCAGCTTAGCGATTTTGATCCTATGTGCATTGACAGTGACAGTGGCAATACTAATTCTGGTCCCAAGTACATATGCTCCTGGAGTTGGGAACCTGAAAATCATAGAGTTCCTAGGATGATCTTTTGTGTAAACACTGGAGAGTTTTTTATGATTGAAGTTTTTTTGGACTCTGATGGTCCTAAATTCAGTCTCTCCGAGTGTCTCTATAAAGGTCTACCTTGTAAAGAACTTTTGTGGGTTAAGGGTGGTTATCTAGCATCAATGGTAGAAATGGGGGACAGCGTGGTCCTGAAATTGAGAGATGGAAGACTATCATTTACAAATCTTATTCAAAACATTTCACCAATCTTCGATGTGGCAGCTGGGGATTATCATGATGAGAAGCATGAGCAAATGTTTGCTTGCTGTGGTGTGACACCTGAGGGGTCATTAAGGATTATTAGAAGTGGTATCAATGTAGAAAAGCTACTTAGAACCCCTTCTACGTATGAAGGGGTAGCTGGTACTTGGACTGTTCGAATGAAAATTACGGATTCATATCATTCTTTTCTAGTTCTATCATTTCTTGGAGAGACCAGAATATTGTCAGTTGGCTTAAGTTTTACTGATGTGACTGATTCTGTTGGTTTCCAACCTAATGTCTGTACTTTGGCATGTGGCCTTGTAAGTGATGGTTTGCTTGTTCAGATTTACCAATCTACTGTTAAGCTTTGTTTGCCTACTAAGGATGGTCATTCTGAAGGCATCCCTTTGTCTTCTCCTATTTGCACATCTTGGTCCCCAGACAATTTGAATATTAGTCTGGGAGCAGTTGGGCATAATTTCGTAGTTGTGTCAACTTCTAACCCATGTTTTTTGTTTATCCTTGGGGTTAGAGTGCTATCAGGTTATCAATATGAAATTTATGAAATGCAACATTTGGAACTGCAGAACGAAGTATCATGTATTTCCATCCCTAGACCTATGTATGGGAGAAAACAATCAAATTCAGAAAATAATAGCTCAATTGCCTCTTTTGTAAGCGGAGTGGACATCAATAAAACATTTGTTATTGGCACCCATAGGCCTTCTGTGGAAATTTGGTCTTTTGATCCGAATGGTGGAGTTACGATAGTTGCTTGTGGTACAATTTCATTAAAAAGTACAATGGGGACTGCTAAAAGTTTTTGTATACCTCAAGATGTACGACTCGTATCTGTTGATAAGTATTATGTTCTTGCTGGATTGAGGAATGGAATGCTCCTTCGCTTTGAATGGCCAACAGAGTCGTGTCATTCATCATCAATAAATGTGGTGGACACTGCTTTATCTTCTATAAATTTGGTAAATTCTATGGCCATGGCTTTCAACGTGAGAAATAACCTCCCTTGCATGCTTCAACTGATTGCCATTCGTCGCATTGGCATTACTCCAGTTTTCTTGGTGCCCCTGGATGACGCACTTGATGCTGATATAATTGCACTGAGTGATAGAGCTTGGTTGTTGCATAGTGCAAGACACAGCATTTCCTATACTTCTATCTCATTTCAACCATCTTCACATGTAACTCCTGTTTGCTCTATTGACTGTCCAAAAGGAATATTATTTGTTGCTGAAAACAGTTTGCATCTGGTAAGAAAGTCATATTACAGTATCATTGCTGTCACATTGCTTATTTCTTGTTTTTCTTAGGGTTTTCTTTCTCTTTTAACTTATAGTGCGTTGAAGATGCTTATACTTACATGCATATTAAAGTCCAAAGATATATTTTGTGTTGTGATTACTGTCAACTGTTTAACTATGAGATGCTGGACATATTGCAGTTATTACACAAGAAACATAATTTTTTTGGTGATAAGACCGATTTATTTTCACTTAAACTTTCTTCCTCATTAAGAAACACTATTTTCATTTCTGATTTTGTGTTGTATCTGGTTCTTGTATGTGTTGCTATCTTGACTTACCATATATTTATCACTTGATGCTTTAGGTGGAGATGGTCCACAGCAAGAGACTTAATATGAGGAAGTTTCATTTAGAGGGCACTCCACGGAAAGTCCTGTATCACAACGAAAGTCGGATGTTACTTGTGATGAGGACTGAACTGAGTATTGGTGCATGTCTGTCAGACATATGTTGTGTGGATCCCCTAAGTGGGTCAGTAGTATCTTCTTTTAGACTAAGACTCGGAGAAACAGCAACTTCCATGGAATTAATTAGGTTTGGAAGTGAGCACTTGCTTGTGGTTGGAACTAGTCTGTATTCTGGTCCACCCGTAATCCCAAGCGGTGAAGCTGAGAAGTATGTCATCAATGTTTCACAGTCTTTTAATTTTCCTTGTATATCACTAGCTAAGTGACGGGAGTTGCTTTCCCTTTTACTATCACTTTGCTGGTTGCTCCTCTTCTCTGAGTTGCATATGACTTTTATGCTTTAAATGAGCAAGCTGCTAGTAAGCTTCTTGCAAGTTCCTTTTATAGTAGTTTGTACGCATCTAATCACTAAAAGAAGAGTTTGACTCATGCATCACAGACTGCTTTGAGTCTACAAGTATGCAATAATGTGTAAACTGTATGTTAAAGAAAGAAAAGGTACCCAATTTCAAATGTAAGTTTTATATAGAAATCAGTAACCACCAGCTTTGGCACTTACCTTTCACCTGCTAACATAATACCTCAAAGTTAAAACCTCTGTTTTTTTCTCATGAAAATCTCATTTTACATTTTCTTGGAAAGATCAATGTATATTTCTGATTAGGCATTCTCCTTTCCTGACAGATTCAAACTAAAGGGCACTGAGAATTCGAATTCATGCAAGCTGTATTAGTAAATGGCATGTGGTTGTTTGTTACTCTTAAAATCATGCAATACAGTATTAGTAAAATGGCATGTGGTTGTTTTTTACTCTTAGAATTTTGGTTGAACCCAACTCCAACCTTACAAAACCTTACAAAACCGACTTGTAAGGTGAGGATTGTCTCCATTTATAGACATATGTACAGGCCATATATTATTTGATGTGGGACTTTTAACACCCCCTCATGGCCAACACTATTTGGGCTTGGTGCATGAAAATAATTAGTGGGTGACTCAATAGCGGAAACCAGATAGCAAGTGACCCAATGAATCCTGATTTAGGTTTTGATACCATCATAGAATTTGTGGTTGAGTCTAACTTAACCTTACAAAACTAGTTAGTAAGATGACAATTGTCCCCACTTATAAACATACGTTCAGACCATTTATTGTCCGATGCGAGTCTTTTAACAGTTACTACATTACAACTGTCATTGTTTGAAAAAACAATGACTCCGAACTATTTTTGTTAATACTTATTAAATGCATGTAAGAAGTTGTTTGGCCTCTAATATAAACTATATATTTACATAACTTATTTAGCCATGATAATTTGGAATATAGGCCGCAAAGCTTGACTTGGCCACCTTCAGAGTAATGTTGAATTTATATTTTCCAACAATAATGGTGGCATAAACTGTCTGGAGTGAAGTCAAGATTATATAAAATCTTCAAAGCAACAAACATTGAAATTATTTCATTTACTTCGATAATCCTATACTGCATAAATAATGATATAACAAATCAATATGTTCTTACTGTTATCCGATAGTTATGATTTTGGAAATTTACACATTTCACATTGATTACCATATATATTCTAATAGGATGCTTCTTTGCAGTGCTAAGGGCCGTCTTCTTGTTCTCTGCCTTGTTCATGTGCAAAATTCAGATAGTGGTTCAATGACCTTCTGTTCGAAGGCAGGGTCGTCATCTCAAAAAACTTCACCTTTCAATGAAATTGTTGGGCATGTTCCTGAACAGCTATCAAGCAGTAGCCTTGGCAGCAGCCCTGATGATAATAGCTCTGATGGCATCAAACTTGATGAAAATGAAATGTGGCAGTTCCGGTTAGCTTGTGCAACTACATGGCATGGAGTAGTACAGGCCATATGTCCTTATCTTGATCGCTATTTTTTGGCATCTGCCGGCAATACTGTAAGTTTCAAAGCTCTTGCATTTTTTCCATTCATTGTACTTCCTGACCATCTTTTCCTTTCTCAATTTTCTCTTTCCAGATGAGAAATTTCCGGATCTTCATTTGGCTATAGTCATCTCATTAAATTATTTTTTTATTCAGTTCTATGTTTGTGGTTTCCCAAATGACACTCCGCAAAGAGTGAAAAGGTATGCCGCAGGAAGGACGCGTTTCATGATAAAATCTTTGACTGCATATGTTAGTAGAATTGCAGTTGGTGATGTTCGTGATGGTATCCTTTTCTTTTCTTACCATGAGGTGAGTAATGATCGCTGTCTCTACTGTATTATTCAAATTTCAACTAATAATTAAGAAAGGGCATGCATAAAGATTGGAAAGCAATTCCGTATAGTGTATTCTGATTTGCTTCTTTCCTGTTTAGTTATTGAGGTCAACTGAACAAACCATTCTTTATATTCATTTCTGTTAGACCTCTTATTCAGTAATAATATTCTGGCACCGGTTTCTATCAATTTCCTTGGAATAAACGTCCATATTTTTTTGTCTTCCCCACTGTGCATTTTTCCTCACGAAGTTGGGTTGCTACTTATTTATTTCTTTTTGCTTGGAAACAATTTAATGATGTATATGCTTCACACAACAGTCCTCTTGTTTTGATACTTCGTAATTGTTTGTTTGAATGGCCAATGTTGAAGTTGTTTAATTTGTATCTTCTATGCTAGGAAGCAAAAAAATTGGAGCAACTTTACGGTGATCGATCACTTAGGTTGGTTGCTAATTGCCTTCTCATGGATGATAATACGGCTATTGTTTCAGATCGTAAAGGAAGCATAGCTGTTTTATGTTCAGATCATTTGGAAGGTAAGCCTTGTCGACTTTCAGAGATAGAGAAAAAAGGAATGAATTTCCTCACCTGACTGAGGAATGTTAATATGCTAAAAATGACTTCATCTCTGCTGTTTATAGATACACTAGTAATTTACATAACCATTAGCACCAAAACTGTTGTAATCTATGTTGCATGAGTACGGGAACAGCACTGACTACATGTACAAATGCATGATTTTCCTAAAAGCTACTGGGGGTACGGGTATGCTAATCCAAGTTTTTAAATATATAAAAACTATGGAAGATATAAATAACAAATAAGTATAACATCTAACTCAAAAATATATATTAGTATGTTAGGTAATGTCTTTCCTAATATACTCCCTCTATCCCACAATATGTCATTCTATACGGGCACGGTACCATGTACAAGATGCATGCTTTTCCTAAAAACTACTAAGTTACGCAAATCCAAGTTTTAAAATATATAAAAACTATTTAAAATAAAAATGACTTTATTGCATGAAAGATAAATAACAATAAACACATTTTTTGGACAGAAATTTGAGAATATTTATTGATATTGCAAAGAATAGAGAGAACATACAATATAATAGAAAAAGTATCAAAAACATTAAAAAAGAGAAAACCTAAATTTATGATTTTTGTTATAAAAGATAAATTTATATTTATTTATTAGACCGCTGGAATGAAATGGTATGTTATCAACAGACCCACATGTACCCAAATGTAGTGCTCAATATTTTATTTAAAATTTATTTATGGCTTATAGCTGTAGAATTTTTTTGATTAATTGGGAAATTATAGGAGAAAGAGAGATATATACAATTGTGCAAATTATAGAGAGATTAAATTTAGGAGTCATATCATGAAGTTATTGAAGAGAGTGATTGAACGCATCCTAAGAAAAGAGATTCAAGTTATTGATAATCAATTTGGTTTTATGCCCGAGAGGCATCAATTAGATCAACAAGATTTGTATTTTGTTAAGAGTCTCACATCAGATAATATATGAGATGAACATGTCTTTATAAATGGGGGCAATCCTCACCTTAACAACCGGTTTTGTAGGGTTGAGTTAGACCCAACTACAATTTCTTAACACATTTAATTTTCATTGACTTGTTGAAGGTATAAGATAAAGTATCTAGAGAGAATTTGTGTGGAGAATCCTAGAGAAGGAAGAGGTTATGATTGCTTATATTTGAGCGTCCCAAGATATCTACGAGAGGGCATCAACTAGTGTGCAGGCATAGAGACAAACGACTTTTCCATAACAATATGTTTGCACCAAGATTCAACCCCAAGTTGTGTAAAAAAAGAGTCAACCCTAAAGAAACACATTCAAGAGCTAGCACTAAATGTATGTTTTTGTCTAAGTAGAACTAAGCTAAATATATACGGAGTGTAAATTTAGCAAAAGTAAAATGTTTCTAATCTAGAGATGAAAGTTGGAGATCATGTCTTACCTCAAGTTACATGGTTTAAACATCTTGGTCCATAGTACAAAACAATGGAGAAAAAGAACGAGACGTAAACTATCGAATTCAAATTGGGTGGTTGAAGTGGAGGAAGATTCAGGTGTTTTATGTGACTCGAAAGTACCACTCAAATAGAAAGAAAACTTTTATTGGACAATTGTAAGACCGAAGATGTTACACGAGACAAAATGTTGAGCAACTAACCAACACAAAAATAAACACAATGTTTTAGAGATGATGATGTTGCTTTTGATGTGTGGTAATATTAGATGAGATTAGATGAGATTATATTAGAAATGACATTATTAAAAAGGGTGTTGAGGTAGCGTCTATGGTAGAAATGATGTTGGAAAATAAGCTTGGGTGTTTGGGCATGTAGCGAAAAAACATATGGATTATGTTATAAGGAGAGTAAATCAAATGGAGATTAGTCAAATAACTAGAAGTATAGAAAGAGAGAGAAAAATCATAAGAGAAACTATTAAGAAAGATTTAGAGATTAACAAGATACAAACCTAGTCTTTGATAGAACATACCTAGTCTTTGATAGAACATTATGACATAATTTGATCCAAATAGTTGACTCTACCTAGTGGAATAAAACTTAGTTGTTGTAAATAGGAAATAGACACATGTGTGTTGCAATTAGTGCTCATGTAAAACTATAATTTAATAAACCCAAACTGGTTTATATTAGTGGAGATACAGTTATTACACTTGATTATCTCCTTCATGGAAAATAAAGGAAAATAAAAGGAGAATTAAAAGAAACAATAAAATCGGAAATAAAATATTTACCAACAGATTTGTATCAGCCTCTTTTTAATCCAGGGGTAGGGGTTACTGCCCGTCTGGAATCTTTTTTCTCTGGGACCACTGTTATCATAATACAAACTGTTCCATTTTGCCAAAAACCAAACTATTCACGGGTGATCATGGCTGTCTAGAGAAAAACATTATACCAAATTTGTTAAATATTTTTTAGCTCCTATTTGTTGATTTGTGAATGATTTATGATAAATTTCGGTTTTAGAATATTTTGTTTCCATTGATTCGTTGTGATGAATGATTGCATCATTATACAAGGATCTTAATCCTCCACACATGTGCAGGTTAGCAGTAACAAATCCTAACTGACTCTAATCCTGTGAGCAGGTTAGGTCTAACTGACTTGCAGTGTAACTAATACCCTCTTATACACCCCCTCAAGCTCAAGGTGGGTGACTTGTGGAAGATTCAGTCACATTGAACTTGAACCCATGAGAAAAAACTTAGTTGTTGAGATAGGCTTAGAAAGGGAATGAGGCCATTGATCTGTATCAAGGATGTGCATCACTGCGAGTTGCTTGACCAACACATTTTATCTGACAAAGATGACATCAATCCATGTGCTTTGTCCTTGCATGTAGGACGGGTTATGAGCAAGAAGGGTAGCTGATTGGTTATCACAGTAAATCACAGAAGGAGAAAAGGGGACAAGAAGCTCTCGCAAAAGGGTTTGGACCAAAGAGTACCAGTTGTGGCTTTAACTAGCCGTTCGTAATCATCCTTAGTGCTTGACTTAGCAACAACATGTTGCTTTCTTGACCAACTAGAAGTACGATTTGATTCAAAGAATATGGCAGCTCCAGTAGTTGATCTTATGTCATCAGGGTCTGCAGTCTGCAGCCCAATCAGCAACACATAACACCTTTAGGGAAAAAGTTGATGGATACGAGCATGACAGAATTTAAGGCCAAAATTGTTAGTATCCTTCATGTATTTTAATATTCTTTTGACAGCAATCCAATGGGATTCAAGGGGATTAGACATGGATTGGCATACTTTGTTGACCACATAGAATATTTCAAGAGTAATGGTGGAATAGTGGAGAGGTCCCACTACATATCTCTAAAGTGATGATGGATCTTGAAAATGGTTGAGCCGACTTTGGAGAGCTTGCAGGTAGACATTTGTTAAAGTTGTGGAATTTTTGGTAGAAGATGGGAGAAAAATATTAATCCCTGTTTATAAGAATGCATAGACTTAATCCTAAATCAAGAATAATTAATATAAAATTTGATACTTAGAGATACTTTAGGATATTCTAAATTAATCCAAAGATATTATAAGATATTTTATAATACTGTAACATTCCTCTGCCAACCCCATTTAGTGGAAAAAAGCTCGGGTTGTTGTATTTTAACACCCCCTCAAGCTGAAGCTTACTAAGCCTTAAGCTTGTTACGAGTATACCATTGAAAGAGAAACTGTAACAATTGAGGCAACAATCTGAGATACACGATTAAGATAAATCCTCTTTTGGCATCATCACAACACTGTCTCAAAAAAAAAATGCTAACCCCAATATGACAACGAATTAATGGAAAAACCGACAAACACTTAACCATTAAGCAGTAGCAACTATTCATAGCCTAACCACTTAATAGAAGCAAACATGCTTGGCAATAAGAAAATCAAACCTCAAAATATTAGCTCAGTGCTCACTATGGTGGTTGAAGCTCTAATTGGATTGCACTCCAACATGTTTGTTATAAAGAGAAGGTCTCTATTATATTTGCTTTGAGTGTGAAGGGGAGTGTCATCAGGAAGTCTATTAACTTCAATGCCAAGAAAGTAGTCAAGAGCACCAAGTTGCTTAAGACTAAAGACAACATGAAGTTTCTGAACTAGGTTGTGAACTAAAATTGAAGAGCTGCCTGCGATAATTATATCTTCCACATAGACCAAAAGATAAACCACCTGCCTGGTGCATGTGAAAAGGGAAGGATCACATTTATTTGCTTGGAATCTAAACTGAACCAAAGTGTAATTTAAACGATCAAACTATTGTGCGGTAGCTTGTTTGAAGCCATACAAAGCTTTGCGCAGCTTGCAAACCAGGCTTGCTTGACAGTCTTTGGCTCAGTGTCGGTTAGGAGTGTAGGATTGACACGTGGATGGACAATGCCAAATTTGGAACGAGTTTGCATAGGGTGAGTGTCAAGAAGCCTGTGACTAAGGATTAAAAGTAGTTGGTGAGGTGAAGTGGGGTCAAAGAAGCTAGCTTTAGCGGACATAGAGGAGCGAGAGGTACTGGTACTAGGGAGAGGCACTAGCTAGGTTGTAAATAGTGCGCTATAGCAGCATTGCATAGCGGTGCGGCCCCTCACTGCTACGCTATTGGCCTGCAAAGCACTATCGACGGTAGCGGTCATAGCGGGCACAAATAGTGGTCAGGTAGAGTCACAGCGGCCGCAAATAGTGGTCTGGTAGCGGTGCAATAGCAGCGCTATGTCTTTTTCTTGACTGCTATTCTCAATTTGGAGGAAAAATGTAAACCCTAATATATTAGAATGTAATTTTTAATCTTCTTTAAGGGTATATTGGTGTTTCCCACCTTTTAGTGACCTAATATCTAACCCCATGTGTTATGTTTCTTCCATTTCACCATTTTTTTCATTTTGATTTCCCGTTCTCATCGGCCTTCGCCTTACTCTGCCTTTGCCATTCTCTACTGTGTTCTTCGTCGTTCTGCTCCGCTTCTTCGCCGTTCTCCTCTGCTTGTTCGATGTTATCTTCTTCTCCATTCTTGTCTGCATCCTTGTTCTGCTTCGCCTCTTCTCCCTTGCTTGCCAAGAAGATTAGTATTGAACTCTTTTGCTCTTTGGATGAAAATGGAATATTGGAAGAAGATTTGATTTTGGGAGAAGTGGGTTTGACTTGGGACATTATTTCTAATACAGTTGGAGATAGTGAACTAACAAGAGTTACTAGACACCAGTCTAGACTTGCTATAGTTGTGCCTAATTAAGAGAAGGAGTTGGAGGTGGAAGAACAAGATTTTGAATCAAGTGATGAACATGATAATAATATTAATGGTGGAACTTAGAAGTGAAGATGAGGCAGAAGCGGATGTGATTTAGAAATTTCATTTTTGTTTACTTTTAGAACTTGGTTTAGTCATTTTGAATACTTTGATAATTTGATTTTAACGGGAACTCATTTTGATGGGATATAATTATTATTATTCTTTTAAATCTGCGTGTTCTTCTATTTTTAAGTATTTATGTATGTTGTTGGAATTTATGTTTACCAAGTACATTTTTTTTAGTCTTCACAATAGCGGTCATCCAACTATCTGCTATGCTGCTATGACATTTTGGGGGTTCGGGGTTACACGCCGCTATCCAAGATTAACAACCTAGGGTACTAGTACTGATGACATGATTACCAAAGGGTACAGGGAGATATGAGTTGGTTGAAGGATCAGTAGAAAGAGAAGACGAGGAAATTGGCTGGGATGTATATATGATAATGTGTATAGAATTGTAGTGGGAATTTAAAGGAGTGGAGTGTACATTAGAAGGTAGATTAGTAACATTGGAATTGTGACGACAAATTGGGAGGGATGGCAAGGGAGATGTCTTTGACATCGGAGGTGGTCTTATTAGAGGAAGATGAGTAAAGAGAGGTATGATTCTAGGCTCATTGAAAACTACATCTTTTGAGACAACGAGACCACCATTTGAGGATATACATTTGTATCCTTTATGACAGGTAGAATTTCCTAAAAAAGAGACACTCATGGGATCTAAAGTCAAATTTATGAGAATTATGGAGTCATAGCAGGGGAAAAACAGGCAGAACAAAATTTTTAGGTAGTGATAATCAGGACCCTGTTTGAATAAGGTGGTGCTTGGAATTTGTAATTGTAAAGGAGCACCTAGAAGTCTATTAATAAGGTAAACCACATCAATAAAGGCATGATCCCAGTTGGTTAAAGGAAGTGAGGCTCGAGTAAGGAGGGTGAGACCAAGATCGACAATATGTGTTTTCTCTCAATAGCACCATTTCGGTGTTGAGTGAGGGCAGTTAAGTCTTTAATTAAAAAATCTTGTAGTTTGCATATGGCTGCTAATTTTTTTCACAGCTTGAGTGCTGCCGGCCTTCCATATTTAAAGGGGATTGTGCAGTTTATACTCTAGTTGAAGGCTATGCTTTATAGGGAGGCAATATCTTTACATTGGCTGCGCTTAAATTTTTTAAAGCTTATGTTGCTATTGGCATGCTAAAAGCTGCTAGCTTATTACTACTATTATTGTTTTTGTTCTCCATGAAAACAAAATTCTAACCATATTTTGTTATTGGTCACCAGCACCAAATAATGTAAGGTCGGAATGCAATTTGAGTATAAGTTGTGCTTATTTCATGGCGGAGATAGCTGTGAGCATCCAAAAGGTATTTTCTTTAAGTTCTTGGAAGAATAGTTATTAATTTGCATGTCATTATTTCTTTATTGAAATTTGTTTTGAAAGCAACAATTGTAGAATGCAATTGCAGGGAATTCTACCCAATCACCACATAATGTAAATGAATCTCAAGTGATAGCTTTGCTATGGAGGCAGATACGACTAATTATTTATTAAATGTTAAATAAAAACACTATGCGCAGTGCAATTGTGAGTTGTGCAGGAGCATGTTTCTGGTACTTGACTCTCGTAAAAGTATTTGTTGGAATCAAAGAATCAAATCCGTATATGTATTATTAGGATTAAAATTACAGATTAGGAACTGAATTAACAAATCTATCAACTAGCATTTATTGTATTTACTCTACATGCTTATGCTATTTTAAGTAGAAGCGAGCGTGGTCTGATTTATACACAGAAATCACAAATTTGACAGTGTCAAATGACTTTTTATTCTTTCAACTTTATTTTGTTTTGTGATTTATATGCTGAAGGTGAATGTTCCTTAGCTTTCTGATTCTGGAGTAATGTGAATGGTGCTATAAAGACAGTCACTTGGTATTGAATCCTGAAATTGTTGCCAAGAAAAAAAAAGGCTTTAAGGATACTTCTTATTCAAAGTATACTATAAATAGTGCGCCAAACTCTTTAAAAATGTTGTGATGTTCTTCATGCCTTGCAATGACAGGCCAATTCCAGTCTTGATGCAGCATGTCACTCCTTATGAATTTGGTGTGATTAGTAACACTATTTCTCCAAAAACGGAAGTGTGCTTTACGCGCTTTGTTGCAGTGTGTTTTGGTACAATGTACTGGGTTTTCTGCAATATCTACGTTGGATTAGTTTGTTGGATTAGTTTCTTAACTCTTGGGGCATTAATGCATTTTTGCACTGCTCTCTTGAATTTAGTAATCACTTGTCCTGTAACATTCCAATTTGTAATTAATCCTCCCTCCCTCTTTCCCTAATATGCTTGTGTAATTTTGTTTTTTTGGTAATGTAGTTTTTGCTTTGTATTGCAGAGCTCATATTCATATAGACTTCCAGCTGATGATGTGTTGTTAGGTGGCATTGGTTTTGGCCCCAAGACAAATGTTGACGATACACTACAAAATACTATTCTTGCTTGTACTCTGTTAGGAAGCATTATGATCTTCATCCCATTATCAAGGTACCAATTAATTTTGACAGCAACAATAAAAGTATCAAGGTGAATAGTTGTTAGGGGCAGGTTAGCCATTGCGAAAATTTGCTGCTTGAGACTGAATAATATTGTATTTCCATATCTCCGAGCGAGGAGAATGTTCAATATATATTTCCATATCACCCTTAATGATTAGGTAATATAATCGAATAAAAGAGGAAAACAAGGAAATATTCAGTTGGTATAATATCTAAACTGACACCAATATTATTTTACAATAAGCACTCTCCCTCAAGGTGGAGAATATACTTCTTATGCATCCAACTTCTCACATATGTAAGTTATCCAAGGATGCAAGGACCTTGTATATATTCAGTTAAGATATTGCTAAGTTGATCCTTAGGTTCGATTAAGTAAGTTTTGATAGCTAATGAAATGCAATTGACTTCTATATGCTTTGTCCTCTCATTAAAATCTGGATTGGAGGTAAGCTGATTGGTTATTATCTAATTGAACATGCCTCACAAAAAAATAGTTCTTGCAGTAATCATTTTAACCACAAAAGCTCACATGAGGCGTGAGACATAGCTCAATACTCGACTGGACAACAAGTAGCCCAAAGTAGGTTGTGTATCACTTGCGTCTCTTGTTCAATTGATATCTGCCAATTAGGGCTGTTCAAAAAAACCATGAACTGAACCAGCCGAACTGAAGTTAAAATAACCGAACCGTTATGTTTGGTTAGGGAACCAAGCCATATTGCTCAAACAGTTCTAGAACTGAACCGGACCAAACCGAAACTGAAAATGAAAAATACTAAAAACAAGTTTCAAATTTTTAAAAGAAATATTTAAAAATAGTTCATCGGTTCGGTTCTTTAATAAATGGTCCAGTTTGGGAAAAATTAAATTTCAAAACGGTATACCAAACCAATGATTATGGTTCGGTTCGGTTTTGAGTAAATTGAAACAGTTCGGTTCAGTTCGAGTACATTTTTTCTATGGTTTGGGTCGGTTCAGTTCAGTTTTCTCACTAACCATACCATGAACAGCCCTACTGCCAATGATATCAGGGGTAGCTCTTAGTGAAGACAAACCCTTTCTAGGTAACTGTTTGATGTATGATGCCATAAGAAGCCATGATGAGATGAACAACAGAGAAAGCATTCTTTGGCATTGTTACTAGGAAACATTTGGATTGTTTTCCCAAACTAGGTCTTTTTCTCCATGTAAAAGGCACGAAAGACACCAATTAATTCTAAACAATCCTTTAATAAAGCGGTTTGAGTGCATCTTAAGAAATTATCAATGAAAGTGACAATACTTTTATCCTAGAATATAAGGCAATTTACTAGGGGTCCAAACATTATAGTAGAGAATATCAGAGAGTTAAGTATTTTTTGATTGGCTAAGGAAAAGAGAGTCTAACGTGTTTGTCAAGCTAACATGAATAACTGTCCAAGGACTTTAATTGTTAGAGACGAGGAAACAGACACTCTTTAAGGCAGATGAAAGAGGTTGTTGTGAAAGCAATAGAGGAAATTGAGTTGTTAAAAGATTTAATGAGCCATGTTATGCGGCCCTACAAATAATCTGATTGGATTAGGATACATTTATGTCTCAGTACAAAAGTTTTGTTCTCAATGTCATTCTCATGCAGAAATAATATCGTTTGGGTCTTCATCTCTGTTTGGTTTTTCTTCTTTGATAGATTAAGGTAATGACTAACTTTCGTCCTTCAATTGGACTCATTTTACGACAGCTTCTACTGCCACCAAAATTTCTCCTCTTTCTTTCTGTTGTATATTCTCCCTTAACTACTGTGACAAAGGACTTTGCTAGTTCTTTTTGCAAAGGAATCAGATCCGGTACCAACTTGAATATGAATATTTCTCACTAATTATGAAAAGGTTTGTGTACCAGTAGGCATATACATGAGAAATGTAATCTAAAATAGGATTGTGATCCGTTCATGATCTTAAATGATACAAAAACATCTTATAATTAACATTAATATAGGGTAACAGGATTTGTAATTTTGTAGGGAATTAGAACCCACAAATGGGCATGCCTTGCATGTAAAGTATGTATAGCTGCCTTCTTGCATGTAAAGTATGTAATTTCTCCTCTTTCTTTCTGTTGTATATTCTCCCTTAACTACTGTGACAAAGGACTTTGCTAGTTCTTTTTGCAAAGGAATCAGATCCGGTACCAACTTGAATATGAATATTTCTCACTAATTATGAAAAGGTTTGTGTACCAGTAGGCATATACATGAGAAATGTAATCTAAAATAGGATTGTGATCCGTTCATGATCTTAAATGATACAAAAACATCTTATAATTAACATTAATATAGGGTAACAGGATTTGTAATTTTGTAGGGAATTAGAACCCACAAATGGGCATGCCTTGCATGTAAAGTATGTATAGCTGCCTTCTTATGTGGCAACAGTAGGGAATCAAATAGTGCCGGAGAAGAATTCAATATATATGGGAAAAGGAGAAATTAAATGAGACAGGAAAAGACTGGATAGGAATGTTGGAGGGCTTTCTGTTTCAATTCATGTATTCTTTGTAATCTTCATCTCACACTAATATCTCAGTGATGTCAGCACTAATGAGGAAGTAACTACAAACATACAGTTTCATCTGGTCTTATCATGCAGTTTCCCTTGGAACATAAGTCCAATCTTTCCAGGGATATGTTGAGTTTTCATACTTACGTTTTAGAGTTTTCTTTACCAAGCTGATGACATGATTGACCTGTTTTCCATTTAAACTTAGGTTAAAGATCCTCCCAGTTTCTCAAATGAATGGAGGGCTCCATGTAAGTGAGAAAAAGACTTATTAGCGAATTTGGCAGACCACACCAAATATGGGAGCCCTCCATTTATTTAAGAAATGGAGAGTCTTTGTCCTTAAATTTCTTGTATTATGCACTAGCCTTGAACACTAACATTGAGTTGAAATATTATGAGTTCCGTGTAAATCTTCATTTGCTTTTGAACTCCTGTGATCAGAATTGGCAAATGAGGATTTAATTCAACTGAATACATCGGTAAAAGATAATACAGTAGCAACTAATATTATACTTAACGCTCAAGGCAGATTATGGAATGCTTGCTAAATACTCTTACCTCTTAGAAGAACAGTACTAGCGAGTAGCAGCACACTCTAATATGCTTTGATATTAGTTAAAATTCATGTGATTCCCAACCTTTTGAAAATGCGTCTCACCATATAGGAAATAGAACCCACACGAGTTTCGGTTAATAATAGTGTTAGGAGTGTGTTACTAGCACTCTCTTATTAGCAGCGTGCATTTGGATCCCTCGTGTACTTGAGGTCCATTTCGGAGAGAGATAAATTAAACGATTAAAATATTAATTATGTAAATTTGCTTTTTTTTCTTTTTTTTTCTTTCTATTTCTCTCTTCCAATTGGACCCAAGTAATTGAGGATCTAAACTCCATTTCTATGATGAACTATATAGTATATGCATTGCTTTGTTTCAGAAAGGTAAATGTCAACATATTCATTAATATCTAGACGTTGTGTTTTGACATGTTTGATATAACCATTTTTTTGTAGAGAGGAATATGAGCTCTTAGAAGCTGTGCAGGCAAGACTTGTTGTCCATCATTTGACTGCACCTGTTCTTGGAAATGATCATAATGAGTTTCGGAGCCGTGAAAATCCAGTAAGAACTATGAATTGAATTTAGTCTAAATTTGGCATCTAGTGTTTTGTCGTTACTTATTGCATCAAAATTTCACTTGCTTAATTAGTAATACTTGATTATAAATTTTCGAATAATTCTGAAAGCATTTCAGGAGGAGAAAAAAGGTTAATGGTTTATTATTCTATGATAATTCATTTCCATTTTTATTCTTTTTTTAATTGTATTCATTGTTTAGAAAGGTACATGGATTGATTATATGATGTAGCATCATGTTATTTATTTTGCTTACATGTTTTTTATACAAGGCTGAAGTACCCAAGATACTTGATGGGGACATGTTGACTCAGTTTCTGGAGCTTACAAATATGCAGCAAAATAGCATTTTATCTCTGGAACTACCTGATGATATGGTAAAACCAAGTTTGAAGCCACTCCTTCCCCAATATTCTGTCAACCAAGTCATTCAACTTCTTGAACGAGTTCATTATGCACTGAACTAAACATACTCTTCCTGTCCATCTTATTTTCTTCCAACAACTATATGTGGGAAGCAGAATATATGTACAATATGCAGTGCAGTTCTAATCAGTATTGTCTTTTGTGAATGGCTGTCTTCCTTGCTGTGTGTTGTTGAATATTAAACAGAAACTTTTGGTTGCGGTTGGGGAATGGTCTTGGACACAGCAGCTGGGAAGTCAGCGTATCGATTGGGGGACAGGTCTTTTCTGGAAAAGAGTCTTGTGTGTCTCTGTTTGTTGTAGTGTTCATAAATTACATTGTTAGGAAAAGAAAAGGTGTTTAGCGCAATAAGTTGTACATTAGTGAAATCAGTTTTTTTAGATGTTTTTATTGTAAAAGTTTTGAACGGTAACGATGTATATTCAATTAGTACATTAGTCTCTTATCTTACTCTTGATTATTGTACATTAGGCGAGTTTTCACATTTTCACGTCTTCAAGATCACAACTTCAATATTATCACTTTGCACCTTCAAGTTCTTTTGTTTGATTTTACATTTTTAATTGAAATTTGATACATTTGACTCTTTTTACATTTTTAACTGAAATTTGATACATTTGATAGTCTTCAAGATCACAACTTCAATATTATCACTTTACACCTTCTAAGTTCTTTTGTTTGATTTTACATTTTTAACTGAAATTTGATACATTTGACTCATGAGACTTGTGACTGATTCTTTCTTGTTCATCATAAATAACTATTGAAAGAGTTATCATCATGAAAATCACTTGAACGACATTACATAGACAACACAGAATTATTTTCTCATCCATTTTTATGATAACAACATATCTTTTAAGAAGGTGGTGAAAGGTAAAATATTTGGAGTTGTTAAAGCTCCCAATCACATAAAAAAAAAGCATACTCTATTTATCTTGAGAGTATACTTATGCCTCTTTGGTATTATTGAAAACAAGATAAATATAGTAAGAATTAGTAAGATACCCGTGTTTCCGCATGGATAAATTTATTTGATAGTTTGTAAGGATTAATTTGTTTGATACGATATAATTGTATTTAAATGCACATGTAAATTTAAAATAAATTATTTAATTAATATCAGTATTAAATACTGTTTCATTCAATCAATTACTTATTTATAAGAAGATTTTTTTTCTTTCAATTTTTTCCTCAAACCCTTTTAACCAATGGCCAAGAAATTATGCAGCAGTAGCAATAAATTAGAATGATCAGCACCACATTTCATGCCATAATTATATTTGTTCCCTCTCAGATACAAAATTAGAACTTGAGTCATCCTTAGATTGATGAGCTAAAATCTATTGAATACAAATAGTTAAAATTAGAAATTAATAAACAAATGATGATAATTGACAACAAAAGCCATTCCATTTGGAATTGGATTAAGTATGTTATTAAGAACATGAATCTACCATTTTGAAGTGCTATAGAAAATTGGATATCAAAACTCAAAAATACTGGCTACACTTGATAATGAAGGTTATGTAAAGTACCGGATGAACATAAATTTCATACAACTTACTTGAAAAGGGTCATAGTCGGAGTCACCATCGTTATCCTATTGAAATCTTCATTCATACATGGTGTAAAAATAGGACACATTTGTTAAGCTGTTGGAATATAATTATCCATTTGCATTGCTGATTGTTGGTCCACATCTAAATTTCCCTTTGAGCTTTCTACTTTCCTTTGCCTATTTGATTTTGCTAGTTATACATGTGCATTATACCATTAATGTAATTAACTATTAAAATTAGAAATGCTACAAAATCTGCAATGTACCTATTATATGATGACGATCCAGGTTATAAAACAGGTGTATCATGAAATACTGCAAGTGCATCAAATATTCATTGCTAGATGTGGAACTCCCAAAGATTTTCTCGGACGACCTCGAGGGATTTTAACAGTTGTATGAATGCTGCAATTGCTTCAAATATGAAATGTAGACCATGAGTATTTGTTAAACATATATCGAATAGAGTATAGGCAGCTAGGTTTTTGTGCATGCCAGCTGAAATATACTTTTATAAATATTGATGTTTTGATATCAGGAAGAAAAGTAACATAACAAAATTGTATGGTTGACACCAACTTCTGACTATGTATTGATTATGTGTCGATTATGTGTTCAAAATAGATGACATGGTAACTACATTCAACTGAAAAAATTAAAGTTATATGTTGCAAACCTCTCTGGAATTTGCAAGACTGGTTCAATGAGAAGTGAAGTTGTAGTTGGTTCATGAAAATTCTGCTTTTGTAATGCCAATCTGGGATGAGATTGATATTGTTGCGTGTTACTTTAGTGTGGTCATCCACGAGGTCGCTTGATTGATTGTGTTGAGCAATGACAAACCAAAAAAAAAAGTAACAACATGAAAGAAATTGAGTTTCTGACCTCGTTTTAGTCATCTTACTGGGCACGAAAACTTTCTGGCTGCATCATAAACAAAAGTAGTTTCTGACCTCGTGCCAGTTTGTTTCAGCTCGTCTGAAACATTGAGGCTCTCTAACAGAATTTCACGACCAATTAAGCATGCATGTGGAGTAGTTCTAAACATAATTCAAATATAGTACACACATTAGGAATCATTATAAAAGCAAAATCATGTGTAAAAAATTCCTAGGTTCTTACTTCTGTTTTAATTTTTCAACACAATTATGTATCAAGTACTCTCCCAATGAAGAACAGTACAAATTTTATAAAAACTTGATCATTTAATAATGTCAACACTATTATGTACTCTAATTGGCAATATATAACTAAAATCTGGCTAGTATGTTAAATCAAAATATATAACTAACAACGAACAAAGTCACCTCAATTAGCAAAACGACAACATAATTTTAACTAGTATTCAATGCATAACTTACAATGCATATTTTGAAGACCTAGCAGTGTATTGATCATAGGATAGGTTTACATATGTTGTATTGCTTGATGATAAAGTAACTATAAATTTAGACATTATAGTAGTAACAATGATGGAGTTGTAAAATATAAAATGTCTACAATAAGAAGACTTACTCTCTTAAAATAGAAGTTCCACACACATTTAACATGGAGCTGCATCTGACAGGTTGATTTGTGTATGGTGGGACGATATCACAATGTGAACTATTCTCATTTGTATCGTGCGTTACAACATTTGTGAATTTGGCCAACAAATTAGTTCCTCTATTGTTAACTTTTGAGAAAGTCTTGATATGATGAAAGACATGTCTGCTTTGGGAAGGTTCTGATCCTAGAATTCTTGCTTCTAAGAACTTACCCTCTTCAATAACTCTTGCAACCAATTTTTGGTTTAGTTGTGAAGGAGTAATGGTTGATATTGGCATTCTATATGTAACGCCATTTGGGGTATATAGCTGCTGAGTTAATGTTTGGTCAGAATGTGGTGTGTTATGTAAGCGTTTCAAACGTGTTTGTTTAATGACATTTGCTCTTCGAGCCCTTGCTCTTTTAGCTGGCTCGTTTTTGGACGGATATTCCATCACAATTAAAATAGCAATATCAGTCCAATGGTTGCGTAATACAATATATACAATATCGTCAAATTACACAAAAATTACGCCATATGAATATATTATTCATCAATAAGACAATTGCTAATATAATTATTAATACATATATGTAAGAGATTGAAGTCCAATTGCTAATACAATTGCTAATATAATTTCTTGGTAGTGCCAATGGTTGTGGCAAAACAATCCTAGTTTGACATCAGAACTTGTTGGTAGATATTTCAAGAAAACAATAAGGTTGCCAATGCTAATTAAAAAACACCCCTTGTCCAATTCACATATGTGACGGATACTCTTGACTTCATTAGAGTTTGTCCAGCTTTTGTTGCCAGGATGCACAAAGGATTCTGAAGTCTGGGTTATGGAGTGAGTTGGTGCAGCAGTTGAAAGTATGGATCCTAGCCTGAAAATTTTTTGTAGGCACAAAGGTAATGAATCAAATTAAATTAAACCGAGTTCTGCCAAAGTATAGAAAAATTCCTAATTGTCAAGTATACTCATATACTTGGTATTAAAATCGTGAACTTGGGGATGCTTCAAGTTGATGTGAAGTCTTGATCCATTCCATGCATTTGAGAGGCTAGGCAATCTTGATGCTGCTTGACAAATTTTAAACTTTCAATTATTTAATTAAACCACATAACATGCATCTTATATAATGGAAAACATAACTAACAATCATCATACAACTTTAATGATGCTACATATTCTGGTACTGAATGTGAAAAAGTTAGTGCTAAAATCATAAGACATAAAATGGTAAAGTGGTCAGATTAATGCTACACTCTTTTTGCTACTGAATGTGAAAAAAATAAGTGCTACAATGAAAACAAAAACGAATGGAATTTCAAGCTACCAACATATGATTACACAACATCAGTTTAACTTATGCAGCTATAGGAGCATTTACAATCAAATGGACACATTGCTACATGATATACTACTAACAGAACTTCTATTCTGCTACATGCTTGCACAACTTTGTTTTAATGTATGAAGACTACAAATCAAATTAAAATCAAACATGTCTAAGCTACAAAGTAATGCAATATGCTAAATAATGACATTTGTGCATTACAAAAGTAGCAACCAAATACTTTGTTTAACTGAATACAATACAATAAACTAATATGTGTATTACAATAACTTTGTTACCTTGATTTTCCTTGCACCACGCATGTGTTAAGACAATGAGTGTTGGACCGGGAGACTTGTTAGAGCTATTATAACTCATGAATTATTTACCGTAATCATCACATAACACAACCTCAATAATATTTCTAACTTCATCTCGTAGAGTGATGTTGGCACATGATTTCTTACCACCACCGCCCATCTCGTAGAGTCATGTCAACCCATTCCAGATGTTGTGCAATGATACCAGAGTCGGTTCCAACATATATACCAGCAAAACTTGACATGAGAAAGATATAATATTAACTGAAAGTGGAAACACAAGCATAAAAAACATCATTTAATATTGTGACGAATTATAAAATAAGGACTCCAAGAGTATGGTATAAGGATGATTGCAAGGTTATTCGTCTGAATACAAATATCAAAGACATTCAAAATAAATGACAATCAAATCAACATGTGAGACAAACTATATGGTAAAAAAATGTCTTCTTCTTAATTAAGTATGCTAGCACTTGCAGGAAAGTGCCCTGTTCTCACCATAATTTTTGAACCTTTCATCAAACACTTTAAAAATAGTATCCAAAATGTCCAATTTACCCAATTTATGGATTGATTCCTGGTATTGCTTCCCAGACCATGTTGGCAAATAGGATCTTTGTTGCCTTACCTAGAAACTTCTAAATTTTTGTTTCTTTCCTTTTCCTTTTATGTTCGGGGCAAGGCCCCTTTATTCACAAAAAACAAAACGGTTAATACAATGAAGAAAGAAAATATTGATATAGAAACTTACGTAATGGTTCACATGATTATTAATCTATATATAAAAAAAAATCTATATATAACTATCTAAAATGCATTATTCAATTCCTCCGGTTATCCATCTTTAATTATTATTTTTAAAAGTGTTGATAATAAATGCATAGATGTATTGGTCATATCAAATGCAACATCTGATGCATAACACATAGGTTGTGGTAAATGAAAAAGTTCATCGTTTAAAAAGTCAATATTCTAGCCATCACATGTAACCTTGAAGCTCGTGTTAAATTTGTCAGTATTAAAATTGTTCAGTTCTTCATACCCATAAGACATAACACAGACAAGAAAAACACCCCCCAAAAGGAAAGAAAAAACACATTATGTCCTTTGAAGCTAGGGCTGACAATGAACCGAACCAACTCGAAAATAGTTTGGAATTCGATTCGACAATTAAATCGTTGAACTAGGTTCATGAACCAAATGAGTTGAGTATGAGCAAAAAATTAAGTTCGTTAACTAAATGAGCTGAACTTGAACTATACATAGTTCGACTCGTTAGGTTCATGAGTCAACTCGATTACATCTGAGAAGAATTATACTGTCTTTAAGATTAGGTTTAAATATTTACTCCAAATCTTAGACAAATTTAATTTTCAATTTAGTAGTTTTTGAATTAGACTCTCAAATGTATCTCTTGAAAGTTATGTAGGTTTTGAATTAGTAGATTTCGAAGATAAAGTTAAATTTCAATATGATAACTTTTATTTTATTTTAATATTTTATTTTAAAAAAATATATTTATTTAAAATGTCAAATATACTATAAAATATATATATATATATATATATATATATATATATATATATATATATATATATATATATATATATATATATATATATATATATATATATATATATATATATATATATATATATATATATATATATATATATATATATATATATATATATATATACCGAACTGTTCGTGAACTTATAACGAGTTGAGTTTGAGCTTAAAAAAAAGTTCGTGTCGAACTCGAACTCGAACAATTCTTAACGAGTCAAGCCGAGCTGAGGTGAGTTCGACTCGACTCGACTCATTTCCAGCCCTATTTGAAGCCAATTATCACTTTAATAACATTACAAAGGCAGGATGCCTAAAAGGTGGTAAACAGACTAAAAAATTTGTGTTGCGCCAATCACAACAGATCAGTTTACTCATTAAATTAACACAAAAGATCTCAATTCTTGGAAGAAATCAAGTCAAAAGAATTTGGACATGGAGTAATACGTCAAAATGACACTAAATTAAAAGTATGATTGCATCTCCATACTACACCTAGAATAACATGTTACTTATTCAGAAAGAATAAAGTAGCAGATTCAAATTCCTCTTAGAAAAAGACAGGGAGAAGTGCATATACCTAATCACTTTAAATCACAGATGCAGGCATAACCACATTTCGGAGGCTCTTGGGTGCATGATACCACAGATTATAATTTGTCAGGATAGTAACATACATAAGAGCACACATCAATGACTCTTATACATTTTGACAGCTTAAACTATGAATTTTGGTTTGATATCTAACAACAGCACCCAAATAGTCATTTGAATACATCTAATAAAGACATTCAAAGTGAACGACAATCAAATCAACGTGTGAGACAAACTGAGTCAAAACAAAAATCATGTTTGATATAAGCCTATAGAAATTAACCTCAAACTCAAATTCAAACTCCAACTTAAAAATAAAAGTTATAGTCCAATTGAGATTCCAAGAGAAGATAACAAAATGTGACAAATAGAATCAAACTTAAAAATAAGAAATAAAAAGTAGGAAATAAAATCATAAACAAAAGTGAGACTCACATCTTAGAACTTTGGAGATGGGTTTAGATTTAGGGAACTCCATTATCCATGTCCCAACAGATCTCAGGCTCTCTTTGTCAACAGTTTTCTCTCTTCCTTTCTCTTCATACTCATTATCATTCCATAGATCTGCAAGCATGTGACAAACTAACAACATCATCCTCAATGAACTTCACAAAATCAAACAAACAACAACAAACCAGAACTGATAAAAATAGAGAAGTCAAAACCTAAAATAAAGTATAACAAAATAAAATAAAGCTTCAATATGATAAATGAACAGTAAGACACAAAATAAACAACAACAAATCAGCCATGAGTGAGAAGTAAAGTTGAAAAATGATGTTAAATATAAACAAAAACATCAACAAACTACCGTGAATTAGAAGTAGATAAAAAAATTCAAAGAGATAAGAAAAAAAAATAAAATTGAAAAACCAGTTACACAAATTAGTGATAGGGAGAAACAGTTGTCAACGAAGGAGTTTATCTGAAAAAATTCCAACCAGAGAAAGGGGGCGACGGTGGTAGATTTAGGGTTTGTGGAGGAAAACGTTGAAGAGGGAGAGTGAGAGAAAACTAGAGAGAGATGGTTTGGTTTTGGCGGGAATGGGGAAAAAACTTTTATTTGAGTTAGCCAAAGATTGATCTACACTTGGCATGTAATTAGAGGTTTGGTTGTGATTTATTTGTAACATTTGTTAATTACCTATATATCCAAATGCTAGTGTAAATTGAAATAAGTGGAAGGGTAAATTGGTATAATCATGCAATTTTATTTTGAAGGATTGATAGTAGATAAAGCAGCACATGGCACAAATACAACACAGAAAGGGAAGAAGAATAAGAAGAAACACTTAAAACAATGTTTAATTTATGGATGATGATTTAAGGTTCCTATCTTGGTTCTTATAAAAAATATTTTTTTAAGAAGAAATTTTATAAAAATATCTAATTTGGTTAATGAATACAAAAACTCAATTATGCAATTCCCCTTTCCGATAATAAAATGGTTCATGATTTCAATGTGTTTAGTCTAAGAGTAAATTATCAAATTTTAAGTGAGATTTACGGTGTTAGTGATGTCACATTTTATCAAAGTGGTTTCGAGATTAAATCCCTAATAACTTAATTGTTGTTTCATCTAAATAATTTGCGCATAACTATCTGCAACGATGTAATTTGCTTCAGTTGTAGATAACACGACATTTTTCTTTTTCTTGCTATCGTAGGAGACAAGTGAGTTCTGAAGTAAGTGACACGTATCACTGATACTTTTTTTGGTCCAATTTACAATCAACGAAATCAGAATCAGAGTGTCTAACTATATAATATGTCTCTTTGAGTACCATAAACCCATATGTGGTGTTTTTGTGAGATATCCCATAATGCGTTTGTCCGCAAAGATGTGTGTTATTTTGGGGTTTACTTGAAAACATGCAAACAGAGACAACAAACATATTTTTAGGACGAGATGGAAAAAGACAAAGAAAGGAACCAATCATACCTTGACATTTGCTTTCTTCAACTGTTTTTCTCCTTCGCCCTTATCTAAATTACAAGAACTACTCATTGGATTTGAGATTGATTTTGCTTTTTCAATGTCGATTCTTTATAATATCTCTTTACCATATTTATCTAGATTGATCAATGTGTCTTCCTTTGATTAATGAATTTTTAACATAAGAAAGTATCAAAACTCCTCCATCATAAACATATCAAATTATATGGACTTATTTCAAATCTAAAGATCCTTTTTTAGCTTTAAGACATGATTAGGATAAGAGAAGTTTAAAAAATCAAAAAGTTGATTAACATACACTTTCTATTGAAAGTAATTGTTCAAGAGTCTTGATTGTATCATTTTCTCACGAGTCTTGATTTATTTCTTAAAAAGCATTCTCATTTTTTTCAAGCTTGTTGTGAAAGACCCATTTGATTTTAATCACTTTACTAGAAGAAGGTTTGTGAACAAGCCCTCAAACTTTGTTTCTCTCAAATGGATTTAATTCAACTTGCATAGCAAGAGATCAATGTTCGTCAATGAGAGTTTCATTGATGTTCTTTAACTTAATATGGGAAACAAAAATAATAAAATTACATACCTAGTTAAAGTAGTGTGGAGTTTTGACCGTCTTAGAAATATATCAATTTACGTTCTAGATTGAATTATCTTTTGTGGTCGTCTATTCTTTGGGCAGATCTTGATGGTCATTTTTTGTTTCTTAGTTTTGATTGATTTCAATTTGATTTTTTTAGTTCTTGGTCTTTTTTTATTAAGATATTTTTCTTAATTAGGGTGTTTCTAGAATCATGTTCTCTAGGATACTTGCATACTTAAGTATTTCTACTTCTCCATCTACTATAAGTTGAATATCCTAAGAATAAATCTTCATTGAGTATAACCTTGAATTCTCTAAGAGTGTCCTTCTCATTATTAAAGACATAACATTTATATATCAAGACACGGTGGTAAAAAAAATGTTGGGTTTCTTTTTTTTTATAACTCATAAGATATATGTTTTAAAATTGGTTGTAGCAAGACACAATTCATTACGTAGTAAGTAATACTTATTGCATTAGCCCAAAAGTACTTAAGAAAGTTAGTCTCATTGAAAATCATCATCACTAGAAATATATTTATTTTTCTACTCCAATACCCCCATTTTGTTTGGGTGTTCGCGGAGCATAAAAAATATTCTCAATTACATTCTAGTTACAGTAGTTCTCGAATTCCACATTTAAAAATTCACCTCCCTAACGACTTTTGTATATACAATGCTTAATAATTTTTTGTTGTGGACATCTTTCACTAATTTCCAAAAGGCAATTAATGCACCTCTTTTATGATATAACAAGAATAGTCATCCACAACTACAAGGACATAGTGACATCCGCCAAAACTCATGGTTTTGGTTGGATCAAAAAAATTCATATGTAGTAGTTGTAAATGCCTATTTGTAGAAACAATATTTTTGTATTTAAATGAGAGATTTATTTGTTTACCCCTTTAACACGCATCAGATAATCAATTCTTTTTAAAACACAAGTTTGACAAATTGATTATTAAATTCTTACGGACCAACTTGTTAATATAATCTATTTAAATATGAATTATTCTCCTGTATCATAGTCATCCTTCATCCTCGTTACTCAAAATACATATACTATTTGAATGAATTTTATTAAAATTTATGGTGTAAATATTTTAACTTCTTGAATTTGTAAAAAATCTTGATTTGGTTTAGATTTATAATTCTGCATCCAGACGAATTAAAAGTCACAAATTACCTTTGACCCACAATTGGATAATATTTAACAAATTATGTTTTAGATTAACAACTAAAAGAACCTTCTCCATCATTGAATTGAGAAACTTTATATTATTAAAAACAATAAATATTTCTTTGTTGTTATCACCATAAGACACAAAACCTTTTTTAAGAGAAAAGGGAGAGAATATAGATTCGTTTACAGTCATATGCTTTAAAAAAACGCTATCAAGGTATCATTAAGTATCTTAGTAGCATTGAGAACAAGTATAGACTTTAAATACCCAAATAATTTTGGACCCTATGATGTTAATGTATCATACATTCACTTTTATATTTTCAAATGAGATTATCTATAATCTATAATCTATAACATATATAAAGACAATATTTATTGATGTAGCTTTTTTCTATACCAAATTTACCCTTATTTTAAAATATATAAGTTACACAATAACTTCTATTGAAATACTATTATTATCTTTCATATAACTTCCTACTAATAATTTTCCACGTAACTTCTATGTAAAATTAATATTAAATAAAAATATATCATTTATATTTATATATGTACAATAAAAAAGCGGACAGACGGGCACGCGAGTGCCCGGACGCTAGTAATTGTAAAGGTAACATGAAGCATACATATTTTTTAGTTTTTTTTCATGATATTCTTTGTAAATTTGTAAAGACAAATATACATTTTTACTATCATGATTTTTCTTAACAAAACAAAGTTCTTTAACAAAACAAAATAGGGTAATATAGTCTTTTTCTTTTTTACATTAATTATATTTTACAATATCTAATTTTCAAGACATATACTATTAAAAAATTTAACTATTTTTAAATTCATAAACTAGATCAACTTTATTATATGATTCGAATAACAAAACATAAAAATAAGTCATGCATGCCTTATAAAAAATAAGTCTCATCGCCTTCTTATAAAAGCCCTTATTTTTTTAATTTTCTTATTTATAAAAAAAATCACTTTTTAATGCAAGAGTTTTTTTTCAAAATTTTGTTTGATCCTGAGTTATACACTTAAGGAGATGGAAAACTTCTAAAAAGTTGGGCCAAACAAGCTCTAAGAGGTCCAACAAATTTCATTTTGAATTAAAGTATAAACAAAAATATGTTAAAAATTTTGAATTAAAGTATAAACAAAAATATGTTAAAAATTAATATATTTATATAATGTTTTTTATTTATAATTTAACATTTCACAAAAAAAATCTCTTAAAAATTAAAAAAAAAGTCTCACAAGTTAGCCAACATAATATGTGACCCAAGTGATGGATATCCCTCCTATGTTGGATCTCAACCACTTTGAAGAATTACAAAAGAAGTATTTTGAAATTCAATTTGCTCATTGATGGAATCCAATTACAAATCTTTGAATACCAGCAAAATCAGCAATTATTTCCAAATTGCATAAGCTTGCACTTCTATTACTTTTCATGTAATCAACAAGTTCTCTGCACTGCTTCTCACCATTTGTCTGTAATTTGAGAAACATGGAATCACTCACATGGGCATGTAGCTTCAAAACCATCAATCAGAAACACAGAAATGATACAACTTTCTGAAAAAACAAGGGATGTACCTCAAAGGCAAAGAATCCGCCGGGTTTCAACATTAAATCGGCCCCATCACATAGATGAAGAAGAGCATCCGTGCCGTCAATGCCTCCATCTAATGCAACTCTAGGTTCATGTTTACCGACTTCAGCCTGTAGACCAGAGATATCTTTACTAGGTATATAAGGCGGGTTGCTTACAAGGCCTGCGAGTTTTCCTTCCATATCCTTCAATGGTTCCAACCAAGATCCTTCCCTTAGTTCAATTTTGTCCTGCAAATGATGACTAACATAAGTGGAACCAAAAGCAGTAACATGGTGAGAAACAATGAAAGGCAATTATATGAAAATCAACACTAATTTTTCGTCCCGAAAATGTAATGCACTATGATGATTGATGTGTTACAATTTCAATGACAAAATTGCTAAGTGGCAAAGCAATGAATTTGATTGATTTGTCACAATTTCTAACCTGCAAGCAATACCTCTTCACATTGTAAGCCGCAACGGCAACGGCGACCGGACTTAAATCCGATGCAATAACCTTTCCACCATCTCCCAAAATCCTACCAATCCCAATAGCAAGAGCGCCGCTTCCGGTCCCTAAATCAGCCCAAACCCCTCTTCTCAAATCCCCGTCCTTCGACACAACATCAGAAACCAAATCAACAATAAGTTCTGTCTCAGGTCTAGGAATCAAAACCCCTTCTTGAACACTCAAAACCAGGTCCTTCCAATGCTCACATCCCACTACATACTGAAAAGGTTTCCTCTCTTCAATCCTTTGCTTCCACAAACTATATAATTCCTCTATATCTGCCCTCGTTTTCACCCTCTCATTGCCATCACCCATTTCGGAAAAAAGCGAGTGTTTATCCTCAACAACATCCTCAATAAACCACTTGAGCTCCCTGCACAAAATCTCTGAGTCAGGTCCATTATCTGATTGCACAAAACTTGACCCAATTGAAGAAGCAACCGTTTTTGCCCAATTATGCCATTTTTTGAGGTCACTCAATTTTGTCGAGTAAATGGGTGGCCTCAGAAAGATTGGAACTTGGGGTTTTACAGAAACGGGTGCAGATGATGATAACAGTGATGCAGAACAAAAGGGTCTACGCAGATTGATAAAAGAAGAGTTCAGTAGTGTTGAGAATGTGTGATTGGTAAAGGTTAGTTTCATTTCAACGGAACGAAAAGGTGGAAACTTTTGGCCTTTGGGTAATCGCTTAACATCAATACATGAAATATTATGAAGTCAAAAAACACTTGAACAAGTGCATAATCATGGCGATAAATATACTGAATTAGGGTTAGTAAAAAATGAAACTTTTTAGGTTATCAATTATTGGGAAGTTATAGATATGTAGAGTGGAGAGTATCCGTTTGTTTGGGAGTATAGAAGTTTGCAGATTATTTGTAAACTAAATTCCTTTTTTTTGTGTGTGTGGATTTTATATGCACTAGTGTCTAGATGAGTATTGCGTCTGTGTGTCCGCTTTTTTAATGCACGCATATAAAAATTTAAAAAATATTTTTTATTTAATTTTAATTTTAAATGAAAATTAAATAGAAAGTTAATAGTAAAAAATCAGATAGAAAGTTAGGTAAGAAGTTATTAAATAAATTATATATTAAAGTAAGGGTAAAATTGGAAGAGAAATAGACTACACCAAAACATCATATTTTCCCTTTATATATGTTAAGTCCATGTTGACTCTTTATTTAAAATAAGGGTAAAATTGGAAGAGAAATAGGTTACACAAAAACATCATGTTTTCCCTCTATGAGAATAAATAAAGATTGGTGACGACTTTGTTAAGTCCATCCCGCGAGCGTACGATTGCGGTTCGCAAGGTTGTTCTCATTTTTCCAGATACGATAGATGGCGACTCTACACTCCCATCTCTAAGTGAGTTAAGCCTAGTTAGGTTTTGTGTGTGTTTAGTTTTTTGTTTGGCTTTTCTTTTATCTTATGTTTTTATTGTTATATTGTTATATTATGAATGGATCTTTGATACTTGAATTTTGGATTGCAAAACCTTGAGAGAAAGACTCTATACCCGAGCTTTGAGTAAAAACATAAGATAGGGCGGTGGTTGAGTAGTGTGGGTCCATGATATTTAGATCTCGTTAGGGTCGACATGAGAACCTCAATTAGAGTATATCCTTTGAGAATATTGGCGTCTGACATGTAGTTATCGTTGGCCTCGATGCTTGCATAAGAATCGATGACTCTAAGAACCTTTGTAGAACCTTAAACCCTTGGCCTACTAGGAAGGATGGTTGCATAGTAAGAGCCCCTCGAGATGTAAATTTCGAAGGTTCGGTACGAAGATCTTGCTTAGAGTAGATTCTTTCCATGGAGTTGATGCCCAACATCTAGTTGTCGTTGACAACAAATATTCGTTTGAATTTATGACTCTAGGAACCTTGTCTATAACCAAAGTCGACGGTCACATAGTGAGGGCCTCCCAAGAGGTAAATCTCGAGGGGTCGGTACAAAGACCTCATCCAGAATAGATTTATTTGATGGAGAGGACGACTGCCATGTAGGTGTCGTGGGCGGAAAACATTCGTGTGAACCTATGATTTTGTGATCCCTTTTGTAACCCTAGATCATACCCAGTGAGAAACTGTTCTGGTATAATAATCAGATATATTTGTTACCTTGGACCTTTGAACCCATGTGCTAAAAAGAAAAAAACAAAAAAATACATGGCATCTCATTGCATCCATTCCATTGCATATGCATCTCATCAGCGTGCGTGCATATCATTCCCACAAAGTGAAAACTCATTCCGTCTTTGTTCATGTCACTCGCTGATTTCTCGGTACCCATATTAAACATGTGGTAGCAGTTGAAAGATGAGAAAGCTTTTTGAAGCAAGGTCGTACATTGATAAGAGGAATATATGCACCTTGAAAGGAGAAATAGACCAGAAGTTGGAACCTGTGGTGGCTATGTCAAATTTTCAACATGCTGTTATAGAGAATGATGGTCACCCGCCAGGCTTTACTGTGGTGACTAACCCAATGTACGATCATCCCCATGAATGTCTTCCTCAACAAGTGGATGTTCCTACTTAACCTCAACATGGGCATATCCATTTATCTGATGAAGTCCCCATGGTTCAAAAGAGCCAAACTGTTCATATAGATGAAGATGATCCTCAATTTACAAGGAACGTGTCAGATTCTCAAGGTGCCCACCTAATAAAAAAATAGAGTGTTCTCAAGTGGCTAAAGTCGTAAAAATAAGTCGTGATATGGAGAAACGATTAAGGGCTATAGAAGGCTTTAACACAATGAAACTTTATGACATGTGTTTGGTGTCAGGCCTTGTTATACCTCCAAAATTTAGAGTACCAAACTTTAAGAAGTACAAAGGGGATAGTTGTCCAAGAAACCATTTAGTAATGTTCTATCAAAAATGGCTTCCCATACGCATGATAATAAGTTGATGATTCATTATTTTCAAGACAGTTTGAGTGGACTATCATTGGGTTGAAACATGAAGTTGGAAAAGAGCCATGTTCAATCATGGAAAGACTTAGCCAACGCCTTTTTGAAGTAGTACAACTGCAACTTGGATATGGCTCCGCATAGAAGACATTTGTTGAGTATGTCTCAGAAAGACAATGAATCCTTTAGAGGATATGCACAACGGTGGAGAGAATTGGCAGCCCAAGTGCAACCACCACTCCTAGACAGAGAATTGGCAGCCCAAGGGCTACACCAAAAATAAGTTTTGCCTTTATATATACTACGCGTGCCCGTCTGTCCGCTTTTTTAATACACACATGAAAATATTTATGATATTTTTTATTTAATATTAATTTTAAAAGGAAGTTATATAGGAAGTTAATAATAGAAAGTTATGTAAGAGATAATAGCAGTAGTTTTAATAGAAGATATTGTGTAAGATACATATAAATAAGAGTAAAATTAGTAATAAAAAAAAGGCTATACCAAAAACAAGTTTTGCTTTTATATATAACTAGCGTTCAGACGGACACTTTCCGCTTTTTAAATATTCAGACGTTTAAAAATATAAATGTATTTTTTGTGTTTATTTTTTTTAATTTAAATTTTATATTAAAAATTGAATGAAATAGTTGTGCAAACTATTATATAATAGTTAATAAAAAAAGTTAGTAAAATAGAAGTTGAATTTTAAAATAAAAAACAAAAGAGTATAATTGAATATGATATATGTCGTATGTGGATTTTAATCTTACGCGTTGTTAGTGAATTTTTTGTGTTTTTTTTTACGATGGAATATGTCATATGTGGATTTTAATCTTCAGATTAGTTTTGCGTATTGTTTGTTGCTCTTGTAGAATCTTCTAACAAATTGATCTTATGAATCCATGGATGAGGAGCTGACACACTTGTACATCCTTTAGGACTATATGCTCATAGTACTTCACAAATATCCCATCAACATCTGTGCGGAGGACAGTTAAAAAAGCAACAACTAAGAGGTCTTTGGGTATACCCTGCAAATACCTGAATTATTTCACTACTTGCTCAGTTAGATGTGGGTGCATAAGTTGGGACTCATGAGTCATCCCCTAGCGTATAATGTTATCACATCCAAGGGTCATGTCACATAGTGCTCATCGTACATTGTAAAACATATATCTTATGGCACAATTCAGTCAAGATAATATAAACGAATTGGTCGTTGGAGTCCCCCTAAATAGGATAATTGAGCAGGCACATGGAAATTCCTCGGAGTAGTTATCAAGATATTCCCAGTTGAAAAGACGTAGAAAATGATGGTGGATCCATACTTGAAAATGATTTAGAAGAAATACCAATAAGAGTGTAACACAGGTGTTATGTAATTAATATTAGTAAGGATGCAAAAAAATATCACAAATAAACATTTGTTTGTCGATTCTTCCACTGACTGACTACCTTCGACTAACTCAGAGTAGAGGTAAATCAAATAAGTAGCTCCTAATTGTACTCATGAATCCTCTCAAAGACAATGACGTATCTAATGTAGACAACGTCGACATAGGTCACATTCTTGTTTATAAAATGCATGTGTTTACCAAAATCACGAAGTATGGCCTCAATGTACATGTTTTATTGTATACAACTCATGCACCATCACCCGTAGTATCCACAGTTACGGCCAGGTGGTCTTCATACAACTTCAAAGAATTATTTCCTTTCATTAGATGGTATGAACATTTAAATTGAAGATTATAAGAGTAGAAAAATGCAAAAAACAAACTTCGACGAGTTAAATTTCTACCAAATATTTCTATATCATTTCTCTCTCTCTCTCTCTCTCTCTCTCTCTCTCTCTTCTCTCTCTCTCTCTCTCTCTCTCTCTCTCTCTCTCTCTCTCTCTCTCTCTCTCTCTCTCTCTCTCTCTCTCTCTCTCTCTCTCTCTCTCTCTCTATATATATATATATATATATATATATATATATATATATATATATATATATATATATATATATATTTAACTTTATTAACAATTTAAATGAAATATAATTTTTTTTTAGGATTTATTACTAAGAACCTAATTTTAAAATAGAACATGCCTTCATATTTTTTCGGGCCGGTCTTGACCAAAATGAACCTCGAAATTAAAATACGAGATAAAAAAAAATATTGAGCCCTTTTTATTTATGTTATTCTCCCTAAAAAATCATCCTCGTTTCTTCTGCATTTGTTTGTTTAAATTTTCCCCTAAAGCTCTTTTTTTTTCTTCTATATTTGTTTGTTTCATGTATTTACCCCTATACTACTATTTTTATGTATTTTTTTTTGGTTAAATATTTTACGTAAAATTCACTTTCATTTTCTATGAATTCATTTATTTTAAGAGAAAAGTACTACAACAATTAAAGGGAAGAGGATTTTATGATAAATAACAAAAATTGAAAATACGAAAGAGGAGTATAATTAAAGGAGAAGAACTTAAACGAAACAATACAAAGAAAGATCAAAATTGTTTTATAAGAAAGAAAAAAAATGAAATACATAGAGAAATGGGATGAGAGTTTAATGGGTGACAACTCAAATGCAAAATATAGATAAAGAGATGGAGAATTTTCATGGAAAAAATTTGAAATATTAAAATAAGGTGAGAAAGTATAGTAATTTAATGTTGAAGTACTAAAACAAACAAAATTATTAGAAAAAAGAGTTTTATGAAAATCACAAAAACAGAATAATACAAAGAAAGAAAAAGAATATTGTCAAGAAGAATTTAAGAAAAATGTAGAATAAAAAAAGAGAAATTTTGTTGGAAAGACCTTAAGCGATGAAATAAAATAAATAAAAAAGAGAAAAATAATTTTGTCAAGAAGAATTTAAAAAAAATAATAAGAAATTTTGAGGGAGAGAATTTATGAGATGAAATACAAAAAATGATGAGAACATTTATACGAGGAACTTTAATAAAAAAAAGAAGAAAAAAAATTATTTTCATGGGAAAGATTTGAAATGAAAAATATACATAAAGGAATAAAAGGCCCCAGTCAAATTTATTATAGATTTCTGGTTGAAAAACATGTATTAAAAGAAGCAAATACGTCTACTTACAAAGACTAAAATTAACCATAACACTAAAATTTATAATTTTTCACATAATTATTCAACATACATTGTCTAATTTACAAAAATTACTAAATTAATAAACCAAAGAATAAGATTGAAATGGTCAATAAATTTCTTTTAATAAAATAGAATCAATAAAAAATCTTTGAATTTAGATTTTCAAATATACTTATTTTTTCCCTTAGTTAATCAAAAAAGAAAAAACTAATCCATTCAAAATCGATTAGTACTAAAAAGCAATAAAAAAAAGTCAGAAAAGAAAAGCGATTATTGGGGACCGTGCATTGGTTGCTATTTCACGCGCCATCTTCATTTCGGTGTTCCCCTTCCGTCCACACTCCTCACTGCGAGCGAGGACGCTGAAAAAATCTCCTCCTCCTAGGGTTTGTTAAAACTTCTCTTGATTTGAATTTTTCTTCCGTTTCACCATCAATGGGTGCCAATTCGAATCTAGCTGAATCCACTCACGATCTCAACGAGCAGATCTCTCAGCTCATGCAGTGCAAGCCACTTTCTGAACAACAGGTTTCGTTCAATTTCTATAAATTCTTACGATCTGCTTTATTTTTCAACAATTACGTCAACACGTGTACAATTTACGCTTGATTTGTTTTAGGTTTTAGTTTTTCGTCATTTATTGCATTCGGTGGGAGTTTGTTATGTGAAATTTCGGTGAAATTGTGGTTGATTTCGTTATGTGGAGACTGAGATGAGATTGTATTTTTGTTTTAGAGCTTAAATTTTGCTGGAAATTGGTTTTCAGCTTTGAAATTTTGCATTTTGGTATTCGGTAAATTATTATTGGGTTTTGTTAGAAGGAGATTGTCTTGTTGTTATGGTATGATTGTATGTAACACATTTGGAGGTTTGACATCTGAAGATATAGTTGTTTTGTATTGGAAATTGAAGCTGGATGGCACTTGGATTTGGATTTATCTTGAATTTTTGCTATTGCCGTAAGAAATTTGGTAATTAGTTGTTGAATGTAGCAATATCGTGATGGGGTTGCCTATGGAAAATCGTGGCTTTGTTGGCATCTCAATGGATTGCATGTTGGTTTACGGTCGGTTTTGTTTCTGACTTGTGAGTTGAAGAAGCTTAACATGGGTTAATTGGATGTGATTGAAGATTGATTAGATTAAAATATGAGTGTGTTGGTTCTTAATACATTCTTGGGTCCATCAAGTTTTGCTTTGTTTATCTTTCCATGCAAAAGATCTTGCAGTGAACTTTGTTTACTTTCGGTATACTGATATGGGAACAATATCTGGGTGTAATTGCTACCTGAGAAATGTATCTCTGGGAATAATTTTCCCTTTCAATATTTATTAACCTTAAAAGGAATATCATTTTGTATTAATGTTTTTTACAAGCATTGTTTTATAGTTATTCTTTGTATTGTTTGTTTTGAACAGTTATGTCCCTAATTAGGGAGCTATGTCCAACTTCATTTATTTCTTGTGACATTATCACCCTGGGAAAAACAAATACTGTACATAAAAATTAAATAATGATGTTTTTTCTGCTCTAACTTTAGGTTAAAGAATTATGTGAGAAGGCTAAGGAGATTTTAATGGATGAAAGTAATGTCCAGGTAGAGCCTTTTCTTCCTGCCTTATTTTTCAATGAGACCTTTTTCTGTTTCTCGAGATATTGATCTCACTTGCATCACTACTATTTAACAACTTGCTTTGCATGAAAAGTATTCCTTCATTAAACCTGAAATTAGTTGATTTTAAACTATCTTTATTGTTCTTATTTCTCTCCATATTGGGTTTATTGGACATGCTGTCACTGCTTTTAATGGCTAATTTTTGAAAGGACATACTTCCTTCAATCTTATATGATGCAATATAGCAGCTTGCCAATACCAATTACATTACAGCATTTCAATGCACCTTTTAGTTGCTTATTTTCTCAGGTTAGAGAAAGAAAACATTAATTGTTTTTTCTTTTGTATCTCCTTTACTACAGCCTGTGAAAAGCCCCGTGACAATTTGTGGCGATATTCATGGGCAGTTTCATGATCTTGCTGAACTATTTCGAATTGGAGGGAAGGTATAATTTCTGACTGTGAATTTCTTTTTGTAATCAATCTTCTGTTACAGTTGGGCAATGTATTATCGTAGCTAACTAATTGTGAGACCTGTCAAAGAAAAGCTTGAGGCTTAAAGTGCATCAGAGGTATTAAAGGAGTAATGCAGGAACTATCTAATTGACCTCACTATGACCCCAATATTCGGTTTGCAATTTTGCAAATTATAACATGATAAGACTATTATTTTTGCAAGTTCTTGGATGATATTTTTACCGATTAATTAGGTCTTAAATCTAAGTGTGTGTGCTTTGTTTACAGTGTCCAGATACCAACTACTTGTTTATGGGAGATTATGTGGACCGGGGTTATTATTCAGTTGAGACTGTAACAGTAAGTTCGACCAGGATTAACTTGTTTGATTTTTTTTTCACTTACTTTCCAACAGTTATTTTTAGCAAATTTGTTCTTTACTCTCTACGCGTCAAGCCTCTTTGGAGGTGAATTTGTGATATTCACGTACTAGGGAGACTAAAGATCAGGTGGAATATTGTTTTCAAATGGTAATTGGTTACTCTCTACGCGTCAAGCCTCTTTGGAGGTGAATTTGTGATGTTCATGTACTAGGGCGACTAAAGATCAGGTGGAATATTGTTTTCAAATGGTAATTGATGAAGTTTGGGTCAGTTGTGATGTGAGCTTCATTTATGTCATCTTTTGGTATGAGGATTAAGCTGAAAATGGAACTGTAACCACATGGCAGATAACTGCCTTGAAATTATTTTAACGTTGGCACATATAAGGGAGGGAATACCAGAATAGGTTTAGAATGTCCAGTAGGCTTTTCAATGTGTTAAGATTGCAAAGATGAAATGTGGATAACACGAGTATTGAAATCGTTCAGATATGTACATCATCTTACAATTATATTTTGACGTATGTCTGCATTAACTTTTTGACTTGTGGGCATTGTGGTGGACCATGGGCAATGGTTTTAAACAACCCATATTATGTTAAAATCTCAAACCTGCAATGGATATATATTAGTCAAATATTTGAGAACCGTTTCAAAACTGGTGTTTCAATTTTACATGTCATCATTGTTTTGAGGTTTGGAAAAATTATTTACTAAATATCAATCACCAGTGTAGTAAATTCTTTTCCATTTTTCAGAAAGATTCATCCACAGGGTTTACCTATTTCTCTAGGTTATCAATCACTTAGTAGTTTTCTGATGATTGTTTTAGATTACGTCTGGTGCCTTTTGAGGATGGATGTGGATTGATGGTGAAGCTACATTGCTGTTTATGTTTTTTGATAATGATATATCTGTTTCTTAATTTTCCCCTGATTAAATGTGTTATATTACCAGACTTACTAATTAGTTATTTTATTCAGCTCCTTGTGGCACTCAAAGTGCGGTATCCTCAGCGGATTACTATTCTTAGAGGAAACCATGAAAGCCGTCAGGTTCATATTTTCCCTCTTCACTCAAATTTAAGAGTTGCTTTGTCTCCTGAGGTCTTTTATGGCATTTATTTATAAACTTACATAGTAAACTCTTTAGACTTGAGTGACTTCAAATTTAGCTATTCTTGGATGCTTTTTAGTTGTTTTGTACATTGCTAAACATCACTGGCTTTGATTTGAATATTTGTATGTTTTTTTTTATAATTTATTGAACTTATTGTTTCTTTATCGTTTTTCTTTTATGCAGATTACTCAAGTATATGGATTTTACGATGAATGCCTAAGAAAGTAAGTTTTGAAGACCTTCCTATGGAGGTCCTATGGGACAAATCGTGAGATGCTTCTGTCCAAAGTAATATTTGTAGGCATATATAATGTCATAGTTTTCCAAATAAGCATCTGAATTGCGCTGTTGATTTGGTGTGCTATGTTATGTAGCTTTATGATTTGTGACTTGTTAGGCTCAGCTTTATGAGTTTGTTGTTTAGTTGATCATATAGATATTATCTTATTGGGGTGGTTTCTTGCATTTAAGTCATTTAATTTTTGTTCATATACATGATCCTAGTTGTTTTTTTGCAGGTATGGGAGTGCCAATGTCTGGAAGATCTTTACAGACCTCTTCGACTTTTTCCCATTGACTGCATTGGTTAGTACTTTTTGCCCCCTCTATGGATCTAATTTTATCAGTGATTTGAAGTGTTTGTTTGTACATATAAGTTATGATGTAAATTGAAAATTTGGAAGGTGGAGTGATTTTTTGGAATGAATCGTATTCTGTTCACAATATTAATTGTTAACATATATCTTTTTGTCTAAGCTGTTAAAAAATTTCCCGTGTACACTATTCTTATTTGCAACTTCTGCTTTTTCACCGACATATTATTTTACTCAATAATTTAATACCAATAGAATGCCAATATTGCTGCATATACTGTGTCTCATGACTTATCTGAGCAGTGTCTATTTTATAAATGATAAAACTAGCCTCTATTTCTTTTTGTTCAGTATTAAGATAAATTATTTCAACTTTCTAGATTGGGATGAATCCATGATAGACTGAAGATATTAAGTGGTTAGTTTTAACAAACGCATGTAGTTTGCTTAAACATGGATTATATTATACTTATAGATATGCACTATCATTAAGGTCTTTGTCCGTGTTTGAAACGAGTGTTTGTTGTCACTAGCTCAAATGAAAAAACTGTCTTGATCAAGCTTTTTGATGTTAAATTGATTGAACAACTTTCATCAAATTGACATAAATAAATTAGAAATTGTTCATTTTTGATACAAACTTTTGATCACCGGCTTCTAATTTAATATGCCCCTTTCCAGGTTGAATCAGAAATATTTTGTTTGCATGGTGGACTGTCGCCTTCGATTGAGACCCTTGATAACATAAGGAACTTTGACCGTGTTCAAGAAGTTCCTCATGAAGGGCCTATGTGTGATCTACTGTGGTCTGACCCAGATGACAGATGTGGTTGGGGAATTTCTCCTCGTGGTGCTGGATACACCTTTGGCCAGGTAAACACGGCTTTAGTCTCTCAACTCTGCAGATTATTATTATTATTATTATTATTATTATTATTATTATTATTATTATTATTATTATTATTATTATTATTATTATTATTATTATTATTATTATTATTGTTTTGATGAAGCATCGAGTATTTTAATTATAACTTCAATTCCAATTCACATTCTTTCAGGATATATCTGAACAATTCAATCATACGAACAGCCTTAAGTTGATTGCTAGAGCTCACCAGCTTGTTATGGATGGATTTAATTGGGCTCATGTAATTGTCCTTCTCATGGAATGACCATATCTTTCATTTGCTCTCTATAGTTATAGGAATAAAATTTGAGACACGGGCATTGTTTTGTTGAAACAGGAACAAAAGGTGGTTACCATTTTCAGTGCTCCTAACTACTGTTACCGATGTGGCAACATGGCTTCCATATTGGAGGTTGATGATTGCAAGGGCCACACATTTATCCAGGTCTGTTTCTCCTTATTCAACATAATTTCCACATATTGTTTAGTTCCATCTCTTGGATTGTCTGTACACAAATTTGAACTTCTTTCAGTTTGAACCTGCTCCAAGGAGAGGAGAACCTGATGTGACTCGAAGAACGCCTGATTACTTCCTGTAGTGTAGCTGCTTTTGAATGTCATACTGGCATATCGTGGTTACTCTACTTTCAGTCTAATGTCAGGTAGTTGTGGATCCTCATTGGTGAGATTGCCGTAGGCATTTATATCCATTGATATTTTGGTTGTCCAGAGGCTGCTATGATGTAAAATAGGCAGGTAATATTCCACCAATCAGTTACGCTGAAGAATTTGCTGGACACCTTATCTGGAAGAAGTTGTCGCGATAATGACTCTACAAGGATGTATTAATCCAGCAAAATGTGGATATTTTTGTATGTTTTCCATGTCATTTTTTTTAAATCATGTTCTATATCCTCCCTTTCCAGGCTTTAGGTCCTACACGATTGGATTTTTTATCTCGTGGATGCTTTGATATTTTATCTCAATTTAGTAAAAGTTTCATGGTAATATTGTTCAATTTGGTTATTAGTACTTGTCTAAAGCTAGTCATCATACTTCGCGGCATTCATAGTGTGTTCAATTTGCAAATGCACGATGCTTGACGTCTACTGGTTATCTCGTTCAAGATGGACTTTTATACCCCTTGAACCAGCTAATTTGCATTCATATGAGTTTTGGACCCTTAAACGGCAATTAGTCTTGTTGCTTACACATGTTTTAACTTATTTTGCATATCTATCATAAAAAAGAATTAAAATTAGATTTCTTCAACAAGTTCTGAGTCAATGTTTGTATTTTTTATTATCAACTGAAAGTGTTGTCACATTTGATTTTGAACCTTGCTTGAAGTTGGATTACCTTTTGTGGAAACAAATTGATGGGATATAATACACATCCATCCTTTGTTTCTACCCTAGTTGAATAAAAAATTTACTTGGGTGGAGAATATAAGTATGCAAATTTTAACTTAAACATGGGGTAAACATGGGATGATAGAAGGATTCGTCCTATCAAAGGCTATTGTGTTGCTTATTTTGTATCGCAGATGCATTTATTGTGTGTTGCTTATTTTGTGTTGTAGATGGATTATGTTAACATCTTAATTGAATTCTGACCGAGATGAAATTTCACTGGGTTGCATTGATCTATTGTTCTTGTATGATACATTATAATGACCCCGCTGTACAAAAATTTAATATAATAACAAAAATATGAAAGTCACAGGTTCATGTATGAAAAAATGGATGGCACTAAGTCGACCACGGACCATGCAAGACCTGCATATTGTAGAAATCTAATTCCAGTATCAACATCGAAAGCCTTTGACTTTTCTCCTGTCTTAGCTCCATTCAACGTGGGGATATAAGTGGTTGATTTTATTGGGATGCCCAATGTGTTTGCTACCACGGGGATAGTCCATTTTGCAAGAGTTTTGCTGCAGAATTTCACAATTAGAATTGTAGGTATTCCCACGAGCATTCTTCCCATGAATGCGGGTATTGCCAGTTCAGAGAATAATTGAGGAACCGCATCATGGTGAAATTGATGGTATGTTTGCTGTACCCCAGACACCTAGGAGGACGAGCACGAGCACTTGAATTAATACTTATTATACAGCACGAGTTACAAAAATGCTAAGGAAAAATATAAGATTGAATGTTTAGAATAGTATCATGTTTAAAATAAGTCTCTCTGTATCACATTAATAAAGTAACAAAAATGAAAAATATTTGGAGGGGGATCAATTGAAGGGTTTGTTTTCCACCGATTAAAGTGAATACGAATTTTATTACGCATCCATGGATTTGGATCCTCTAATTTTATTCCCTCCTTTTCTTCCTCTAGTTGGGATCTCATACCAACAATTTTGTTAAATCCTACCTACAAAAACAAAATATGCCTATTTCTCTAAGGAAAAAAGGATTCAATTCCTTTTGCACTGGAACTAGGACTTTAATACTAAAAGTGGGAAAGTTTCATCTTTCTCACACAGAGAATCTTGACCACATAAGATACTACTGCTATTCAGGATGACAGTGATTGATGTAACATAAAAGCTATTTTTGGTGGAGTGACTTGACAGGCTTGCCGCTGTGAATCGACAAACAACCAGAGATTAATTCAAGAGGAAAATGATTGAACCAAAATAGATCCGCTTCTTATCACTTTGCAAAGTAAAGCTACAAGTGATATGCCAAGGGACTGAAGATATTTTAAAAAATTCATGAAGATACTAGTAACTAGTCAATTACAAACTGCAATGGTGCACCCGACCAAAACTTTACTCGCAATGCCATAAATTTGAATATATTGTAGCTGCCACTTTAGGAATTACTTGACTACTACACTCATGGGATTAGTAAAGTGAATAATGTCTGCCGTTTGTTAACAAATCAATAGTTGGTATTATATCATATGCATAATAAAAGAACGGGTAGTCACAATATCAACTCCTGATTTTCTCACTTTATTAACTCCTCACTTTAGAGGAGTCAAATCCGTTAAAGGCACCCCCAAGAAAATGTGAGAGATACAAGAAAGAGTATTTGCATTCCTGTCCCTTTCCTAATGATCTTCTCAAAGTACTAGATTATTCCGTATGCTCTAGCATGAATTGTTTGGTTTACATTAGAGGACTTCCAAAACAATTCCTAAGGAGTGTTTGGTTCTATTTCTAATCATTATTCCCAAAATTACTGCATTACAAACTTACAACGATATGGACTGTGTTTAGCTACATTTTAAGTGTTATCACACTAGCGCAGCGTGGAAAATAGAAACACCAAAAATCTGCTATGTGAGAAATAGCAGTTAGCATTGTGAGCAAATCGCAGAAGCCAGGTTGAATAAAGGCACTTATTATAAATAAAGGCACTCACTACGAAGCAGAGCATAGATTACATATCGATACGTTTATATAAAACTTACCAACTCTTCAGTTTTTCTATTATAAAAATAGGTTATTTTGAAACACACGCAGATTCTCCAGTTAAATTTTTTTGACAGTCCAGTTTTAATATTTTTGAAAACTGTAAAAATAAAATTCGTCATCGTCACAACATCAGCTAGCAGAAACTTGATTAGCAGCCTCTATTGCTCTAATAGAAAAACTAAAATAGAGTTGTTGTTTGCATTGACGTCAGACATTTGACGTTTTCACTTTACAGTTGCGCTGCAGGTTTCTACATTCAACAATTAACCTCAAACTTGACTGTTTAGAACTAGTAAGGTGGAGCAGACAATGCTTAAAGTAGTGTATGTTTTCTTTTTGTCTATGACTCCACTCCAGTGCTACATTATAAAAATTTGTTTTCACTTATATCATGTATCTAACCCTATCCGAAGAAGAGATTAATAGATTATATACACTAGAGTATATATTCATTCATAATAAAAGAAGAAAGATGGAATACATTTAGATGACATTAAAGGATGAGAAACTACTTACAATTCCCAATGCAACACCATTGAAAGCAGTGTGAAACTCAAAACTTGGAGTTGGAAATTCAGGGGTTGGATAAGCAAAAAGCAAGAGGAAGCTCAAAGCAGCCCAAAAAGTTGTAACTGCAAAAAAAAAAAAAAAACAGATTAAGACAAGCTATTTCAAAAAGTGCTTTTGTAAGAAAAGATGCTTAAGAAAAAAAATTGAAACACTTGAGATATAGTTACAAGTTTAATCCAATTCAATTTTTACATTCTACAATATGAGCACGAGCCACCAGCATGTATTGAATGAATCAATTAGAAGAATACCATTTTGTCCCGAGACAACAAAACTGTCTATGTACTCATCAACTGTAAGCCAAAGTCCAAGGATTCCGAGTCCAATAAAAAGGCCAGCAACAACATCAATCAAACTGTGCATACCAAGATAAAGTCTTCCTACAAAAAATAACAAACAATTATCATTGTTCTGCCACATGATAGACCAAAAGTAGGAACGCACTAATAGATTAAAAGTAATGAAAAAAGCCTACCCAATCCAACGAGGGCCACGAACAAGCAAGCAAGGGATACTCCAAAATAGTTAACATAGGCACCTTGAATTTGAGCATGAGTCAGGACATAGTGCAAAAGGTAGCTGATAAACATCCATTCCAAGCAAAAACATTCATTATTGACAAAACATAGAGAATCAAAAGCAGTGTTTCATATTTCACATTACATAATCTGACTTCAATAAACTAAACACTTCTAAGCAATTTAAGCCGACAAAAGAAGAAAAATGGTCATATATGATTGCAAATGCAATACCATGTTTTTACTTGTTAAGTTATTTTCTATTCCACTTAGTTAGCCCAGAAAGTAGATAAGAAAGATGAAGCTAAACCATGTGACTTGAACTGTAAGGCATGCATATCACCTACTCAATTCTTTGGTCAGAGTACATAACTAACATCTCACGCATCCTTAAGAACATGACTCAAAACTCCCAAACTCTAAATCTAAAAAAACGAAATGCCTAGGCTTAGGTGCACGGAAGCTTTCCAATTAACACAAACAACGCAGTTCTTTACTCGAGTGAAAAAAAAAATCAAATAACAAAAGGAATAACAAATTACCCTGATAAGCAAACAGTGTTGAGTGTGTGAGAAGAAGGAAGACCATATTCTAAAGCATTCTCTTCCTCATCTTTTGTAGAAGTTACCCTCCTCACAGGAGGAGAAGCCGGTCTTGGTGCCGAAACAACATCCTATAGTTTGACAAAACAACAAACACCTTGAGACCACAATCATCAAACACAACATATAACTAAATTAAGGGTTGAATTGAATCAAATTTTGATTTCAATGAACATAAACATAAACATACCTTTATGCAGTTCCCTATATAATCACAAAACGCCATCAACAACGTCATCTGCCTAGCCAATTGACCATGACCACTCTACAAAGAAGCCAAATTCCGATAAATTTACAGTTTTTCAAACAAAATAAATAAATTCTACCATATAAAAAAAAACGTACCCAGAATAACAAAGGGAGAAAAGCGGTGTAAAACGGCACCGAAACAACACAAGACAAGGCAGAAAAAAAAGCATCAAAGAATCCAGCTGTGTAACTCTGCATCACCGAACAATTCAAATAAAAATCAGCATTCACAACAAAAACAAAGAAAAAGTAATAAATTTCCAGGATTTTCCCTCTTTTATTACCTGGATCTGGAGGAGAATTGGGATTCCGGTTTGAACATAGTGAGTAACGAAAGGTTGAAGGAAAGATCTAAGCTTGAGAGTGAGATTAAGGTACGAAGAAGAAAGAATCCAGAAGAGTATTCCAGCGAGAACCGCACCTTGCCATAGTGCTGAACCTTCCATTTTTCTCTCCTCTCTCTGTAAAAGTAGCAGAAGAGCGAGAAAAAAAGAAACGTTGGAAGGAACAGAAATAGTAAGAAGCCGAATGAAAATGAATCTAAATTAGATTATGAAAGAATTTACAAGAAGAAGCGCTAGTTGCATTTATTCAACTTTATTATTCAAATTGATTTTGTGAGAAATTTTTGGTGTTTTTGGAGAAGGAGAAAAGTGGGGATTTTTTGAGCCATTAGTTAATTATATTCGGTTCGTTGAATTCAATGACAGGTTTAGGGGTGTGCTATGCTGTGGTGTGTAATGCATTAGTACTTTACTAAAATTAAAATGGGTGTGCTGGAATTTTATGACAGGATGATACATGTGTATATAGTGATGTAAAAATGGGATTGAAAGTGATTGGGTTTAAAAAGGGAAGTGGAAGATTTGTTAAAAAAATTAAAAGGAGTGTTAAAGGGAAAAATAGTTATTTTCTTAAGAAAAAAGGGAGAGAAAATTATGTTTTTGCAAAATAATATAACCTCTATAATTCAAAATGTATTGTAGAAGATTTTTGAACGCGGATATAAATTTTTAGTTTTTTTGGTCAAGAATTTCAAATGTTAAAAGTAAATAAATGGATTTTGCGGGTTTGAATTTTGACTTCATGGTTTTAAATATGAATTTTGAGTTTTTTTTAAAATAATCTGACACGATATAATATTTTTAATGTTTTTTATTTGGTTTTATTTGATTTAAAAAATATATTACGAGTAATTTTTTTTTGTATATTTAGTTTATAAAAATTTATGAAATTTAAAATTTCATGGGATTTTCTTTTTATGTTTATAGGATTAATTGAGATCTTTTTTGCAATTAGATACAAATTTAGAAGCACACTTTTATGGTAACTTGATTTGTTTTTATATAATTAAATTAAATTTGAATTATTAATACATTTATAGTATTGTAGATGTAACATATGTGTATAATAATTTTAATGTAGTAAATGTGAACTAGTGTAGGAATCAAGTTTACAAGTAGATTCCATATAAATAAAATAAGGAGATCTCTAAAATAAATTGATGTAAAGAGTTGTATTCGGCTACCACTTGAGAGAAATGAGAGAATACAACAAAAAAGAGTTTTTTAATATACTCTTTGATATTCTTAGGCACTTAGCAAAATTTTTTTTATGTTCTCTGTTTTTGAAGATATACATCCGAATACATTTTTTTTTCTTTACACTGGATGCTTCCGGAGATACATCTACGAAAAAAGTTCTGGAGATACAACTATGAAATCTTATTAGAACAGGTTTTTTTATAAAAAAAACATATTTTGTTGGTCGCAGATGAAAATTAACTGTTGCATATTAATATAAAATGACATACATTCGTGTGTGTGTGTGTATATATATATATATATATATATATATATATATATATATATATATATATATATATATATATATATATATATATATATATATATATATATATATATATATATATATATATATATATATATATATATATATATATATATATATATATATATATATATATATATATATATATATATATATATATATATATATATATATATATATATATATATATATATATATATATATATATATATATATATATATATATAAGAAGTAATATGGTACATCAATGTCATCAAAAATATAGCACATAAAATAAACATAACAGTCACTACTGTGTGTGCCTCTCCCGCCTCCTTAACTGCCCAGTCTGCGTCTTCGGTCGTCGATCCCACCCGTCCTGGCGCGATGCTTTCAGTACATAAGTGCCTCTGCTGTCACCACAATGATGTCATCCATTACACACCCGTGGTCAGACCCTTCAGGGAAGAAACCGACAACAATGTCTGCCCGCCCCATCTCCACTATCTCACGACAGCGAAGCAGGACATCCTGAGTGTGGTCTAACTGAAACTACTGCTCATCTAAGATCTCCTGATGAGCTGATCTGAGTGGTGATCCCTCGACAGTGGGCACCATGTAGGGGTGTGATACGGTGAACAACCACATGATGTAGTCATCAATGCAACTTTAGTCTCTCGGTGCTCTGGTCGCCCGAGCCTCGTCAGGTACCAAGTGCCTCTAGTAGTCGGCATAGATCTCGTCTATCTGCATACGAGTCAAGTCGAGAGGAGCGGAGACAGGTGGGTATCTGAGAATGGTCTGAGTGTAGGCGAACTATCGCATGACGCGCTCGGACAAATATGGAACAATGATGATCGAACTGCATGCCAACCATCCTGAGAATAGGGAGATGTCGTCAAACAGGTGCGTCACACGGTGATCAACATCGACATCGTACCAGGTGTTCTCAGTAGCCAGGCGATCGAGACAGACTCTATAAGGGCCGACCGCCTAGTTCCCCCTGAGCGGAAGAAAGGCACGGGAACACGACATCTGCTCTGTGTAATTAGGTACACTCCTCCACTCAACAATCATGGGAAAGTGCTGGAATATCCAAGCCTAAAATGAAAATAAAAAACATCAAGTTCAAGCATTATCTCACATATAGAATGAAAAGAAATGAAAAAATGCGAAGGATATAAGATTATTACCACGAGTAGTGTCACGCTCCCTGCCACAGTCCTGGTCTTCCACAGGCATCTCTCTCCCAACCTCGAATACGTGTAAGCCAGGGTAGCCGCCTCCCAGTTGTACTCATGGACCCGTATGGAATCTAAAAAGTACCTTGGGTAAGCGACATTCGTTTATTTGATTTAGAAAATATATTAATATTTTTGCATATTTAATTTTTAAAATTTTAAAATTTTATGGGATTTTCTATTTGTGTTTATATGATTAATTACGATCATTTTTGCAATTAGATACAAATTTACAAGCATACTTTTATGGTAATTTAATTTTTTTTTATATAATTAAATAAAAATTTGAATTAGTTAATACATTTATAGAAATGTAGAAGGACATATGTTATGTATGTGTATAATAATTTTAATATAGTAAATGCGAACGAGTGTGTGAATCAAGTTTACAAGTAGATTTCATCTAAATAAAATAAATTGATTTAAAGAGTTGTATTCGGCTACCACTTGAAAGAAATGAGAGAATACAAGATATTGGTATTCAAATCTCCGAAAATTTTGTCTTTTTTTTTTATTGTAATCGAATCTTGAACCCATATACAAATATAAAATTAAATGCAAACATACTATTAAGTCATATAGCACATAAAAGACATATAAGAATAGAAAAATAGATCATCCACCTTGTTTTGATGAAAAATGGATGGATTTCTTTAAGATCATCATATCAAGCATTATGTACTAAATGAATTTTTATACCTCATGTAGAAGCATGCTTCATCTCAAGGTTTCAAGGTTTTGATGACAACAACAACAAGACTCAAGATCATTTCATCTGTGCAAAAAGTCAAAAGCTTTCAAAAGACCAAGATCAAAGTATTATGGAAGTGATCAACATTCAAGCTTCATGTACATTTGCTCGATCATCTTTCAAGACTTGGACACAAGTTATGGTATATCAAATTCTCTAATTTAATTGATATACAAGTGTTCAATACTATAAACTATTTTTGCATAATGCATTAACATGTTTTAAAATCATTTGGAATTGGTATAACACTTTTAAATTAATTATTTTTCAAAGTTTTTACAGTGTTAACCGATTAACCATATAGGTTAATCGATTAACGCCCTAAAATTTTAAATTCTTTGGGCCAACTTTACAGTGTTAACCGATTAACCTATATGGTTAACCGATTAACACTGAACGTTTTCTGAAAAATTGTTTCATTTCAAGTTCAAAAATTATTTGAATGTTATACCTTTCCATGTGTTAACTCATACTCATACATACCCTTTTGAAATGGTGTTTTGGATGATATAAATTCTGATAATTTCAAATTAACAAACACCTCCAACAATTTTCAAAAACAATCATTGAATCATATTCACTACTTTTCAAATAATTTCAAATACATTCAAAAGTGTTCATACTTGCATAATCTTTCACATCCATTTGTTTGAACACTTGTATTGAGATTAAGTTGTGAATTCTGATTAAAGGAGAAGATCAATCTTTGTATTGATATTACTATTGTACTCTCAAATTACAAAAAGAATTACAGAATAGTCTGTTGTGACTTGTGATCCAGGATTGTTGGACACAAGGGTTAGTGTTTTGCAAGAGGATTGTTCTTGCACACTAGTTTGTTTTGTTGTTAGATTGTAGGCCTCACCGGTTGATGGTGTGATAGGTTGTACTTTCTAAAACAATAGTTAAAACTCTCTTTCATGTGGAAAGGGGAGTGGAGTACCTTCGGATTGTGAAGGGAACCACTATAAATCTTGGTGTCCACTTTATTTATGCTTTTTACTGCATCCATCACCAAGAACATAACCAAAGAAAAATTAAAGAACACCAAAAATACGAAAAAGTTTCCATAAGCCTAATTCACCCCCCCCCTCCCCCCCCCCCCCCCCCCCCCCCTCTTAGGCATACTCTGAACTTACACCTCAAATTTTATTTTCATTTAAGATTCTCAATTCTCTTTTTATTTTAAAGAAGGTTTTCTTAGTCAAAGGTTTTGTAAAAATGCCGACAAATTGATTATGACTATCAACAAATGTGATTCCAATATATTCTTTAAAAAATGATATCTTAGAAAATGATGTATGATATATATGTGTGTTTTGTTTATGAATGTATAACTGACTTTTTAGTTAAATTTATGACACTTGTGTTGTCACACCTTAGAAGAATGCACCCTAGATTTAAACCATAATCACATAATTGTTGTTTTAACCAAAGTACATGCGCACACCAACTTTCAACAATGATATATTATGTCTTTGCAGTACTTAGGGCAACATGTAAGTTCTGTGTCTTTTGATTAGCTGCATTTTGGTATAACAACATACTGTTAACAAGATGTTGAACCTGTTGTTCTTGCTAATGTTAGATTAATTATTTAATTAATAAAATATGAATTGACATACTTAATTATTAATTAATTATATCAGGGTCTATTATTATTAAACACCAATTAGATGAATTATTTGATTGGGTTTTGTGCCTGAATCGACTGTTATGAGTTGGACCATTCAGTTCAGTCCAATGAGAGGTTCCTGCCCTCGATCGTTTAGCCATTTAAGTGTCTCCCCATTAGGAATTTAACATATTCTGAAAACCCTAGATGACAATGAGGGTAGTAATTCTCTCATACCCACTCTACCGTCGACAACTTCTTCAATCCTATAAGGTACGTCGTTCTAATTATTCTTGATTACTCTGTAACATGATAATAATATTGTTGCACCCTAAATTTTGAACTCTTAGATCTTCATCATCAGTTTAGGATCATATTCATTTGTTTATCTAACCATAACCTATTTTAAGTTTGTCTTTGTTAAGATACAGGTGAATTAGAGTTCCGTACAGTCAAGAATTGAGGTTTTGACGATTTAATCAGTCAATGGCTTGGATTGATTATCCATGAATAAAGTATCTACACCATCAATAATACTCCATTGGGTTAAAAAAGAGTCCAATTTGAGGTTTTCACACAAAGATTAAAAACAGTGCAGTTCAGGATCCCCGATTAGGGTTTCTGATCAGGAAAAGTCAACTGTGGTTTGACTTTTGATTTAAAAGGTGTTACATGATGGAAGTATGGTCCATTAAGCTCATATGGCTTAGGAAAGTCCACTCAAGAATTTTCAAGGCCTCAGAAGACCCAGAACGTCAACAAGCGACTCGGTAGTCATCGATCGATCGTTTCATTGACCGAAAAGTCAACTCTTCAACCATAAGAAATTGGACCTCAATGTGGGAAACAAAAATATTACTAATGACATATTACACCTACCCATGAAGTTTCATGACCATTGGATCAAGGATTAGGGAGTAATCACAAAAATCGAGAATTAGGGTTTTGAAAGGGGCCAGACCATAATTCCCTAACCACACATCCAATTGAGGTGGTTCAAAGCTTGTTGGAAAGGTCTTGACAATTAATACAAAAGTCTCAAACTGGTCCATGGGCAGAAAATGCATAGATTTGGAGTTAGGCATGTTTTCAGCCAACTTTGAGGGGATTTTTGACCTAGTTCCACTTGGAATCTGAAGATCATGAAAACATGAAAGTTGTAGAGCTCTATGAGGTATTTCCAAAGAGTACTAGAACTCTTCCATAGCCCTTGTAAGCTGAGAGTTATGAAGTGAGAAAGTTAGGCTTGTGCACTAGTTTGTTAACTTGCCAAAACCCAACATGAACTTGATTTCCAACTATGAACTTCATCTCTAACCATGGATTGACCTCTGATAAGATGTATTAGATTGCAATTTGGACTAAATAAGACAAGAATCCAAGCAAATCTCAAATGTTAGACAAGACACATTAGTTTAATGGGAAAAATGCAAAAAGTTACACCATGAGAGAGAGTTTTGGTGGCTGTAGTAGGTAGGGGGTCTTTCTCACTCAAGTTTCACTTATCACATCTCATTTCTAGCTATATTTTGAGGGCAAATCTCCTTGCAAGCAAGCTAAGTCAGCAGAACCAAAACCATTACATGGATTCATGAGATTTTCATTAAAAACCACCTTGAATACCACTTGTGCAAATCTGCCCCAACTCTTCTCTTAGCCTATAAATAGAGCCTTCATCCCATTGTATACAACACACCAGAGCTATCAAGAATACCACAAATACACATCTCTCGTTCTTTCTCTCTTTGCTTGAAAGTGAAGAAATTCACAAAATCACCATTTTCACCACTTTGCATTTTTCACACCAGTTCTTGTTTCCAATCCAAAAACACTTCAAAAACCATATACACACCCTTAAAATGACCCTCTGAAGCTCTCCCACGATTGGTTTGCTCAAGAAATACATGGATCAAAAAGTCAACTGTTTACACACCATAGTTTGACTTTTATGCACATTTCAAGCCAAATCACCATACAAGTCATTTTTCATCATTTTGACACTTTAGACACTCCATATTTATGATGTATTAGTTGTTCATAGTCTCAAACAACAGCTGGAATCTCATTTTCTCAAACTTTCCACAAGATTGCACTTTTCTTCAAAAGGAAGTAACATTACAAGCTTGCTCAAAAGGGAAGGATCTCTGGTTTTCTTGGCTGTTAGCATAGTGAGGACTACAAGAGGTATGTTATTTTGAACTCATTCACTAGTATGCATTGTCGTATATTGTTTTGTGGTTGAGATTGGTTTGTATATTGTCATGTTAGTTGTTGTTAGGATTTAGTTTAAATGCTAGGTTTTGGTTATATTTGTTAGCCTGAAGTAGTTTCTGTCATTAGAGGGATTGCAGTCCAAAGATTGTGTCAACCCTTGAGGGCATGTTTAGAATTGTTGTTTATCCTTGACTTGCTCCTAGCTGGATCTGTTTAACTTATTTAGCATTTTGCATTTGGCCTGTCTTTTATTGGATTGGTGTGTGGCTGTCCTTAGGGTTCTATGTTAGGATTTAGTTTATTTGACATAGTTATGTTGAAATGATTCACAAGGTTTGTTGAAAGACACATTGGCTTATGATGATCAACAGTGCCACATTAGGGTTGTATTTGTTGGATGGTCTTGATGAGGACATTAGTTTAAGGCATAATGCCTTACTGCTGAACCAATTCATCATGGTTTGAGTTTTGTCTTGCTGATGTCCTTGAGGTTTGAGTTTGTCAGCTCACTGTAACTGGTGGTTTGTCTTTCTTCTAGTTTCTCATCATTAAAAGTTTGGTCATGATGTGATTTTCAGTTGAAGAGTTCTGTTTGGAACTGAGGATGGTGATCAATATGTGTGTTTGTATCTGTTAGCAAGAACACTTTTGTTTGGTTTGCTTTTATCTTATTTTCAACATGTTGTTAGAGCTATGGTTGGAATTCATCAATGGACATTGATTGAAACACCAAAAGCTAGCTGCCAACTGCTGCTTTGAGGTTTGTCAGTCTTTGACAACAACAGGTTTTAGTTTGGTCTGTAACCATTCATGTGGTTTGGAGTTCTTAGCCTGCTATAGTTTGGATTAAGAAAGGTTGTTATTTTTGTTTTCAACCAAGGCCTCCTTGATCATGTTTTTAACATCACAAGACCTTTTTTAGTTTTGTTGAGTTGTAATTGGAATTCATCAATAAATATTGATTGAAATACCAAGACAAACTAACTATTAGTAGTACAAGACCTTGGACCGTCATTAGTTCTCTCTTGCACTTTGCAATAACAAAGCTCATTAGTCTTCTTGAAACCACATTTGGCTTTGATTTGTGCTTTGATTTTTTTTTTATTTTCTTAAATCATTGTTATGACTTCATCCTTGTCAAAACACCATGTTTGGAATTCACAATGGATGAAACACCAAGAACTGGTTGTTGTTTTCCATGTTGGAGTCAACTGTCCAACCTGTGCACCATTCACTGTTTGCATAATACAGCTTTTGTTTTACAACTACCTCATTTGTCATGGTAAGAGTTTGATCATTGGCCTCTCATTTGAGCTGACTATCCACCACCTGTTGGGAGTTTGTTTGCCTAAAATTCTCATCAGAATTCACTTTGGCCTTTTGAGGTTCATATGGTTTAAACTCATAGTAGGTTTGGTCAAATTTTTTGATGTACACTCTGCATAAGTTCATTTAACTTTGTCAAAGCTGTTTTGAACTCATTGGTGCATGTTTGTATATGTCTAGCATTTGTGTTTTGCATTAATGACTGTCATTGGATTTCTTTTTTATATGAAGGCTGCTGCTAGAACTTATGTTTGAACCTGTCAACTTATATTAACATGCCTTAGGTCTGATGACTTTTTGTTTGAGTACTTTACCCTTGTCTTGGTACTGCTTAGTTCTAGTTTGTTTTCCTTGAGTTTTGACCTCTTGCTGTTGATTTAATGGATGGTTTGAGTGGAGCTTTGGAAATGTTTAGGTTGATGACCAAGTTTTGTTGTCATGAGAGTTTTTAAGGCTGTTGTGTGCCTCAGCTTTAGTTAAACCTATGAGGGCAGTTGGCTTTGGTTGTGTGAACTGAGTTTAATATAATGCTGTTTGTTTTCTTTAAGGGTTTGTTTTTGTTTAAGACTGATGCTGCCTTTAAAGCCTTGTTTAAGGTTGCTGCCAGATTTGGTGGAAAAAGACTGTCATAAGCCTGTTTTTGGATTCTCTTTTAAATTCCAAACCTTGTTGACATACTAAACTGTTGGCCATAGTTTCTGCTGGGGGGAGGGTTTATCAATTGGGATTCAGATTTACAACTCATTTTGAGAACCATTTGGTCTTGGCTTGGCAGTCTCACTTTAGTTTTTTTAGGGTCCTTGCTAACTGTTAGTTCCTACTAGTGCTTGTTGAAGTTTTTATGTCATTTAAACAATCTTTTAAATCACTACAATATGGTGTATAAGGGTCTTGACTCATGGCATTGGATTGGCAAACTGCTTGATGGCACATCAAGCCTAGTGCAAGCCATTCCACCAATTGATAACTGGACAACCACTTTTTTGATTCATTAAAAAGCTGAGATGTTTCTTTGAATTTAATTGATTAGCAATACATTCAAAACATGATCAGGCCTTTGTTTGAACATGAGCCTACCTGTTTTTCTTCAAAAGTACATCTCAAAAACACCAATCTCATCAACTTGCAACTCATGGGCCATTTTCTCATTCTATCTTTTTTTGATCAAACTTGCTGTCAGAACTCATTCCATATCACATTTAAAACTTGAGCAGACTCCTACTTGTGTATAATTGCATCTGGTTTGATCCATGCTTTTCAAAATGCATTTCAAAGTTCATCATGGCATGTACATTCGGGTTTTATTGTATGTGCTTCTTTTGAACAAATGGATTGCACCATCTTAATCCTCATGAGATTTCAAGCATGTTTGACTTTTATTTTGCTAAATTTGGTTGAGTTTTGACAAAGTTGTGATCAAATCGTATTTGGTTTTTTCACTTGCCCTTGCCATGTTCTTTGCCCAAAATAGCACGCCTTGTAGGTTTATCTTAAAACTAGGGTGGCATAATCAATGGATGTATCGTCACCCCAGTGGTTAATGCCTTGCCTTTAAGTACTTTGCCGTGCGTATGAACCCAGGTTCGAGCCTCAACAAGGCCACTTTTTATCCAATTTTATGATTTTTTATATTTTTACTATTTGTTCTTCTTTTTCCATCTTAATTTCACATGCGCCTTTGGCTGAGATGGTGAAGTTTTACACTTATGATCCAAAGGGGGTGAGTTCAACACCCACCAAGTGCATCTTTTCTTTTTAATTACTTGTTTCTTCGTGTGTTCTTCACAAAATTGAAAATTGCACAACTTCTTCATTTTTAATCCTTTTTAGTTGATTCTTTTTGCTAAATTCTTATTTTATTTTATATTTTCATAAAATGTTCAAAGAAATCTAAAATTCCCATTTTAAGAACACTTTACATTGTGAGAGGATTGTAAATCATTTTAGGGTTTTCCCCTCATATCTCTCATTTTCAAACTTTTATTTTATTCCTCTTTGAGTTTAATTTTAAGATGACATGAACTTGTATTGTTAGCTCCTTTGTGCATTTAAGTTTGAAATTCAACTTTGTTTGTACGCATCTAAGTGGTTCACCTTTAAAAACTGTTGATTATCCCCATGAGGTTTTGAATCTTTTGTCTACATTATTGTGACTTTGTTTGATGTTATCCTTTAACCTTTGTCCTAACCTTAGGATTTGAGTCGCCGTACTCACTTTTAGCGTCCCGCCGTGGACATCCTTTACTCCTTTATCCTAACCTTAGGATTTGAGTCGTCGTACTCACCTTTAGCGTCCCGTCGTGGACATCCTTTACTCCTTTATCCTAACCTTAGGATTTGAGTCGTCGTACTCACCTTTAGCGTCCATCCGTGGACATACATACACCTTTAACCTTTATCATAACCTTAGGATTTGAGTTGATGTACTCATGTTTAGCGTCCCGCCGTGGACATCTTTACTACAACCATCTCAATATAGATTTAGGAGTCGCCGCACTCCATGTAAGTACTTCCCTATGAACGCTTACGTTCCCTTTGGAACCTTGACCACAAACAAGAGTTCCTTACCCCACCAGGGGAACTACGGTTGCTCTGATTCCATTCCCGTCAGGATACATGGGCACGAGATGCGATGTCTTCGCGAGCAAACTTTGTATATACTTTACATATCTACCCCTAGCACATTTCCTTTAGCAAGCAAACTTTAACAAACACAAATATTAACAAGAGGTTCCTGTAGAGTACTACATATGTTTAGGATGTGAAATACCTACCCTAGGCATAACCAACCCCGAACCTTTAGATATCTCTTTGCTCAGCTTTAGGCCTTGCCTTTTGCTATGCATTTTTATAGGTTTTTTCTTTCTTTAAACCTTTCCTTTTTGGATAAATTAAAGTCCGATTGTGAATTTAAGAATTAAAGATTCAAGTTAATCAATAGCTTGATATCACGATTCTCACCGCAACAAATATGCTACGATTTGTATCTGTTTAATTCAATTAAATTCATCAATTGGTATTAGAGCCAGTTTAGATACACTTAATAACTATTAAGTAAATTAAATTACATGGACGAATACATGCATATGGTGTTACTCTTGATCTAGGTATCAATTATTTAGGTGAGATTTGTATTTTGTATACTTGACTGTGTATATGTTATTGTACCACTTATATTGATTTTCATTTATCCATATTCATTATTGGTCAAGAAAGTTTGAATGGATAAAACCTTTTAAAAGGTTGTTTATTAGGTTTCTTAATATGTAATTGAAAACCCGATTCATTATAAAATTGTTCAAAGTATTGCCGAGGTTTTCTCTAGCTACCATGAATTTTGTGTCTACCATGAACTATTAATACGTTTAATAATTGGATATCTGCCATGAATTATGTATTCTACCATGAACTATGCCGATGATTCTACCATAACGGTCCATTCAGGCACAAAACTCAATCAAACAATTCATCTAATTAGTGTTTAATAACAATAGACCATAATATAATTAATTATGTCAATCCATATTTTATTAATTAAATAATTAATCTAATCTCCCACTATATTTTATAAACTATGCAGATTATTCTACCATAAGGTATCTACCATGATGACTCTTTTAATTTCTTCTGCGCATACTCACCCTGAACTAATTTCCTATTAAGTAGGAAACAATAAAACAAAATGATTTTTTTTAAACCAGCTATGTATTATAAACAAAATACCATTTAAATGCCATTTTCAAAAAATTTACGAAAGCAACTACCTTTCAACAGGCAGTCGCCAATTCAAATGGCGAAATAGGTAAAAGACAAAAAACGGACTTCAATAAAGTCGCCAATTGAAATGGCGAAATTGGCAAAAGTGGAAGAGCTCGCCGTCCCATTTGGCGACATTGGCTTGGGATTAGGGTTTCAACATTTCACATATAAATAAATGTTAATAACATTTTAATAAATGTTTTTCGTATTAATAAATAATTTAATAAATATTTCAATTACCTATTAAATACATTAAGTTTATTATTAAATTTATAAATATTTTAATAAATATTTTAATTATTTATTAATAAATATTTTCAGTAAATTATGTTGTTTGGTTTTGCATAATAAATTGAAATTTAAATAATCTTAAAATAAAATAGAATTGTAAAAAATATTAAAATATATTAATTTACAATATAATGAAAATTACAACAACAAAAAAATAATGGCCGGCTCTATCCAAGCGACCACCGGTGCCATATTGCGGAGGATGCGCGCTGCGACGAGGTCTACGACGAGGTTGTTGTGGTGTGTCGGATCGTTGTATGTTGAATTGTGGAGGAGGGTTTTGTTGGGACGGGCCCGGCGTATCAGATAGATTTTGCAGCATTTGACCCCAATAGTCGGGAGGTCCACTGTCAACAGCGCTGCCGTAGTTAAGCCCAACGCCCATGTTTTCGAAGGATTGTCGGGGAGGTTGGGTGGAGTATGGACGGTATGGTTGTCCGAATGTGTACATGGAATTGGGTTGGTCTAGGTGTGTTGGTTGTTGTGGGGTGTGGTAGTCAAATAGTGGATAGTTGGAGGGGTAGTTGGAGGGGTAGTTAGAGGGGTAGTTAGAGGGGGTAGGGTCAAATGAGTTGTCTGGGCTATAGGTGGAGGGGGTAGGCTCAAAAGACATATCATGGCTATAATGGTATGGTGGTTGAGGCTGGGACTAGGTGGGTGTCATGTAAGGATGTTGTTGTTGATAGGGGGTATTTGTTGGCATGTATGGGTTTTCGTAAGGCTGATTTTGGGCGCTGAACGGTTGTTGTGTGTTTGACGATGAAGCGCGTTCCCTTGGGTCGACCAAATAGGTTGGCTGGGACAGGAAAGGCTGAGATGTCGTGACAGACCTAAACCAAGTCATATATTGAAGACTTGGCCTAGCCCCGTGCACAATAAGGTCGGTTAAGACGTGTTGTCGTCTTCTATTCTAGTGTTTACGCAAGTCCTTCGCAAACTCCTTCCAATCACTGACACTCCACTGTGAGTCCACCCGCTTTTGATGCCACTGCCCCAACTCTACCAGAGCATCTGGAATATCCTGGTGCATCCCAAATTGTAGCTTCACCCGCTCACTTTGGTACATCTCCACCGTAGTGAACCTAATTATGGGTGTTCTTGATGTCCACACAGCAGCATCATCGGGGTTGGGCTGGTGGTCGAGACCCTCGTACGACATCCAGACAAACTACAATAAAGGTGGACAAACGAGTTAGACAGAGATATACAAGTTTATGCATATACATTATAAAAATTAAAGGTAAATAACTTACATCGTCTGGCCCAAGGTGGTCGATGAGGTTGCGGTATTGAATTATAGAGTGTCTGGGACATCTCTGATAATTCATCCCTTGAACAGACCACCTAAAAGTAATAAACACATATGAATTAGCATCTAAAACACATCTCACAAATTATTAACTTAAACGAAAATGTAGTTTACAAATATTATAGAAAAGAAACTCACTTGTTGGGGTACGGGAATGTAAAAGAATTCTGGTTTATTGGAGCAAGCGTCGGCATCCTAGACCAACCTCACGATTGTAGGAGATAAGCACAACCATAAAAAGTACAGGAATTTTTTTTGGAAGTTTTGCAAAGTGCGCTATACAGATGGGCGAGGACAGCTGATCCCCAACTATATTCGCACACTTTGTTAATATTTTGCAATAATGGTAAATACATAGTATGGACGGTATTTCCAGTGCTCTCTAGAAATAAAAAATGACCGAACAAAATCATAATATAGCACCGTGTTTTGACTATTATGTCATATTCGGTGCTATCATCAATTAAGACAATATTGTTGTATTGTTCTCTGAGGTATTTTAAATTAATTCCCTGACCCCTCGGGCGGCCCTCGCTTTCCGCCTGAGGTGCGTCCACACAAAGAAGGGCGCCCAATAATCTTCGCAAAGTCGGTCAGGGACACCAACTTTGCCGTTGACGGCCTTACCATCGATGTGTAGACCGAGAAACATGTATACGTCTTGGAGAGTCACAGTACACTCACCAAAAGGTAGGTGAAATGTTTGTGTCTCCGGTCTCCAGCGTTATAACAACGCTAGAATAAACTTCGTATCTAGAGAGTAAGATTTGATTTAGATCACATCACCAAACCCACAATTACGAAGGTATCCCTCTATGAGGGGGTCGTGTGGTATGTAATCATGTACACGACATCGAAACCTTCATACATCCTGCAAAATAATTAAGGTTTCGTTAGACAAGGAGTAAAATACTTAACGTTTTACTAGACAAGATTGTAGACATAGCTAAGAACTAAAAACTTACAAACTTTGCAATGTTTTCAGCCGTGCCTATATGAGAGTCGCCCATGGTGAGTAAAGACATTGTAGAGATGTTGAGTTTGAGAGTTGAGACTTTGAGACTTAAAGTTTGAGGTTTGAGAGTTTTACAGTTTAGAGAATTCGGGAGGTTGAGACTTAGAGAGTTTGAGAGTATGAGTGGTTGAGAGTAGGAGAGTTTAATTGTGAGCAGAGTTTGCTGGGCAAAGACCCCATATTTATATTCCACGAGTGGATGTGTGTTGTAAATGCATGTTGGATAAGTGTATTGATGCATGTGTGCTGTAAATGCATGTTGGACAAGTGTCCTGATGCATGTGTGCTGTAAATGCGTGTTGGACAAGTGTCCTGATGCATGTGTGCTGTAAATGCATGTTGGACACTCAAGCAGGCTACATGCAGGATCACATGTGAAAGGCGGATTCCTTCAGTGTCGCGTCTCATCAAGCATGCTGCTTGCAGGATCACATGTGAAAAGCAGATTCCTTCATTGTCCCGTCTCATCAAGCAAGCTGCATGCAGGGTCACATGTGAAAAGCAGATTCCTTCATTGTCCCGTCTCATCAAGCAGGCTGCATTTCATTGATTGCATATTAAGGCTTTGTGTTTCACATGTTTTTGTCGTTGATTGCATATTAACCGTAGTGTGAATTTTTCTTATTATGTTCTTTCCTAAGTTAAAAACATATGGTTTTTTTGATTTTTTTGATGGATGATAATTTATACAGATTGCAGATTTTTTTATTATTGTTTAATGTAACACATATGCAAATAACCAACTATGTGAAAAATGGATGCAGGGCCACATGTGAAAAGCAAATTCCTGCATTGTCCCGTCTCATCAAGCATGCTGCATGCAGGGTCACATGTGAACCCAAGATTCCTGCATTGTCCCGTCTCATCAAGTCCTGATGCATGCAGAAAGAGAATCTCGTAAGCCTGCATGGTCAATGTAGGCATGCAGGGTCACATGTGAAACGCAGAGTTTTGCATTGTCCTGTCTTATCAAGCATGCTGCATGAAGGGTGACAACGTAAACGGATGCGTGACAAGTGTCCTGCTGCATGTAATCGGTTATCAAGTTGCACGTAGATTTAATTGAAATACATGTAAAAAAATTTAAACTCTTTAAACAATCAAACAGTCAGCCTATTTAATAAAGTCTCTAAACTCTTTAAACACTCAAACACTAATGAAGGGTACCATAGCATGAATTTGATTAGAAACTTGAATGAAGATTAGAAATAGCTTAATTTCAAAACATTACTTAGAGTTGGAAACTTTGTAACAAATGACATTCTTGTAATGTCATGAAATTTCCCTTTGCAATATTCTTGAATCTAATCTTGAATTTGGAATGGTGTATCTCCCTTATGTCATTGAATTTGAAAGGGATGAAGTCTTGAATTATGAACTTGTGATCTTTTGAATTCCACTTGAACATAGAACTTGAAACAAAGTTGGATGAAGAAATCTTGAATTAGGTCTTGCACTTCATGTTCATTAGGAATATTGATCTTGAATATCCTAATATTTTTCAAGTAACTTCTCCTTGAAGGAATCTACACGAGTAGACTTTTCAACTTGAAACAAACCTTAGATGATGAACTTTTTCTTCAATGTAGCCCATGATAGGCAATTTATCTTATTTGGAATGGAAAACAACGAACCGACTCAATCCTTACCTTGTGAACCCACATGCTCGATATGCAATAGAACGATGTATGATATGACGAACGTATGATATGAAAGGCTATGGTGAAAATGAAGGTGCGACACATATCCAACGTTTTTCTAATCCACTTTGGATCTTCAGATTTCCCCTCCGAAACCCTGGAACAAAACAGACAACGCGATAAAATCTATCACAACCACACTACAACTGAAAAAACTCTACACGGAATACATTTAAACATAACATTTTCATCACCGAAAAATCATATTAAGTCATACTATAACACGATTAAAAGACATATCATACTTGACTTTCTCTCCACCATTTTTCAAATACGCCATTTCTGGGTTTCCGAAACAATTCACACACGTTGCCTGAGGAGAAGGAAAACTGCAAGTCACTGAGTTTAACAATGACGTTTTTGAACTCACTTTATAGGTGAGGTAAAACGTTTTAGAGCTACAATGAATAAGACGTTTTTTTATCCACAGGCAACCTTTTAATGTCCCATTAGACCCACTTACAACACAATTCTCAATGCCCCAATTTACTACTTTTTTAACCTCCAAAGTCCCCTCCTTCTCCAACTCTTTTTATTTGTTTTTCTATTTTCTTTTTTTTTATATATATATTTTTTTCTACTACTATTTTTTTTATATTACTACCTAATATTATAACCATTTTTATTCAATTATTTCCAAACACTTTTTCTTTTACTCTCCATTTTTTTCTATAACACATTTTTTCAATTATTTCTTTTCTAATATTTTATTTTATTTTTTCATTTTTAAAATTTCAACTTTCCCCTTCTTTTATATCTTTTTGTATCAATTACACATACCACACCAAATACAAGCAAAACTCGTGTTGACATGTGCAACACTTATAATTTTTTTCGCAAAGTCAATAAATTTTTAGTCAAGTCACCATTAACATTACCAATAAATAAAGACAATAACTATGAACTCGCTAATCTGACGTAAGACACGGAATACAAGAAAATGTTAATTTACAAAGGATTAATATATGTTTAGATATATGGAAAAAATTTACTTAGAAGAACTAAATGTTGAAATCACTTTATTATAAAATATTTATTATTTATATCTCTTTTAGAATTTAATCACTAACATTTTACTACTTTTTTATAAAATATTTATAGAATAATTTGAAATCTTAAAAATATATAAAATAATTTAAAATTTAAAAACTCTGTTATAAACCTTTTAAAATCTAAAATAAAAAATTTAGATTGTAAACTGTAGTTCTAAAAAATTTCAAGATTTATCAAAATAATTTTAAAAAATTTCAAATCAATCCACCCTTAATTTTCTCTAATTTAATTTACTTATTTAAAGAATTACAATAATTAATATGCCTCCACAGATATTTTCTCAAAAATATATACCAACCAAAATTGAATTGAAATAAAAATGTATCGGAGACTTCATGTTCTCTACTTTGTCAAACAAAACGAGAGTTCCAAGTTGCTTCCAAACAATGCTTTTGGTGGCAATATGAAAGTGTAAGCTGGCAGCAAGAACTTTCAACGCGTAGTGGGTCAATTTCACTCTCAAGGATAGAAAAGTAGGTTCTTACTTTTTCTTGGAAATTGGTAGGACTCAGCAACACGGATAGTCAAGTTTATGTTCAGCAAAATGTTAAGTTTTAATAAAAGTCTACACTATGATACATAGAGGTGGCAAAATGGATGGATTGGATGGATATGGATTGGATTGCTAATGGATGGATTAAAACAATCCATTAGTCCATTAAAATCCACTAAAATTTTATTAAAATTATCCAATCCGATCCATCCATTAAGAATAAAATCCATCCAATCCATCCATTAACATATTTTTAATGGATGGATATCCATCCATCCAACTTTTTTTTTAATTTCGTAAAAATAAATTTTTTTTTTCAAAAACAAATTAGTTTTTTATTCTGAAAAAACAACCGATTTTTTTTCCAAAAAAAAAATTCGGTTTTTTTTTCGAGAAAAAATTTTATTTTTTTCAAAAAACAAATCAGTTTTTTATTCTGAAAAAAAAAAACGATTTTTCAGAAAAAAATTGATTTTTTTTCCAAAAAAAAGTCGGTTTTTTTTTGAATTTTTTTTTTTTCGAAAAACAAATCAGTTTTTTATTCTGAAAAAAAAAAACGATTTTTTTCAGAAAAAAAATTGATTTTTTTCCAAAAAAAAAAGTCGGTTTTTTTTTCGAGAAAAAATTTTATTTTTTTTCAAAAAACAAATCAGTTTTTTATTCTAAAAAAAAACTGATTTTTTTCCAAAAAAAAATTTGGCTTTTTTTTCGAGAAATTTTTTTTTTTCGAGAATTTTTTTTTTCGAAAAACAAATCAGTTTTTTATTCTGAAAAAAACTGATTTTTTTCCAAAAAAAAAAAAGTCGGTTTTTTTTTTCGAAAAACAAATCAGTTTTTTGTTCTGAAAAAAAAAACAGATTTTTTTTCAAAAAAATTAAAAAAAAATTTTCAGAAAAAAAAATAGTTTTTTAATTATTTTAAAAAAATAAATCTAACAAAAATAAAAATAATCCATTGGATCCTTAAAATATGTTAGATGGATTGAATCAATCCATACATATAAATGGATGGATTGAATCCATCCATGCATATAAATGGATGGATTTAATCCAATCCATTAACTTATTTTTTGTGTGGTGGATGGATTGGATGGATTTTTTGATGGATGGATTGGATGGATTTTGCCTTAATGGATTTAATTGCCACCTCTAATGATACATCGGTTTTTATAAATCTTTTTTTTTTTGCACATATACAATAAAACTTAAATATTTATTGAAATTTTGAAATTTATAGTTTTGATAATATTAAATGATGTTATAGATGATGCTTGATGTTCCCTTAAGTTCCTTTAATGTCTTGCTTGATAAAAATTGATTTGGTGAAGTTGAAGTGTATTGAGAATCAGAAAAGTTGAGTTTGAGTAAAAGTGTGAAATGAGGAAGGAGAAGAGTTTGACGCGACTTATATTCCAAAATGTTTCGGAGATATATCTCTGAAATATTTTAACGTTCATTGAATTTTGGGTGCGTCTGAAGATATATCTCCAAAATCAGAAGACATTTGTAAAATTTCACATAATGCGGTAGAAATATTGAAGGTTAATTTAATAATTTAGTATGTTGTCTATGTGACCATAATATTTGTATATAAATAGGCTAGTGGTAACTGTTATTTATATCATCATCTTTCTTATAGCTTTTGTAGTCGTCATTGCAGAGCAATAAATATTCTCTCATTCATTTTGTTTTTATCACCTTGTGCACTAACAATTGGTATTTATAGCTCCAATTCGGATCCACAGGGAAACACGAAAAACACGAGTGAAACGGTGAGAAATGTGACTGATGCGTAGAGAAATGTCCAACGTGATCTGAGGAAGAAAGATCAGGTGTTGTTCTACATCCATTAGTGTGTGGATGTGAACATGTTTGAGAAAATCGATGATTCGACGACAGCGAAGGCTGCGTAGGACATACTGGTTAGGTGTTACGGTGGTGAGGCACTAGTGAAGAAGATGAAACTTCAGTCTATACGAAAGCAGTATGAGAATCTCAACATAAAAGACAATGAGAAGGTATCTGAGTACATCTCCAGAGTGATTCTGATAACTAATGAGATGAAAGCTTGTGGAGAAATTCTTTCTGAACAAATAATCATTAAGATAGTATTGAGATCCCTTACTCCTCAGTTTGATTATATTGTGGTAGCAATAGAACATTCTAAGGATCTAGACACCATGAGAACTGAAGAGCTGCAAAGTAGTCTAGAAGCACAAGAGTTGCGTCTGACTGAAAGAACTTTTGAAAGAGAAATAGAGCAGCAGGCTCTGAAAATAGCTTCTGGTAAGAAGCATCAGAAGCAGTATTGGTCAGAAGGCATGAGAGGATCTGATGGTGTTCAGAAGTCAGAAACCTCAACTTCTGATAGGCAGAAGAATGCTCAGAAGGGAAAAGTGAGGTATGGCAAGAAGAAGATCCAGTGCTACTATTGAAAGAAGTTTGGCCACTTCGCTGCTGATTGTTGGTCAAACAAGGAAAGGAAGTCAAAAGAAGTATTAGTTCCATGATTCTATGATTGGCTAAATTTTGGTAAAACATGATCCTGCACTGATGTTAAGCAGGATGTTATAACATCTCCATCTGCTGTGGTGACAGAACTGATGTGGTGTGTTTTAATCTGAATGTCATGTTAAATATCGTGACATCCATCTGCTGTGATGACAGAACTGCTGTCATGTGAATGTCATGTTGAATATCGTGACATCCATCTGCTGTGGTGACAGAACTGTTGTCATGTGTTTTAATCAGGATGTCATTACCAATGTCATGACATCGATGTCTGGTACAGCAGAAGCTGATGACAGTACTGCTGTCATGTGTTTTAATCAGGATGTCATCACCAATGTCATGACATCATTGTCTGGTATAGCAGGAGCTGCTATCACTTGACAGAAGTGGTTTGGTTTGATGAGATCCTGTTTGATATATCTCATCAGTGTATGCAGGTCAAAGTGGTTCATTAGGAACAAAGTGTAGATTTAATTGGTGTTCATAAAAAGGATCTTTGAGACTTTTTAGGAAACTATAAAACATTTGTTTCTACTGTTATGAAGAAGATTTTGCAGGAGTGTAGTGCAGAGTGAGTTTGGTCAGCTAAGAACAAAGTGTGTTGGATGTCATGCTGGATGTTATGACTTCAAGAGTATGACATCAGGGCACGTGTTTTAGTTTTCTGGTATTTTACCTGATATATCTCATGCTATATTTCAGGAAACCTGTTATGGCTCCTTAGTTATCTCAGGTGAGATTCTAGTCAGGGCTAGGCATAACATGAAGCAGCTGTGACCTAATTTGACAGCACCTTGAATTATGGAAAGTGGTTTAACTTGGTTAAACCTAATGTTTGTTACTTTTGACCAGCCCAAGCCCAGTCTGCATTGCTATTTAAGGAGGAGCAGAAGCAAGGGAAATCAAGCACTCACAACAAGAAACACTTGAGTGTAGAATTAAGGTTTAGGGTTTGAGAGTCCATTGTGTGTGACCTTGTAAGTCACCCTTTGTATCTTTTGATACATTATGGTAGACATGTTTGTGAGTGAAGAACTCTATTCTTCACGTGTGTTTAGGAGTCTTAGGATTCCTTGTGTGCCAAGCAATTGTCTGCTGTATAATTGCATTGGTTTAGTGTGTATGGATTGTTGAGTTCATTGTGTCACTCAAAGCTGTTAAGCAAGAGTGTATTGTCCTGGATTGAAGCTGTTAAGCAAAATCAAGTATTGTGACTTTGAAGAGTGTCTTCTAAAGTCTATTTTTTTGTATTGAATTGTTTATCACTGCGGTGATTGAGGGGGAGTGAACGGGGTCTCTTGTCTAGTGGATTCTAGGCAGAAATTGCATTAGGTAGAGATTAAGTGAGGAGTTGTAAACGGGGGAGTTTAGCTCTGAATTGATTATGCTAATAGTGGATTTCCTTCCTGGCTTGGTAGCCCTCAGATGTAGGTGAGGTTGTACCGAACTGGATAAACAATTCAGTGTGTTATTTATCTTTCAGCATTTATAATTATGCACAATTTAAATGGTTAGATAAATAGTCTGTCTATCTGCTGATGTTACAACAGACGCCATGACATTGGTACAATTTAAAGTAATTTAAATTGGTCATGGTCTGTCCTCTTCCTTGTTGAGCAGAGATCAATGTTCTTGGGACATATCAGATTTGCATACCAGAATTTCAATTGGTATCAGAGCAGGCATCCTGTCTGTTATGGATGAGATCTTGGGAGATACTTTCTAGTAGTTTAAACAAGGAGAAGCTGCAGCTGATGTGCTGATTCTGCCAAATGAGGAGTGGGTGAAGAATTCTATGTATCTGCTGCTGTGCCCTCTGATATAGGAGCTTCAATGACCTGTTGAATGTTCTGACAGCTTGTTTAGGGCTTGTTGAAGATGTTCTTTTGGTAGTTCCACAACATTTTTTTTTCTGATGAAAGAACTCTGGTATCCCTGGGAGAAGATTGCCCTATATTCAATTTGATGTATGATTGTGGCAAGTGGGTAGATGGTTGGAAGATGGTGTTTGCTGCTGCTCTGTATGGTCTGACAAGTGAAGGTAGGAAAAACACTTAGAAGGGGGGGGTTGAATGAGGGTTTCAAATAACAACTATGACAATAGTAAAAACAACAAGGTATTTTTATCCTGGTTCGTTTGAACTCAAACTACTCTAGTCCACCCTACCAAGGTGATTTGCCTTTCTCAACAAGGACTTAATCCACTAAATCAAACTGATTACAGTGTTAACCACTAAGACAAACAGTCTTAGTCTTCTCAAGAAATCTGACCACAACTTGGTCTCTTAAGGAATCTTTCACAAACAAGTAAAATACAATGTGTGTTTAAGAATTGCTTCTAAAAAGCTATATCACAACTGTGATTTTACACAAATGAAGAACGAATTAAATCTAGAATAAAGTTGAAAGATGTTTGGATATTGTTCTTTGATTGTTCAATAATTCGTCAATTCGTCAACATAGAAATGATGTAGAAGTCTTGTTTAAATAGAACTTCACTTTCATTTCTTAAAGGGCGTGCAACTGGCATTGTGTCTTCTTTGACTTTTCTTTCCCAGAAGAGGAATGTTCAGACAAATCCTTTTTGTCTGAATTCTTGTGTCATGCACGAATGAGGAAATAGCCGTTTGAATAAGGACAAGGAATATGCTAACAGATCTTTATTTCAATAACATCTTCTTCAACAAATCTGGAACAGTCTTGCATCAGATCTTCTGATGATGTTCCTTGTTCTTCAGATCAGAGTTACTCTCTTCAGAGTATTTGTAGCCATGTGCTTTAGTGTGAATGATCTTTATCAGAGCAGACTTGAATATCAGAGCCTCTGTACTTGCAGCGTTAAGTACTTCCAGAGTCTTCTGATTCTTTACATATGCTTTTTCGCTCAGAGTCTTCTGCAGCTTCGCTCAGAGTCTCTTTCAGACAGCGTTTAGAGTCTTCTGATTCTTAACTTTCAGAGGAGTTTTTGCTTCCAGAGGAATATTAATTTTAATATCTGAAACAAAAACACTTGAATACGATTAGAGTATATATTTACTTTATACAAAATTTCATTAATGTTATCATCAAAACATAGAGATATATTAAGAACCAATCTGTGTTCTAACAACAAGCTATTGATCCTTCTTGATGCTGATTTGGTTATGCTGCTCTAATTTTAGTCTTACAGATTGCTGAAGGTTGTCTTAGAGAAGGTAAGTGGGAGGTGATTTATTTTCACCACTCATGACTTGCAAAGACTCTATTAGCAGGAGGAAGTCATAGGCAGGTTGAGTCAAGGGTGTCAGCCTTGATGGTTCAGCCTTGGTATTCCTGAAGTTGTGTGGATTTAAGATCAATTGCTATTTGTGGACCACACACGTATTCAATTGATTATCCATGAAGTTCAGAGAATCATTTATTATAAGGATTTAAGATTCATTTCTATTTGAGATATTCTCAAATATTTAGTGGATTATCCTTAGTTGATGATCAAGTTGTCTCATCAGTTGTAGCACAGGTATCAGGCCCTTGATCTGGTTGAGGATCTGATGTTCAACCAGATGTTGAGACATTCCATCAGCAGAGATTGTGCAGAATTCTGTTGATTCAAGAAGTGAACCACTAGATCAAAGGAGATATAGCTGATGATCTTGGTACCATACACATGTGGGGTAGGATATGTCTTTATTCTAGTAAGGTTCTTGGCAAGAAACTAAGGCTAGAATGTAGTGCTGATGGAAGTGAAGATGAAGACATTTTTCTTGGATCAGTTTATTGGACTGCAGCAGTTGTGCTAGAAGCATCTAATATTTATCTAGAAAGTTTCCTGGCAAGAAACTTGTCTAGAATATGGTGCTGGTGAAAGAACTGCTTGGGTTAGTTTATTTCTGATATAAGTACATAGAAGCATGTGACCTTGCTCATCTTGGAGGTCAAGGATAAGTGGCAGTTATCTCTGACTTTCTGAAGAAGTCTCTACTTAAGGAAAGCGGGATTCCTTCTGTAAAGATCTCTTGTGACTACTCTTCTCGAAAAAATTAATCTTTGGCATGGTCGGTTTCACTAAAGAGGAGTTTTCTGGAGCAAATGCATTTCAAAGGTAGCTATTGTAGAATAGAGGTTATCTACTCAAACCTGCTATCAGTAATCAAGTCCATGTGAACATGGAACTCTTAATGAGGTTCTTCTAAATGGCTTAATGAAGGACTAAATTCACCAGCAGCATGTCTCATCTGATGTTGTGACATTAAGAAAACTTCAGGGCCTTAATTGATGTTGTGGCACATCATTGTAGGATAGGAAGGTCAAGTTTGCTTAGACTTTCTAGAGCTTTCAAAGATGCTGAGTAACCAAACTGTGGCATTTGGCTATTTATGCAGTGTGTGCAGAAGAGTAGTTGTTTGAAGACCAAAGAAGGTTTTGATTCTATTCATATGTTGGAGCTTGTGGTAGAATTCCTAAGTTGCTTACGGAAGATTACCTTCTTTTGGAAATGTATTTGATCAAGCTGGTGGAACTGTGTTCTCTAAAGATCTTCAGTTGGATTACTAGGCAGTAGTAAGTCCAGTTGTGGGCAGATAAATAACCAGTGGATATGGTTTGGTTTTCCTTGGCGAAGGACTTGAAGATTTGGTGCAGGACTTGTGATTCACATCTTGACTAAGAAGTACTCTATCTTGTCATACGTGAGAATGATGAGGTAAAAGGACTGTCTTGGAGTATGATGTGAAAGTATTGTACAAGACTAGAGTGGATTATTGGTTGATGGCATTTTGATGTGGTATATGGAAGTGATTAAGTCACTGGTTGACTCAGAAGAATTCTAACCTATCATACGGGAGAATGATGAGGTAAAGAATGTCTTGGAGTATGGGTGTCCATCTTAGACTGTGGTCAAAATACTTGTGGAAAAAGGGTTCTTTTGCTGCAAGTAACTCTAGAAGTGGTTCTGTTTGGTGCCTTCTTAATGTATGAGCATGAGGTTAGTCTTGAGATACTGTGGTGGTCTTGAGGTACTGTTGTTGCGGTGGAAATAGGATCACAAACTATTAATGAGTTTGAATCGCAATTCAATTCACAACCGCTCTTTGATTTATCCGAAGGAAAAGGTCAAAAGAGGGAAAACCTATTTTGCATCGTAAACACAATGCGGGGAAAGATCTAGGGTTCGGGGGTTGGTTAAATTTAGGGAAGGTATTAGCACCCTAAACTTCCGTAGTACTCTACGGGAACCTTTTGTTCAAATGTTTACTATTTTGCTTTATTTATTTGCTTAAGGTATATGTACAAAGGGATTAAAAGTGAGAAAGAAGACCTAAGGGGTTAATTCTAAGTTTACTCGGCAAGACATCGCATCTTGTGCCTACGTATCCTTACGGGAATGGAATCAGAGTAATCGTAGTTCCCCTCAAAAGGGAGGTTAGAGACTTCTTGACTGTGGTCAAGGTCTCAAGGGGAATAAACGCATCTTAAGGACACACTTACATGGAGTCTTAAACTCCGATCTCTATGTTATGAATTGTTAAGTTGTAATTAGGGTTAAATTAGGTTAGGGATTCCGCGGCGGGAAACCCTAAAATGAGCACGGCGGCTCTTTGACCTAGTGCTAGGGGTAAAATGGTAACTTTGTCTGCGGCGAGACATTTGTGAAAATTTAGGGTTGAAAAGGTGTAAGGGTTGAAGGTGAGGACTATTGACACGGCGATCAAACGGCTAGACCTAATTCCTTCGGAGGAGTAAAATTAATTATAAAGATGCGATGAAATTAAATATACATACAACGGCAGAAAATAAAGTGCGGAAAGATAAATGCGACAATTGTCTCGCACAATTACATCCCATAAGCAGTTACAATTATAATAGCTAAATATAAAACCGAAAATAAGTTTCAAATTGAACATAATAGCTGCAAGAAACAAAACAAACAAAAATGTCAGTATGTGGAGTTAGACGAAAACGAAATCAAAATTGAACGAGAAACAAACCGTATGAATTTTGGAGGACTTTTATGGTCTTTTTAACCAAGGATTTAAATTTGTGAAAAGAGAGATTAATTTTAATTAAAAGAGTTTTGAGTTTTAAAAAAATTTATTAATAAAAAAGTGAAAGTTTGGTTAATTATTCAAAAAAAGGAGTTTTAGTGATAATATTTTGAAAAAAAAGATTTAATCATTAAAAAAAACAATTGGTTTAATTTAAAAAATCTTAATGTTAGTTAAAAACACGTTTTACTTTAAAGTTATAAAAAAGTTTTATTATTTGAAAAAAACATTTGATTATTTTATTTAAAAAGAGTTTTAATTAATTTGAAAAAGGTTTTTGATTATAAAAAAGAAAGGGTCTTCTTGATTTTTTTAAAAAAAGATAAACAAAATAAAATAACAAATGGAAAAACAATAAATAATAAAAAAGAGGGTTGGGCCGGTCATCACTCTTCTTCTCTCTGCTCTCTGAGTTTGCGTGTGTTCCTCTCCTTCTTGTTTGCCTCTCACGGATGTTATCTTCTTCTTCTTTTGCATGACCGCCAATTTGTCTTCTTCATCTCTTTTTCCTGAAAAACATGAAAAGCAACACAAAAATTGTAATTATATTTTTTTGATCCTTACGGAATGATGATGGCCGATGATGCTTTGTCCTGAGGCTAGAGGATTTTTGACGGAGTTTGCTTGGATTTTACGAAAAAAAGTTCTCCCCTTCTTGTTATGATTTTCGTCCCTTTTATACTTGATTTTTAAATCTTTTTTTTAATCTCAGATTTAATTTGAATATCTCAATCTTTTTCAATCTCTGATTTGATTTGAATGAATTTTTATGATGATTTCAGATTTGATTCAATGATGGTGATGTTGATATTTAGATCTGATTTTCTTATGATGATGATTGATCTGATTGATTTGATTTAACTCTATCTGGAATTCATTAAGATTGGATTAAATTAAAAAAGTGTTGAGATTTAAATTTAAAAAGTTAGCAAAGAAGATTAGAGTTTCAAGTTAAATAAAAATTAGAGTTTAAAAAAAAATGAGTTAGAAAAAAAAAAATATTTGAATGTTGGTTTTAAAAAATGTTAGAATTATTTTAAAAACTGTTAGAATTTAATTTTAAAAGGAATTTAAAATTTAAAAAAAAAGAAAAAGAAAAGGGCGTTAGAATTTAATTTTAAAAAGAATTTAGAATTTTAATTTGAAAAATAAAGGTGTCAAAAAAAGATTTAGATTTAATTTTAAAAAAAAAAGGATAGATTTAATTTATAAAAAAAGGTTAGATTTAATTTTTAAAATAGTTAGAAAAAAAAGATTTAATTTTAAAAAGAAATTAGAGAAAAAAAAGATTTAATTTTATAAAAGTTAGAAAAAAGATTTAATTTTTTTAAAAAAGTTAGAAAAAAAGATTTAACTTTATAAAAGTTAGAAAAAAGATTTAATTTTAAAAAGAAGTTAGAAAAAAAATATTTAACTTTAAAAAAGTTAGAAAAAAAAGATTTAGTTTTTAAAAAAAGTTAGAAAAAAAATATTTAACTTTTAAAAAAGTTAGAAAAAAAAGATTTAGTTTTAAAAAAAGTTAGAAAAAAATATTTAACTTTAAAAAAGTTAGAAAAAAAAAGATTTAGTTTTAAAAAAAGTTAGAAAAAAATATTTAACTTTAAAAAAGTTAGAAAAAAAGATTTAGCTTTAAAAGGTTAGAAAAAAGATTTAATTTTAAAAAGTTAGAAAAAAAGATTTAATTTTAAAAAAAAGTATTAGATTTTTATTTAAAAAAAAGTATTAGAATTTGATTAAAAAAAAAGTGTTAGAAATTAATTTAAAAAAGGTTATGAAAAATTTACTCTTTAAAGAAAAGAAAAAAAAAGTTAAATTTTAATCTAAATCCTAAAAGTTAGTAAGAAGAGCTTAAAATGACTTAAATAAATAAACTAAATAGAAAAAAAAAGTTAATAAGAAAAATTAGTAAAGTTATAAAAAAGGTTAATTAAATTATTATTAGTTAAAAAAACAAGATTTAAAAAAAAGGTTAATTTATTAAGTTAATAAGAATTTAAAATAAAAATAAAAAAGAAAGGGTAAAATTTGGGGTATTACAGTTGCCCCTATTTAAATGGCTACACCGGACGATTTGAGTGACAGAGACTCGTGGAATCGTGGTGGAGAGATTTAAATATAGATAACCGAAAATTTTGCCCTTATATGCGACGATATGCAATGCTATGGACAAAACTGGAACGACTTAATGCAGATGATGCCATGACTATGATATGATGCGTATGCTGGAATAATGAATGCGAAAATGCTGACGAAACATGACGACACCGAGACAGACGCCACGAGAAGAAACACACTGGGGAAAATGACGCGCTGAGACACAGTACATCACTGGGGAATTCTAAAAATGATAGTCAACTGGTGCGAATGACCAATTGTCACTTTTAGAAAAGGAACGAGATCCTCGAATGGAGATGGTACCTATGAGACGGCCTCCACTGGGGAATCTAAAAATAAAACTGGATCACGTACGATTGTAAGATCGATTACAGAATGCTGGAGCATTGAGCAAGGAATAACATCCAAGCTTCTGTAAACTACCCCTCGTGACAGGATCAAACGGACTTTTCGGAACTCCGTAGCAAATATACAGGGTAAAGACCGACTGTATGCCAAAATAAATGGACTTTGATGGGAATTGCCCTGATAAGCTTCTCGAGGGAGAACTGTCACTTATCGTTGGAAGGGACTTATGTGCAAAAAATGGATAAGCACTCAAATAAAGAGGCTGCTGCTTATCTGATAAATAAATCTTCTCGCATTTAAGGTCGGCGCCTGGAATACGATTCTGATTCTTCTCTTACTGAAGGATAAATAAACTTCTTCATGCTTCAGAATCGTGCTCTCCTGAACATGAAAAGGGTAAACTGAACTTCCTCATACTTCAGAATCGTGCTCTCCTGAATATGAAACTGGATGACTGAATATACTCATATTTCAGAATCGTGCTCTCCTGAATATGAAACTGGATGACTGAATTTACTCATATTTCAGAATCGTGCTCTCCTGAATATGAAACTGGATGACTGAATTTACTCATATTTCAGAATCGTGCTCTCCTGAATATGATTTGGTTGTAAATGAATTTTTCCATACTTCAGAATCGTGCTCTCCTGAATATGAAACTGGATAATCGAACTTCCTCATAACTCAGAATCGTGCTCTCCTGAATATGATTCGGCTCCTGAAATTTCTTCATTCTTCAGAATCGTGCTCTCCTGAAAAACGGCCAACTGAACTTCCTCATAACTCAGAATCGTGCTCTCCTGAATATGATTCCGTTCCTTCTTTTACTAAAGGATAAATGAACTTCTTCATAACTCAGAATCGTGCTCTTCTGAATATGATTTCGCTCAAACCTTCTCGTAACTCAAGATCGTGCTCTCCTGAATACGAATTGGTTCGTACCTCAAGACGGCAGGTAAATGGAAGCCCAACTGCTCCATGGAGATGGCCATTTGCTGCGAGTCATAACGAGGATATGATCGACTTCTTAGGTGAGAAATGTCGTGTGTTGATGCTGTAAGATGTAAAGTGTAAAGGGTTGTAACATGTAGGATTGTAAAGTGTTGTACTGATATATTTTCCAGGCGTGAACTGGCGTGTATCTGTAAAGGATTGTAGTTGATTTTCTTGAAAGATAGTGCAAAATAAATGCACGTCCGGGTACGGTGATAAACTTCTCAAGCGAGATAGTCGCGTATCTGTCATGGTATGGTGAAAATCTTTAGATGGTGCAAAATAAATGCACGTCCGGTTGGGCTTGACGACCGACAAGACTGAGATTCAATCTAGGATCGAGCTAGAAAGAAGACTGGTAATCAAGACTCCATCGAGGGAATGAACTCGAAGGGTAAATATCTTATCCTGGCGAGGAAAGATAGCTGAAGTAACCGTCATCCACGAGGATCGATCTCTGTGGGGAAACTGGAAACACCTATGTATTTTATGCTTAGGGCTGACAATCTATTTGGAGAGAATGGACAAACCCAGTTACTCGGCGGTAACAACCAATGATGGAGAGACACAATGAACCTGTGAATGCTAACGCATATGTTGATGCATATGTTAATGTGAATGTATGTTAATGTCTATGTATGTAACTATGCAAGATGTTATGAAATGAGTATGTTGAGTATGTAATGAATATGTAATGAATATGTAATGAATATGTAATGAATATGTAATGAAATAGGCATGTGATGCTTATGCCCTTGCGTATGCTGACGAAACAGACTAGAGACAGGACGAGAGACGAAATAAACATCTCGACGGAGATACCCTGCGTTCTCTGCAACCAATACGTCAATCATGGGTAAGAAGGATCAATGGTGGAACCAACTCTAGTTTTAAAGTTCTGAATTTTCTGGGGAGAAGGTAATCTGCTTGGGTGCATAGTACCACGTCTTCGCATGGGGAGAAGAAAACCTGAGGGACACTTTCGAGTTACCCAAGAAAAAATTGTCAGCTTATAGTCTCTCTGGGGACTGTGATGAGGCAATAGTTTAGGAGTCTGTTGCAACACTGAGGCTTACTGGGGTATGAAGGCCGCTGTGAGTAAAATCCATCGGGTGCATGAAAAAATTGTGAAATCCCATGGTTTTGATCTTGCAGGACCTTATAGTAGCCGCCATTTGTTTCTTCAAAAACATGGTGCCCCAGGATACTTGCGTTGCGAGGTAGGGTCATCTCAAGAGGATTTTATAGAGAACACCGAGTCCGGTTGCCCCATTGTTCTCAAACTCTTTGAGAGATTTGTCAGGTCTCGACGTAACTGGCACAAATTAATCGTGTTACGACGAAATGTTTGGGAAATAGCTCTTAAGAATGTCAGACTCGCGTTGGTAAGCGAATTGGGAAACTGCCTGCCCCTGTTCAGCAGGATCTTCAAGTTCCACGGGTTATGTTCATATGTAAATCTCTAAGATATCAAGCAAAGTTGTCATGCCTGAAATGCCTATCCTGAGCTTGTCAATGTACACATATATTTGTCTTGAATTTTTGTTTTGAAAAAAAGATATCGCAACAACTTGTGACCGAAATCACTAGTCAGGATATAAGTTTTAATTATAATGCCATCATGAATTTTTTTCTGAGCATAGCTCGTAGGAGTCAGGAAACGTGATCTTGTCAAGTATGCTTTCAACCGAAGTCCTACTTCAATTAGGTCTTTTAAAGGTTGTATCGTGGCTCAGTTCACGGTTTAAGAAACAAAAGGATAAAGGCTCAAAGTTATATTTGTACCCACCCATTCTTCGTGATGTTCTCCAATCCTAATTCAGTTAACCGGATACGAACGCTCATATCTCAAGCGGATTTGCTATGGTCGAGAACTTATCAAGGCTTTGGACATGGCAGTCGCTCACCTATTACACGATCTTGTTCTTTACTAGGGACTATTTATTGTACCCTCTTGTTTTGCTTTTATTCCCTAACTTTTGCCTGGACAACGTCTTTTGATCTGACTTTGGAGTCCAACGGGATGCCCCAGTTTTGCCTAAGTCTCCTTCATAGGTTTTTGACTTAGCGGGCTCTTATTTTTTTGAATATTCCTTTATGCACAAGTCGTGTAAATCTTTTGAAAGGCTCGTGACTGCCCCACTCCTTAGGTAACCGAGGGATAGTCATTGTATTGGACTTCTTAAGATGCTAAGGATAAATTCTCGAAGGTTTGCTCTTCCTTTTTGAGGATCTAAGCGCTCGATCGGTTTAACTGAAACCTACCCTGCCCCAGGTTAGGATGAAGGTTCTTAAAAAGAAAGAAAAACTCCTACTTCAAGGTTCAAAGGGTTGACTAGGGATTAACATCCTTATATCTCCAGTGTTTGGGATTTGAAACAATGCCTTACATCATCAGCGGGTTTCAATCGAAAGCCTACGACAAGAAATCTGACGTTTTGGGTTCGTCATCCTCCCCCCAATTCTCCATCAGAACAAGAGATCGGGTAAAGTTGGCATTATAATTTATGAAAACGTTTTTGAATGAGTGAAGCGAATGGATTTATTCAAGACAAACATATGTGTTGCATCAAAGATAAACAAGTTCGTGCATGCTAAATATGCTTAATCAAAGAGAAATGCATATAAATAAACAAATGAACTGTCGGAAAAATCCTTCTAAATGTTTATGAAATCTTGCATTCAAGAGTAACAGTTTCCTTTGGCGGAGCCTCAATGGAAAGGACGTCTGGTTCATGATCACTGTGAGTCGTCATGGCTTACCCCAGTTATGCTGGTCACATCTTCAACAGTTTTCAGTCGTTGCTTCAAAATAAATTTCCCAGATCCTTTGTTGATCCCGGTCATATCACCTTGAGGGTTACTGAAATGAAGCGGGCTAGGCCTTTGAATAATTATTGGATCCGACTGATTTGCTGAGGGGACAACATACTTTGCAGAATCCAAGCTTGACAAGCGGGGAACCCCGAGGGGAGTCTCGATCTTCGGCTGTGCATCGCCAAAAGACAACTTCTTCGTTTCTAGCAAATTTCTGACACAGTTCTTAAGAGCGTAGCAGTTCTCTAGATCATGGCCGGGCGCACCCTCATGAAATAAACAATGAGCGGTAGCGTTGTAACTTGCAGGTAATGGATTAGGTGGAGGATTAGGAGGCGGACCCAAAGCCCGAGTAGTGATGAGACCTTGCTTGACCAAAGAGGGACACAACTCGGTAAAAGTCATCGGGATCGGCGGACAAGGTTTATACGTTCTTCTGTTTGGCATATTCTGGCGAGGAGCCGGACTCTTTGGCTGTTGAGGAGCAGGAGTATTGGGTGCCTGTAGGTAGTTGACAGGAGGCGGCTAAACAGGAGGTTGTTGCATAGGTTGATACATGGGAACCTGTTGATTGAAAGAAGGTGTAATAGCTGCCACATAGGGTTGTTGAGCATATTGGACCGGGTACCCTTGAGGTTGAGCATAACCTTGCAGATGCCGATAAAAGCGTTCCCTTGGTTTACCAGAGGATATAGCATTAGTCTCACTCTCCTTCTTTTTCTAGGAGCTATAAGGAGGTTTCTTCGGCTGATCCTTAGAAGCGCCATGATTATTTGTCATTTTACCACTCTTCATACCCAATTCAATCTTGACACCCACAGCAACGATGTCGGAGAAATTTGAAGTCACACTACCCACCATTCTCTCGTAAAATTCTGGACGGACTGTGTCGACAAACCAATCAGCTAACTCTTTCTCGGTCAAAGGAGGTTCTACCTGCGAAGCAGTCTCTCTCCACCTTTGAGCATACTCTTTGAATGACTCAGAATTCTTTTGTGACATACTCAGCAATTGTCTTCTGTCAGGAGCCAGATCCATATTGTACTTGTAGTGTTTGATGAAAGCGTCAGATAAATCCTGGAAACTCTTAATGCGAGACTGGTCTAAAGTTAAATACCACTTGGAGGAAGCACCCTTCAAACTATCTTGGAAGCAATGAATCATCAGTTTATCATTCTCAACATGGGCAGCCATTTTGCGATAATACATGATCAGATGACTCTTAGGACAGGTGGCACCTTCATAACGATCGAAGTTCGGAGTTTTGAACTTTGGGGGAATAACCAAACCTGAAACCAAACAAACATCCCTTGCAGCAGTCCCAAAAATTTGATCACCCTCTACCTTTTTCAATCTCTGGACGATAGTGTTTACTTCTTCACGAAGCTTATCATGTTTCTCATAACCCTCAACATTCTCATCAAGATCATCAAAAGCTGTCTCATTGAAGTACGGTTGCGCACGAGTGTGTACAACAGGTGGTGCAAAGATAGGAGCCCCCCTAGAAACTTCAGAAAACAAGGGCACGACTTGCTGAACAGGTTGATTAATCGGAACAGTGGCTTGAGGAGGCACAAAACCCGGAGCAAGACCATAAGGTGGGTCCCTTGCTACGGTCACACTTGGTGGAGGGTCCACAGTAACATCGGTAATCTCAGAAACAACAGTGGGCTGGGTATCCATCTTAGCATTCATGACATGTAACAATTCCATCATACGCCCCATACCCCCTCGAAGGTCTTCGAGTTCATTGCTAAGGCGATCAATCTCTTTTGCCTGATCCTCCATTCTTTTCCGAGTTTGAGCTCTGGTGTTGTATTGGTGCCGAGAACTCAGGGTGACGAAACTGGAAGGTGAGAGAACCGAGTGTGAGAAATCGGGAGACACATGTAATGCAAAAGTATGATGCTAAAATGTGAATGTAAATGAAGATTTCATGGAATTCAAAACATTTACTAATGCCGTGGGGTACCAAGGAAATCTTTTCCTTGTTTTTTCATTTTATATTTTTTTTTTATTTATGGTATCCCGCGATATCCATAAATGATGTTTGAGCTCCATGAAATACAATGCAATGAGATGCTTTATGGATGCAATGCATGAAAACACACAAAGTCCTAGGTTAAAAGCTTGCATGAGGTTCAAAGGCAAATACCCTCCCCTGAAGTTAGATGGTTCATCCTGTCCTACAAAAGTAACCAGGTTCTAAGGGATCTCAATATCATTGATCCTTCACAAGGGTGGTTGTTCAGAAGGCAACTTACTTGCCAACCAAAACCCTCCAAGTTTGAGATCTCAATGAGCGTAGTATCGAGTGTCAACCAACTTTAGTCTGCACCAAAGCCGGTTACCTCACTACTTTCTAAAGGCCAAGATGAGTTAACTAGGGTTCTAAAAGTCAGTTAGTGCATTGACAACATATGGCAGCCTCAATATTATCCTCAACTTGACTTAAGGAATATAAGCACCAACCAAGAAGTCGCACTAACCATGGCCACCAGATCAACCGTATCGATATACGTCGTACAGTTTCCTTGGTCTATTGCCATTTACCTAAGGTACACTAGATCCGGGTTAGGACCTATCTCACAGCACAAGGAACAGTCCCACAATCAAAGCGCAAATATATACGTGCAAATGAATAATAACACAGATAGTAATAAATATGAACAGGTTAGGGATAACCCTCAAAAGTTAGTTCGTTCCCCAGTGAAGTCGCCATTTTCTGTTGCGGTGGAAATAGGATCACAAACTATTAATGAGTTTGAATCGCAATTCAATTCACAACCGCTCTTTGATTTATCCGAATGAAAAGGTCAAAAGAGGGAAAACCTATTTTGCATCGTAAACACAATGCGGGGAAAGATCTAGGGTTCGGGGGTTGGTTAAATTTAGGGAAGGTATTAGCACCCTAAACTTCCGTAGTACTCTACGGGAACCTTTTGTTCAAATGTTTACTATTTTGCTTTATTTATTTGCTTAAGGTATATGTACAAAGGGATTAAAAGTGAGAAAGAAGACCTAAGGGGTTAATTCTAAGTTTACTCGGCAAGACATCGCATCTTGTGCCTACGTATCCTTACGGGAATGGAATCAGAGTAATCGTAGTTCCCCTCAAAAGGGAGGTTAGAGACTTCTTGACTGTGGTCAAGGTCTCAAGGGGAATAAACGCATCTTAAGGACACGCTTACATGGAGTCTTAAACTCCGATCTCTATGTTATGAATTGTTAAGTTGTAATTAGGGTTAAATTAGGTTAGGGATTCCGCGGCGGGAAACCCTAAAATGAGCACGGCGGCTCTTTGACCTAGTGCTAGGGGTAAAATGGTAACTTTGTCTGCGGCGAGACATTTGTGAAAATTTAGGGTTGAAAAGGTGTAAGGGTTGAAGGTGAGGACTATTGACACGGCGATCAAACGGCTAGACCTAATTCCTTCGGAGGAGTAAAATTAATTATAAAGATGCGATGAAATTAAATATACATACAACGGCAGAAAATAAAGTGCGGAAAGATAAATGCGACAATTGTCTCGCACAATTACATCCCATAAGCAGTTACAATTATAATAGCTAAATATAAAACCGAAAATAAGTTTCAAATTGAACATAATAGCTGCAAGAAACAAAACAAACAAAAATGTCAGTATGTGGAGTTAGACGAAAACGAAATCAAAATTGAACGAGAAACAAACCGTATGAATTTTGGAGGACTTTTATGGTCTTTTTAACCAAGGATTTAAATTTGTGAAAAGAGAGATTAATTTTAATTAAAAGAGTTTTGAGTTTTAAAAAAATTTATTAATAAAAAAGTGAAAGTTTGGTTAATTATTCTAAAAAAGGAGTTTTAGTGATAATATTTTGAAAAAAAAGATTTAATCATTAAAAAAAACAATTGGTTTAATTTAAAAAATCTTAATGTTAGTTAAAAACACGTTTTACTTTAAAGTTATAAAAAAGTTTTATTATTTGAAAAAAACATTTGATTATTTTATTTAAAAAGAGTTTTAATTAATTTGAAAAAGGTTTTTGATTATAAAAAAGAAAGGGTCTTCTTGATTTTTTTAAAAAAAGATAAACAAAATAAAATAACAAATGGAAAAACAATAAATAATAAAAAAGAGGGTTGGGCCGGTCATCACTCTTCTTCTCTCTGCTCTCTGAGTTTGCGTGTGTTCCTCTCCTTCTTGTTTGCCTCTCACGGATGTTATCTTCTTCTTCTTTTGCATGACCGCCAATTTGTCTTCTTCATCTCTTTTTCCTGAAAAACATGAAAAGCAACACAAAAATTGTAATTATATTTTTTTGATCCTTACGGAATGATGATGACCGATGATGCTTTGTCCTGAGGCTAGAGGATTTTTGACGGAGTTTGCTTGGATTTTACGAAAAAAAGTTCTCCCCTTCTTGTTATGATTTTCGTCCCTTTTATACTTGATTTTTAAATCTTTTTTTTAATCTCAGATTTAATTTGAATATCTCAATCTTTTTCAATCTCTGATTTGATTTGAATGAATTTTTATGATGATTTCAGATTTGATTCAATGATGGTGATGTTGATATTTAGATCTGATTTTCTTATGATGATGATTGATCTGATTGATTTGATTTAACTCTATCTGGAATTCATTAAGATTGGATTAGATTAAAAAAGTGTTGAGATTTAAATTTAAAAAGTTAGCAAAGAAGATTAGAGTTTCAAGTTAAATAAAAATTAGAGTTTAAAAAAAAATGAGTTAGAAAAAAAAAATATTTGAATGTTGGTTTTAAAAAATGTTAGAATTATTTTAAAAACTGTTAGAATTTAATTTTAAAAGGAATTTAAAATTTAAAAAAAAAGAAAAAGAAAAGGGCGTTAGAATTTAATTTTAAAAAGAATTTAGAATTTTAATTTGAAAAATAAAGGTGTCAAAAAAAGATTTAGATTTAATTTTAAAAAAAAAGGATAGATTTAATTTATAAAAAAAGGTTAGATTTAATTTTTAAAATAGTTAGAAAAAAAAGATTTAATTTTAAAAAGAAATTAGAGAAAAAAAAGATTTAATTTTATAAAAGTTAGAAAAAAGATTTAATTTTTTTAAAAAAGTTAGAAAAAAAGATTTAACTTTATAAAAGTTAGAAAAAAGATTTAATTTTAAAAAGAAGTTAGAAAAAAAATATTTAACTTTAAAAAAGTTAGAAAAAAAAGATTTAGTTTTTAAAAAAAGTTAGAAAAAAAATATTTAACTTTTAAAAAAGTTAGAAAAAAAAGATTTAGTTTTAAAAAAAGTTAGAAAAAAATATTTAACTTTAAAAAAGTTAGAAAAAAAAAGATTTAGTTTTAAAAAAAGTTAGAAAAAAATATTTAACTTTAAAAAAGTTAGAAAAAAAGATTTAGCTTTAAAAGGTTAGAAAAAAGATTTAATTTTAAAAAGTTAGAAAAAAAGATTTAATTTTAAAAAAAAGTATTAGATTTTTATTTAAAAAAAAGTATTAGAATTTGATTAAAAAAAAAGTGTTAGAAATTAATTTAAAAAAGGTTATGAAAAATTTACTCTTTAAAGAAAAGAAAAAAAAAGTTAAATTTTAATCTAAATCCTAAAAGTTAGTAAGAAGAGCTTAAAATGACTTAAATAAATAAACTAAATAGAAAAAAAAAGTTAATAAAAAATATTAGTAAAGTTATAAAAAAGGTTAATTAAATTATTATTAGTTAAAAAAACAAGATTTTAAAAAAAGGTTAATTTATTAAGTTAATAAGAATTTAAAATAAAAATAAAAAAGAAAGGGTAAAATTTGGGGTATTACAACTGTGTTTGATGGGTGTACTATGGGTTTGTGGTGCAAGCAGTAAGTGAATGCGTTCAGCAGGTGTGTTGAATAGACAGTGAGCTCTTGAAGACATGAAGATGAGTCTTTTGTTTTCCATTCATTTGCTTCTAAACGAGCACTGATTATCCTTGATATGGGGAGTTATACTTTTATCTAGGATTTGTTGCTGCAAGAGTGCAGTTATGTATCAAGATTGTTTGTGGTTTCAAACAATTTGGAATTTTATGAAGGAGGAATGTCAGACAAGATGTTGTGACATTGTGTTACTGCTCTAGCTCATGCTGAACATGATAAGTGTATTACTTTTGGTTCTGTATCAATGGATCAAATCATATTTGCACAAGCTTTATTGAGAGTAATATAAAGATGAAGATCAAGACATCATCAGCTCTGCTTTTATGCATATGGAAGGACATTCACCCTGTCATCTTGGAGAGTCTTCTAGTTCTTCAAAGTTGCATGTGTTTCCAGTGTGTAAACATGAAGATGTTGAAGTAAGTCTTCATGTGTTTGGGTTCTCTCTTTTAGGGGGAGTGTTGATTATGCATGACCAGGGGAGCTATGTACCTGTCTGATGTGTAGCTGCATTGCTTGTGTTGACATTGTGCTGATATGGAGCTGCGTACAACATTGGTTATTATCTGGGAGAATTATTTTTCTCTGCAGAATATTCGTGTGACTCAAATAGGGGATTTAAAATCAATTGTTAATTGGCAAGTATTTAATTTATTATCCTTTAATTGGTAATATCAAAAGTGTCACTCCTGAAGGTGCAGCTTCAGACAGGGAATGAACTCAATGACTGTGTTCATGGGGTAAAACTAAGAATTATTGTGTCCTACTGAGATCTTCATGAAATGTATGGACTACTTTGGAAATAATAAGCCTTGTGGTTGGTGTATTAAGAACCAAAGTAAAGGAGTTGGTGTCATACATGATGGGCTGAAATCAGGACTGATTTTACTCTGTTTGAGTGAGTTCAACAGAAGGTGACTTGAAAGCTAGAGTTCAGCAGTGTTTAAATCCTTGTCCATGGATTGTTGCTGAAGTGGTGCAGTCTTTATATTGATTAGAGAGCAAGCAGCTTGTGTATCTCTTGGGAGATTATGAGATGACTGGATGGTTGGACACCATGTGCAGTTTGACAATTGAGTCTTGCTTTGAAGCATGATTGTTTCTGATTCAGTTTTGCTCTGTATGTACATTTACTCCAATTTTTGTCAATTTTTGACTAAACCAAGGGGGAGTAAAGTATTGTTGCTACTGCTAAGGAAAGAGTAGTATTGTGTAGTTGCAACTATTAAGGGGGAGCATGAGAGTTTGAGAGGCTAGATGGTTTTGAGAAAACTACTGCTGCTGCCCTGATAAGTCGTTTGGTTGTTTTAGCCAAAATTTTCCAAAGGGGGAGATTGTTAGTTCCATGATTCTATGATTGTCCATGGTTCTATGATTGGCTAAATTTTGGTAAAACATGATTCTGCACTGATTTTAAGCAGGATGTTATAACATCTTCATCTGTTGTGGTGACAGAACTGATGTGGTGTGTTTTAATCAGGATGTCATGACATTGCTGTCTAGTACAGCAGAAGCTGATGACAGTACTGTTGTCATGTGTTTTAATCAGGATTTCATGACATCGCTGTCTGGTACAACAGGAGCTGTTATCACTTGATAGAAGTGGTTTGGTTTGATGAGATCCTGTTGGATATATCTCATCAGTGTGTGCAGGTCAAAGTGATTCATTAGGAACAAATTGTAGATTTAATTAGTGTTCATAAAAAGGATCTTTGAGACTTTTTAGGAAATTATAAAACATTTGTTTCTACTGTTATGAAGAAGATTCTGCAGGAGTGTAGTGCAGGGTGAGTTTGGTCAGCTAAGAATAAAGTGTGTTGGATGTCATGCTGGATGTTATGACTTCAAGCATATGACATCAAGGCGCATGTTTTAGTTTTCTGGTATTTTACCTGATATATCTCAGGCTATATTTCAGAAAACCTGTTATGGCTCTTTAGTTATCTCAGAAGAGATTCTAGTCAGGGTTGGGCATAACATGAAGCAGCTGTGACCTAATTTGACAGCACCTTGAATTATGGAAAGTGGTTTAACTTGGTTAAACCTAATGTTTGTTACTTTTGACCAGCCCAAGCCCAGTCTGCATTGCTATTTAAGGAGGAGCAAAAGCAAGGGAAATCAAACACTCACAACAAGAAACACTTGAGTGTAAAATTAAGGTTTAGGGTTTGAGAGTCCATTGTGTGTGACCTTGTAAGTCACCCTTTGTATCTTTTGATACATTGTGGTAGACATGTTTGTGAGTGAAGAACTCAATTCTACACGTGTGTTTAAGAGTCTTATGATTCCTTGTGTGCCAAGCAATTGTCTACTGTATAATTGCATTGGTTTAGTGTGTATGAACTGTTGAGTTCATTGTGTCACACAAAGCTTTTAAGCAATAGTGTATTATCCTTGATTGAAGCTGTTAAGCAAAATCAAGTATTGTGACTTTGAAGAGTGTCTTCTAAAGTCTATTTTTTTTTGTATTGAATTGTTTATCATTGCGGTGATTGAGGGGGAGTGAGCGGGGTCTATTGTCTAGTGGATTCTAGGCAGAAATTGCATTGGGTAGAGATTAAGTGAGGAGTTGTAAACGGGGGAGTTTAGCTCTGAATTGATTATGCTAATAGTGGATTTCCTTCCTGGCTTGGTAGCCCCCAGATGTAGGTGAGGTTGCACCGAACTGGGTAAACAATTCATTGTGTTATTTATATTTCAGCATTTATAATTCTGCACAATTTAAATGGTTAGATAAATAGTATGTCTGTCTGCTGATGTTACAACAGACGTCATGACATTGGTCATGACATTGGTACAATTTAAAGTAATTTAAATTGGTCATGGTCTGTCCTCGTCCTTGTTGAGCAGAGATCAATGTTCTTGGGACATATGAGATCTGCATACCAGAATATCAAGAAGCAAACGTAGCCAAAAGATATTATGATGATGAATCTGTGCTACTGATGGCTTTTGAATCAGATGATACGAGTTTGACAGACAAGTGGTATATGGACATTGGTTGCTCAAATCATCTTACTGGAAATAAGAAATGGTTGATTGACTTTGACTATGGAAAGAGGATAAAGATCAGATGTGCTGATGATAAATACTTCAACGCTGAAGGTATGGGAAATGTTAGAGTCGTTTTGAACAATAGGAAAATAACATTGATTCAGAATGTGTGGTATGTACCTGGCTTAAAAAGCAATTTGATGAGTGTATGGAAACTAATTGAGGAAGGTTTTTCCGTTACCATGAATGACAATCTTTTGAAGCTGTATGACTGTAATCAGAAGTTGATCATGGAGTCAAAACAGGGAAGGAATAAAACATTCAATGGGAATGTCAGAACTGCAGGCTCTAAATGCCTTAGTGCAATAAGTGTTATGAAGGAAAGTGAGTTGTGGCACAGAAGATTTGGTCATCTGAATTTCAGAAGCTTATGGCATCTGAATTTGAAGAAGCTAGTACATGGAATTCCTATAATTAAGAAGCCTGAGAAGTCATGTAAAGTGTGCATGGAAGGGAAGCAAACAAGATTGTCATTTATGTCAGAAGTAGCCTCAAGAGCAAAGCATACCTTGTGAGTAGTGCATTCTTATGTGTGTGGTCCATTTCCAGTAGCATCGATTGAAAGGAACATATACTTCGTGTCATTTGTTGATGACTTCACAAGGATGACATGGGTATCCCTTATAAAGTTCAAACACAAGGTGTTTGCTGAATTCAAGAAATTCAGAATGAAGGTTGAGAACCAGAGTGATCAGATTCTGAAGATTCTCATAACCGATGGTGGAGGTGAATATAACTCCACTGAGTTTAGAAAGTTCTATGAGGATAATGAAATTGAGCATGAGGTTACTGCTTCTTATACTCCTTAACACAATGGTCTTGCTGAGAAAAGAAATCGTACTTTACTTGATATGACGAGAAGCATGCTGAAGGAGAAGAAGTTGGATGGGGAGAAGTTATTGCCACCGCAACATGTCTTCAACAGATGTCCAAAAAAGAAGCTGAAGAAAATAATTCCTATTTAGAAGTGAACTGGAGACAAGCAAAATATTAACCATCTGAAGGTGTTTGGTTCTATATGTTACAAACACGTTCTAGAAGTTGGATGATAGAAGCAAAATGATGTTATTGGTAGGGTTCAACATTATAGGTGTGTACAAGCTTTACTGTCCAAAAACTGATAAAGTTGAATTCAGCAGAGACGTTATTATAAAGGAATCAGAAGCTTGGGTTGGAATAAGTCTCAATCCAACTCTGGTATGAAAACTTCTAAAGAAAAGTCAGAATTATAAGTTTTTGAAGATGAGTTAAAAGCTAGAGAAGATTCTGAAGTTAGAGTAGACTCTGATGGTGATTTTGACTCTAAAGGAGACTCAGAAGGTGAATATGATTTTGATCCGGAATCTGATGGTGATTCAGATTCTGGTGGTGATTCAGATTTTGGGAATAGTCCAGACTCTGAAGATGGTCAAGGTTCTGGAGGAGGCCAACCTTCTGAAGTAAGAGCTTTTGAAGGAGAAGTTTCTAAAGGTAGAACTTCTAGGGTTCCAGCATCCGAAGGAGATTCTAAACGAGGTCAGAGGCCATAGAGAGTCAGAAACATCCCGAGAAGATTTTTAAAGTATGACATGATGCGAGATACTAAAATAGACTCCGAGGAAGAGGTTATTCAGTGTGCCATGGTAGTAGACTATGAGCTAGTAAGTACAGAAGATGCCCTCAAGAATAAAGTTTGTTTGAAGTGTAGAAGCACATTTCAATCTCAAGGTTTTAATGATGTAAACAAAGACTCAAGGTCATTCCATGATTGCAAGCAAAAAGTCAAAGCTTTCAATTAATCAAGATTCTTACACTATATACCCGTGGGGGTATATGCACTGAGAAGCTACTTGCACTATATACTCGTGGGGGTATATACTCTGAAGATAAAACCATAAGCATCATGTGCAAATGTTCCTACAACTTTCAAGATTTAGACTCAAGCTTCGGTATATCATTTTTCACTCCTTTAATTGATATACAAGTGTTCAAATATTTTAACATGATAACATATTGCATTTGCATATTTTTAAAATCATTTGAATTGGTATAACACTTTTTAACTCAAGCATTTTTCTGAGTTTTAACAGTGTTAACCGATTAACCATATGGGTTAATCGGTTAACGGCCTTAATTTTTGAATTCTTTGGGCCAACGTTCAAGTGTTAACCAATTAACCTATAGGGTTAACCGATTAACACTGAACGAATTTTTGAAAATTGTTGCTGTTAAAATTCAAATGTTGTTTGAATATTATACCTTTTCATGTTTTGATTCAGACTCAATTATACCTTTTTGAAATGGTGTTTTGCTCATATAAATTCTGAAAAATTTCAAATTGAAAAACAACCTCCAACAATTTTCAAAATATTCATTGAATCAAATTCACTACTTTTCAAATATTTTCAAAAAGTGTTCATATTGTTCATACATTTCATATCCTAAATTTTGAACACTTGTATTGATTTTGAAAAGTGAATTTTGATCAAAAGGAGAAGATCAATCTTTGTATTGATATTACTATTGTATCAGTCTCAATTACAAATTACAAAGTTATTTCTATTGTGACTTGTGATCCAGGATTGTTGGACACAAGAGTTGGTGTTGGCAAGATGACTGTTCTTGCACACTGTTGCACCCTAAAATTTGACCAACCGGGTCCCGTATTTGGTTGATGTTTCGACGCATGACCGCATCCGCATCCGCATATCGCATACAGTGCATTTTTTCAGTTGTTTTGATTTTATCGGGATCACAGCCCTCGTCTCGCGTCTCAGGTGTTTTTAGCAAGTTCAGATAAGTAGAATCGTATTTTTGGGAAGTCGTGCCCTTCCCCATGTTTTCAGCTCGCACTGTTGTTTTTGGGGATATTTCGGTGTCCATTGATTTTTACCGGCTATTTTGTTACGCTCTCGCAGTGTTATTTGTGGTTTTGTACTATTTTTGTTCCCTCTGGAATTATTATGATTTTATTAGATATTATTAGCATTTTCTAGAATTTAAATAGATTTTTTTAATATTTTTAATAGCTTTAAATCATTTTTAGAATTTTATAGAGTTTTTAATAGGTTTTAATAGTTTTTTAATAGTTTTAATAGAATAATAGATTTTCTTTTAAATAAGTAATATAGGTTTTATTAGAGATTTAATAGAAATTTAATAAAATTTTAAATAGAGAATTATTAGAGTTTTTTTTGTCATTAGTCTAGTGATTAATATAGAATTTAATTAGATGTTAATTCTCCTTATTAGGGTTAAATAGGACTTAATAGAGATTAATTAGGATGTTAATCTTTCGTTTAGACTTTGATTAGAGTTTGTTAGAATTAATTAGATTAGATTAGTCTTAATTTTCGGATTAGTTAGTTGAGTATTAACTAGTTAATTAGGTTAAGTCTTAATTAGTTTTTAATTGGGTTTAATCCACTTTTAATTCAGAGTTTTTTGGGTTTTGTTATGTCATTCGTTGGGCCCAGTTTTGCTTTTTGGAGGCCCAGAGTTTCAAGGTCCACGAGTCCACTTGCCATATAAAAGTCTGCACCACGTGTTGGATAAAGGAGAAAGCCACATCATTTTTCAGGATTCACCAGAAGAGGACACATCACATAATTCCACTCACACTCAGGAAACGCGTAGCATCCCCATTTCTCTCTCTGCGCCACGCTACCCCACACGCGTCTTCCATGCGCCTTCCCACCGTGACACTTGGCCTCGGATGACCCTCACCGGTTGCATGGCCGGCGGCCATGCAACCACCGCACCAACCAATTCTGGTCATCTCCCAACTTCTTCCGACCACCGCAACTGTCGCCTGAAACCCTAACTACCTCGCCGGAACCACAAAAAACCACCGGGAAACCAAAAACAACACCAGATTCTTCCAATCTTCATCTTCTCCGATCCAAATTCACCATCTTCATATCATTTCACCAGAAATCGTATCATCTTCGTATCAACCTTCAACCTCAAGAACTTCATCAACTTTCATCAGTTTCTTTTCCAGAAAATCGTTCAATATCTTCATCCTCGTTTTTTCCAGATCTCTACGCGTATTCACCGCCTCCAACACTTTTTCCAGCGAAATTGCTTCTAACACCAATCATCATCATCGTCTCTGATCTTCATCAACGATCTCCAATGACCTCCAAAATCTTCAAACAAGATCAAGATCAACAAGTCTTAACATCTTTTATCAACAGCATTCGTCACCCTTCCAAACGATTCATAGAAATCATCAAGATTCATCAGGCTCATCAACGCCAAGAACAACCTCCACCAAGATCTTCATACAGATCTTCACACTCATCAACCTTTGAACTTCAAGAACGGACTTCATCCCAGTTCGTCAGCTTCAAACGAACATCGTCAAGATCTTCACATGCATGTTCATAGAACTCCAAAAGATTTCCAGAAATTTGCAACTGATGTTCAAGATCCACTAAGACTCGTGTCTTCAGTGAGCGCCAAAAATCTTCTTCAACATAACTTTCCAGAAATCCTCGTCAATCTTCCAACGCGTCAAGAAATCCTCCAAATATCATCAGGTTTTTTATTATCAAGAACATGGACCTTCGTCTTTTAAGAATTTTCTGAGATATTCAAACTGTGAGTGAGATTGCTTTGATTGAGGGCTCGGGTTCAGGATTAGACGACGAGACGTTTGTCTGGATGAAGGATACAGAGGTGAGTCTGAGAAGGAGGGTGAAAGGGAGAACAAACAGAGGAACGGAGAGGGAAGAGATTGAGAGAGTATGAGAGAGTTGGAGAAGTGGAAACGGCGCAAATGATGAACAGTAAAAGGTGAAAAGAAAAAAATTAGGGTTTGGTGTCTTCTGAATGAAGGTTGGACCGGGTTTGGGGCTTTGGGCCTTTGGTTTTTTTTCTGGCAACACCCCTCCCCAGTTTTTTGGTTGTTTATTTTTTCTGGGCTGGGCCCAACGAGTTTTTTGCTGATTGCACCCCCTGTATCACTTACCACACCCCCTCCCCTTGTATTTTCTTCATTTTTATTTTAGTTGTTCTCTTTATGAAAAAAGAATATTTGAAAAAAGAAAAAAAAAGATTTAAGAAAATAATAAAGAGAAAATAGTGGAAAAGAAATAAGAAAAGAATATTGAAAAAAAGAGAAAAAGAATATTGAGAAAAAGAGAAAAAGAATATTGAAGAAAAGAGAAAAAGAATTTGAGAAGGAAAAAGAAGAAAAATAGTTGAAAAGGAATATGTGAAAAATAAAGAAATAAAAAATAGAGAATATATGAATTTTAATATTTTCTTTTTAAGAATAGATATTTTCTTCATAGGAATTTATTTTGCCCTTTGTAGAGGTAGTTTTAGAAGTCCACTTGTTAGGGGACTATTTTCCATTTGATTTTTCATGATGAATAGGATAGGGTTTTTAGGAGTTTATTTCCCGTATTCAATCATTGTAACCCATTTTCAGAATATCAATAAAACGAGATTTGAGCTGTGGTCCCGAAGTAGCCGAACTACAGCTGCTCTGATTTCTCGTACCAGACGAGACTATGTAGGCATAGGATGCGATATCCTAGCGAGCACACTAACAACTAACCTTTTGTTCTCTCGCTGCTGTGCGATCGAGACTTTCCCACTGACGACTGATGTTATCCTTTTCTCTTGCCCGAGCGCATTTGAGACCAGACCGTAGCTTTTTCCCTTAGGTTCCCGTACCTTTAAAACCAGATTGATTTCTCATTCCTATGTGAGAACACCCTGCTTAGCCGTAGTTAGCCTGGACTACGTAAGCTCTGATCTTCCATGCAGTGTGGAAGTACGTAGGCACAAGACGCGAAGTCTTGGCGAGCCAATTCCCTGTAGTTTCTCGAACTACGTTGACTCTAACTTTCTCTCTTGAGAATATGTAGGCGTAGAGTGTGACGCTCTATCGAGTCAATTCCCTTCCGTTTAGATTTAGCAGTCGTAGATAGATTGTTTTGCATCCTTTAGACAAACCAAGCAAGCGTGGATCCCGTCGAGTACGACGGACGTGAGGGGTACTAATACCTTCCCCTTGCGTAACCGACTTCCGAATCCAGGTTTTGGTTGCGATGACCATACCTTTCCCGTTTTTTGCGAGGTTTACTTCGAGCGTTTCCTTTCCCTCCGTTGGGATAAATAACGCACGGTGGCGACTCTTCTGTCAGTCGGCGCCGATTTTCGCAGTAGCGACACACACTAGTTATTGATTAGTTGTTAGATTGTAGGCCTCACCGGTTGATGGTGTGATAGGTTGTACTTTCTAAAACTATAGTGAAGACTCTCTTTCATGTGGAAAGGGGAGTGGAGTACCTTCGGATTGTGAAGGGAACCACTATAAATCTCCGTGTTCATTTTTTCCTTTCTTCTTTTTACTACTTTCATCACCAAGAACTTAAAGAAGAAATTCAAGAGTTTCGAAAAACCGGAAAAAGTTTCTAAAGCCTAATTCACCCCCCCCCCCCCCCTCTTAGGCATACTCTAAACTTACATGAAGGCCATGAAAAAAGAACTTGAGGCTATTGAAAGAAATAAAACTTGGAAGTTGACTAAGCTTCCAAAGGACAAAAAAGTCATTAGCGTCAGATGCATTTTCATGGTGAAGCTAAAGTCAGATGGATCAATTGGCAAACATAAAGCGAGGTTAGTAGCAAGAGAATTTCAACAGAAACCTGGGTTGGATTATTCTGAAGTGTTTGCACCTGTAGCAAGACATGAAACAATCAGACTGGTGATTGCAATAACTGCTAAAGGAATTTGCCTCTGACACATTTAGATATAAAATCTGCATTTCTAAACGGTCCATTACAAGAAGAGGTATACGTGTCACAACCTTCTGGATTTGTTAAAAAGAATCATGAAGGGATGATGTATAGATTACATAGAGCTTTGTATGGATTGAAGCAAGCGTCCAGAGCTTGGAATATGAATATTGATTTGTTTTTCAAGGAGTAAGGGTTTCAGAAATGTGAGATGGAGTGCGGTGTTTATGTTCAGCATACCTATATAATTCTGATGTGTCTCTATGTTAATGACATATTGCTGACAAGGAGTTCTGAACAAGAGATAGCTAAGTTCAACAAGGTGCTGATGAATGATTTTGAAATAACTGACCTCGAGAAAATGACATATTTTCTAGGGATGAATGTACTTTAGGAAGGGTATCATTTTGTATTAGCTGAAATATAAACTTGAGCTTCTGAAGAGATTTAAGCTGCAAAATTGTAAGGTTTCTGTCACTCGTTCCGTAACCAATCACAAATTGGATTCTGATTCTGAATGTGAGGATGTGGATGCTACAACCTTCAAACAATTGGTTGGTTCTCTGAGGTATCTGTGTAATACCAAACCTGATATCTGCTATGCAGTTGGAATGGTTAGTAGGTTCACGAGTAAATTCAAGTGGTCTCATTACCAAGTTGTTGTCAAGATTCTGAGGTATATCAAGGGAACTCTGAAGTAAGGAGTGTTATTCCCTTTTGGAAGAAAGACTAATTCAGAGCTGATGAGTTACTCAGACTCTGATTGGTGTGGAGATAGAGTTGACAGGAGAAATACTTTTGGATACTTATTTAAGTTTATGGGAAGTCCTATTTCTTGGTGTTCCAGGAAACAACTTGTTGTTGCACTATCAACGTGTGAAGTTGAGTACATCGCAGGTGCTGCAGTTGCATGTTAAGCTGTATGGATTTTGAATTTACTGCAGGATCTGAAGATCAAAGTAAACAAACCTCTGAAGCTGATGATTGATAACAAGTCTGCAATCAATCTTGCCAAAAACCCAATTTTGTATTGGAGAAGCAAGCATATTGAGACAAAGTATCATTTTCTGAGAAGTCAAGTCTATAATGGAGTGCTAGAAGTTCTGCACTGTAGCACCCAGAAGTAGCTGACAGATGTTCTGACAAAGATGATCAAGACGGATCAATTTCTTCACTTAAGGGATGTAATTGGTGTTGTTAGTTTTGATTAGAAAATCCTAAATTAAGGGATGATATTGAAGGGTAATTTAGTATTTTAGTATGTTGTCTATGTGACTCTAGTATTTATGTATAAATAAACTAGCGGTAGCTGTCATTTATATCATCATTTTTTTATAATTTTTATAGCCATCATTACAACGAAATAAATATCCTCTCATTCTTTTGTTTTCACCACCTTGTGTATTAACAAGAAATATACAGAGTATTATAAAAAAATTCTCTAATTTAAAGTTGCTATGTTGCTACTGAAAAGTTGAATACTAAAAGGTTGCTATCAAATACCTATAAAAAGGATTGGACCATTTTCATAAATAAATAAATAAAGAGTTAAGAAGTTAAGAGTGGAATAGATATTATTGATAGAGGTATGTTATTTGAACACCAAAATTTAGACATCATATTTGGCACTATGTATCAATATTATACCATCGTGTCTATCTTTCTTCTACTTTTTAATCATATATTTTCATGAAATTCAAAAATACAGTGATACACCATAGAATCAAAGAACACCTATTTGACAATTTTGGATGTATAAATATCATTTCTCATAGTATAGTAGTAGTATGCATGAAAAGGTCAATGGCCAAGTGAGGGCTCAAAATCAATCCATTTGGCGCCATACGGAACTGATCGGTCAATGTCTGTCAGCTTAGGTGTTTTATTAGGGCACTTTTATTTTATTATTATGAATCCCATAAAATATATCGAAAAATAATGTTATACTAGTAATATTATGAACTTAGAAAGGGACTATCCATATTTTATTTGCTTCGATATCTTTAACTATGTAAGTCATGAGAGTGAATACATTTATTGTTTCATTGTTTGGGACCTATTGAAGCCAAACGCCGCAACTGAACATTTTATTTGGTACTTGCGATTGAAGGGTGACCAGTGACCACCAATATACAATGTTTAAGGTATTATAAATTGAGTTTAATTGGCATGCTCTACTGCGCAGTGTAAACTAATTTTACACTATTATCCAATAGGCAAACTAATTTTACACTATTATGCAATAAGAATTTATCAATTTGTCATGTCATATTATTAACTTAAAATTTACTGTTTGATGTGAAAGAATACATGAGAGTGATTGGTTGACAGTGTAAATACACTCTCAGCGCATATCAATTAAATTCTAATAAATTATTTCTTTCTTATATTTTGGATTTATTTTCCATCCTCTACAGCAGCCTAAGTGCCAAGTTGTATGAACAAAAATTGAAACAACATTTTAATGTCAATGTACCAATTAAATACAGCATAAAATTACAAAAACTTTCAACAAACCGGCCTCAAAAAAGATAAACTAAATCCATTCACACAAATTCCATCCTTTGCATTCCACACTATGCCCAGAGAATGAAGACCATGTCTGTGCCTCAGGGAATAAATCTCAACCTTAAATGATTATATTTGCGTATATCACTGGCCAACCTGAAACAGGATTTCATTTCATTCAATCAATAATGCAATAATCAGCAGCCTAACCATTTCTTCTTCCCACCCACCATAGCACCAGTATGTCTTTACAGAAAGAAATGTACTATATATGGTTGCCATTTGGCAATTAGATTAAATGCAAATAAATACTGGATCCTAGTTGTTTTGTAATCCATGCAACTTAGCATCAAATGCTGTACTTTTTACTCCATCATATTGACACATTATATGAATCAAATTATGCCAAGATATCTCGTTGTGAATTATGTCTAAATACAACCATATCGCCAAAGTTTAAATTTATTTCACTCACTAAGTTAATAACTGATGTAGAAAATAAACTTCATAGTTAGTTTGCATGAATCCAAGCTTACAAAAGATTGGAATTCCTAGTTGTGGGACTAAATGCGAATATTTGCTGAAAACAAACTAATTAGCTACATATGTTAATCATTCAACATATTTGAACTGGTATCACATTGCACAGCAGATATCAGAGTACCAAATTTTCTCAAATCTCACATAGTCATATTCAATTATTTATCAATAAAAAGCTCACAACTATTGCAAATCATTATCAAGCTTCCCTTAATCTTTAAATACTCAAACATGCCCTGCCTATTGACATTGTTAGCAAAGAGAATGAGATTTTCACTCCACCAGTCTTTTAATGTTCATAATAGTAATAAGAGCACTCCCCACCCAAAGGTTTTACAGTAAAAGCATATAAATAGCAAACTATTAGAATGTTTCCCAGTTCCTAGCAAAGACAAATCAAATAATATAAGCCAATGCAGACTGGTTACAATTTGAAACCCACCAAAATTGCTAGTTTGAAAAAGAACTAGCTACTAACCAGGTGGGTGGAAAGCAAATAATTTCTTCAAAGTAGTCATCCTATTGCGTGTCTCATGAATACAAATTACAATTCCGCTTCATTGAAAACCAAACTTTACTCACTACTACTATCATCCGAGTCCGAAACTTCATCCTCGCAGAATTCATCGCTTGTTTCAACCTCTTCCTCCTCAGAATCCCCGTCTCCAATTTCATCATTCTCCATAGAATCAACCATCAAAGCATCTTCCCCAGCTTTCAAGGAACCATCACCACGATAAAGAAGCCCCGTCCTCATCACGTGGTAAAACTTATCTCTATGGCGAGCAAGTGGATGCGGATCCACCAATTTTCCCCTCGCATACCCTTCTCTAAGAGTAACAGTGGTTGTTTTACACTTCAACGAAAGATAAAATATCCCAGGATACCTAGTAAAAATCCTAGTAAACTTATGAGGAAGATTCAACTCCTCCCTCAAACTTCTCAAGTAGTTCCTCTTAGTCTTCTTATGCAAACACAAACTCAAAATCTCATGCAAAACCCCAACAACGCGCTTCTCCATCAAATCACTTTTAGGATCAATCTTAGAAGAATCAGCATATGGCGAAATATAAGGCAATTTCTGAAACTCATCCATCCAAAACCTAACCTTCTTCTGCCCACCGTAACCTCTCGGAAACCTCATCGGAAAAACCAACGCCGTTTTCCCTCTCTTAAACTCCCTATACTGATCACTCTCACACTCATTACTCTTCTGCAAAGCCGAAACCGCAAATTCATCGCACCACTGCGCGAGACGAACGGCGGAAACACCATTAGAAGCCTTAACAAACTGAAATCTCTCAGGATATTTCGGAATTAGGGTTTTCTCAAACGAATCAGGGAAACCTAAATCAAATTTGAGAGGATAAAGAGACTGAAGAGGAACAGTACGAGTTTTCGTCATCATGAGTAACCTAGAGAGTCTCTCAACGGTGTCGTTTTCGTGAACGGTGTAAATATTCTGTTCTTGAGAATCTAAAAGCTGCGCGGTTTCGGTTAAACGGAAACAAGGAAGAGAGTTCCAGCGAGGGTGAGGGAACTCGTGAAAGAGAGTTGGATACCTGCGCATGAATCGGAGAACGGGGACGGTTAGGCCGAGAAGCTTTTGCCAATCGGCGAAGGTTTTGGCGGTGAGGAAACCGGTGGAGGAACGTTTGATTGCGTCTTTGAGAAGTGAAGCGGCTTTGAGATCGGTTTCTTTGTCGATGATGTGGTCGATGCTTCGGTTTTTCACCCATTTTAAGCGAACTTTCGCTATGCCACGATGTTGGAATTGAAGCTTCATCAATGGAAGCACCGCATTTTTGAATTTATTCATCATCTTTCAAGTTCAATTCAACTATGAAATGGAATTGCCAGTGTCATAACTAAAACCCCTCGTTTTCTTTTCCTTCTGGAAACTAAAACCCTGTTTTTTTTATTCAAACATGTTTAGTTTTTTGTTTTATGGAATGTTAATTCAATTTAAGTGGTTGAAAATCATTATATAAAAATTTGAAAATGTTTTTTTATGTGGAAAATGTATTTTCAAATGCACCATGCACCTAAGTAAAATATGTATCAAAAGAGTCTCATTTAATATTTTTTTATAAAATTTAATATTTAATATCTATTTATTTTTAATTTAATAATTCAGTAAAAACTCGTGATGGTTAATCTAGTGGTGGAGATTTAGGTCTTGAGAGTGTGTTCTTCTAGCTAAAAAAGTAATGTTGTGTTTAGAAATGCATTTTCGGATTCTATATGAATTCTCCAAAGATGCATTTTCAGATTCGTTTTGTGTTCATTTTCAATATGTTTTTGAATATTTTATGTTATTGTTTGCATTAGAAATTATACAACCTAATGTTTTTCCTAAACCTATTGTGTTTACAGATGTTAAATGTGTTGATGTGAAGGAGGTATAGATGTTGACAACCAATTTACAAACTGATAAAACTTTGAATTTCGTGATCATATGTTTCAAAGGATTCGCGCTAAGACATCTAAATTAGGGTTTGATGTTGTAATCAAAAGGCCCGATAATGGTTCATATAGAAGTGTTGCATTTGTGACAATGAGCTACAAACGAAATGGGAAGTCTAAAACTCCTCTCCAGAAATTCAAACGAGATGACACTGGTGCAAGAAATGTGAGTGTCTCTTTAAGTTGTGTGATTATCTTTTGTCAAATAGCAAATGGAGATTTATTGTTATATGTGGTTTACATAACTATGACATGTGCGACAAGTTAATCGAGGATCCAATTGTATGTCGCTAGAAAGAGAAGGAAAACGTTTCGGACATGACATTGAATATGGTGCAACCCATGTGTTTGTCTAATTTCAAAGAATGTGAGACTTGATATCCCAATACGAATGGATGAGGTTTGCACTCACTATAAAATACCCATGTTTGATGATGATGGTGTGATGAAGGACTGTGAATCAAATATCTCTATTTTGACCAAATGGGAGGTGATACAAGAGATATTTTTGAAAGTCGATGACAATATGAAACTCCACATCAAAGAGCAATTAAGGAAGATGAAGTTGCATGTCCCTAATACATTTATGGGGAGAATCCCAATACAATCATGTTGCTTGTCTTATCACTTTCGTCTCGTTTATTATTACTTATTGAGTCTCCTTCGTGATTGCACATCTCTAAATCAAGTTTTGAATTGATTCGTTTTTAGCAATGTATAACTCAATTTTTATATTTGAGTTTGATTAAGATACTTTTAGTCAACTGGTTAAGTCAGTGGAACACAAACCATATGTGTTGTTGATTCAAGTTAAGTTGAAAGGAAAATCTCAAAGTATCTTGAAAATCATGAAAATTTGAGACTTTATGTGCATGACTCGAGTCATGTACATATCATGACTCAAATCAAACTGAACAGGGGCTAACAGAGACTTTTCAAAACCTGTGGAGTAGGCAAAGCGAAGACGAACATAGAACCACTATACACCCCAATGTACTCTCTCTCTCTCTCTCTCTCTCTCTCTCTCTCTCTCTCTCTCTCTCTCTCTCTCTCTCTCTCTCTCTCTCTCTCTCTCTCTCTCTCTCTCTCTCTTACTTTAATTTTTGTAGGGTAATTACATGCTTAGGTTTTCAATTATTAGAGTAGTTTATCTTTTATTCAGTTGGTAGCAATTTATTACATAAGGTTAGGGTTTGTTATAATTAGTACCTAGTTGAGATTTAGTGCTGATTAAACTCTTGAAAACTAGTGTTGTTAGAACTCGGTATTAATTGAATCATTGTACGAGACACATCTCGTGTAATCTAAAAATACTCAACTAATCATTGTCTTTGAACATGTGATATTTGTGAATTGTGTATTTGTCAACGTGTTGAATTTCAAAATATAAGCATAAGATCTCTATTTTGCTTTAAGATTTTTGCGCGTTTTGAAAAACCTCTGATATTCTATTTTCGGAAAACCAGTCAAATTTATTTTTATAAGGGTCTATTCACCCCTTAGACAATTTCTCTACTCCATATTCTCGCTCAACAGAAGATTGCTTATCTAGAAAGCACTTATTTGAAACCAACGTCTCAACCGGTTAAAAAAGAAGTTGCTCTTAAGAAGGTCAAACCAACACTGAGTGACAATTCAATAATGTGGTCTCGTTCCTATCTTGAACATGTTGACAAACATTTTTTTGGATTCTCCAACTCCTGAATCTTAAAAAGGTGTTTTCAAATGAGCTTGTATTATAAAACCATCTATTTTATCGCCTCTACCAAAAATCCAATTAATCGATGAGATACTTCACCCCATTGAAGTAGACATATGTGACACATACTTCGACGGGGTAAAGCGCTCAATTTAATTTTAATTCAATGAGTGCACCCCTCTTGTAGATCTTAAATTCATATAGAAGAATCTTCTATCATACTACGACAATCAAAAAATTATGAACTCAGATACTGTTCATCATCGATTCACAATGAAGGAAAGATTGAGTTCAATAAATTTGAGCTAAAGATAGATGTAAATGTAAGGGTTATGTGAAATAGATTTTTCCGTTACGAAACAAAATGTAAAATCGAGTTGGATGCGACGATTGCAAGATTGAGCGAAGATATTATGAAGAAGTATGAACGTCCACCTGGATGTTGAAATGTAATGTTCGATTTATGTTAATGATTACCTATGTAATGTTTCATTTTTTATGTTAACATTGTTAATTTTATTTTTCATTCTGCATCTTTCTGTTCTGTTTTTGTTTCTAGTTCAGTATGATCCAGAAATACACCTTCGTAAGGTTTATGGAGATGCATTTACAGATTCAACTCAGACAAACATTTGGCGCATGACTTAAAATTAGCATGGGTTGTGTGTGTTTGGGGTGCGTCCAAAGATGTACCTCCAAAATCTAGGGGTAGTTTTAATTTTTCATGAGAGTGTGGTAGTAATCATTAGGGTGTCTTAAGCAATCCCCTAATTTTAAACTTCAAAAGAGGTCTAATATAAACATGGGCTTAACCCATCTAGTGTTGGAATTACGGGCAGCAAAATGGGTCCGTCCTGCATGACACGCCCATTTTGTTTATATATTTTTGTGGGACGATCAAAGTTTTTGGCCTACACCCTCTAATTTGTTTGTCATGCCTCGCCTTAATTTAGATTATAAAATATGAACATTGTTCTTCATGCTTTTGTATTCTAAAATATGAAATATGTTTGAGGCATAATTTACTATTTATTTTTATGTATTTATTAATGTTTCATAAATGGACAGACTTAATCACACTAGCAGGAATAAAGTCTCAACTATGAAGCCTAAGGTGTATGAAGCAGAAGAAGAGAAGGTGGATCCATTACCACATCAACCTCTATAATCATATATCGAAGGCCCTTACGAGATGTATGCCTTATCACTACACAAAGACCATGTGGAAAGATGTATCAAGGAGAAACTAATACAAAATGTTTGTCCATTTAATATTGTTTACAATTTATTTTCTATTTTAGTTTTATATTTCTTCTAATTTATTCTCTTTTTTCCAATGTTGTGACCTAGTACTTAAACATGCTAGTAACAAAAAGAAGATAATTCGTTTGAATACTTCAAATGAAAGATGATTCAACAAAGTTATTTGAGGCGGTGGATTGGAAGAACTAGATGCCATGGGTTACAAGTAAATTGATCATGACTTGTTAACCGCATTTTCAAAAAGGTGTGACTAAGAGACCATTGGATCATACAACATTTATCAAAGTTGAATAAGTGAAAGTGATGGTTAGTCTTTTTGGATCTGAGTTGGACAAGAAATTGAAAACACTAAAGTTGCTCATGCATTATTCATCTTCATAAAAGTTTAGTTCCAAATACAAATGGATAAAACAAAGGTTAGGGGTAGAAAACCCGCTCTCCCTATTAAAGCCCACTAAAAAATGGGGTCGGTGGTCAAAGTAGAGGATAGATATTCAAAACCTCAGCTTGACCCACCAAAAATTGGGGCGGACATCAAAACACTGGTTTGACCCGCCAAAATTATGGTTAAACAGACGGGAAACGGTAGTCCCGACCCATTTTTCCAACCCTAATATGCTATTAAGTGTAACTCATTTACTTTGTCAGCTCTATCATCTTGTGTAGTTGGAAGTTTTTTGGGAAATTGATTTAATCGACGACAATGCTTAGGAAAATGTTGTTTTGGTTTACTTGTATAGAGGCTTGATGTTCCGTACAAATTAAAAATGAAGAAACATATGGGTTATGTTCCTTCATGTAAGGAAGTTTTTCTCGAACAAGAACATGGTCAAATATTGACGGTTTCGAGGCTAAAGATCTTTAATGTCTAGTTGTTTCAGTTGAATAGATGGTGTGGTACCTACAAACAATCTGATGCACAAGTCAATGATTGTTAGATATAAGAGCTATAAAATTTTATAGGATGTTTGCGTGTACCTTGATTCGACATATGTCATTTATATATGGTTCTTATTAGGGTTTATAAATACCCATAACCTTAGTTTGATCCCTCTCATTCAATCAGACAAATGTCGAAATATAATTGGTTATATTATTTGACGACCCTACTTTAACTATCTGCTCGGATATTGTGTTTTTTAGGACATGTATATGTTTGGTCCAAAAATCTTAGAACCTTATGTTTGGACACCTAGTATTGAGACTTATATTTTGTTTTATGACTTCATTTACCTAAAAACATACATGTTGGACAAGTAACTCTAAATATAAGAGGGAGAGGGAATTTTGTGGGTTTAAAAAAACAATGGTCAATTATCAAAATCTTGATTTATAAAAATATTTAGATTAATTTATAAATCAAACCAAAGATAGGCGGCTGAGCAATTTAATTAAAATAAAAACAATCGGAGAAAAAAAAATATAAATGTAGCGAAAATAAATCTTTTTCATAATTCTCAAGATTCTATTAAAACTTATAAAAAATATATATATAAACAGTTAAAAGTAAGAACACTCAAATTTAATATAAAATATGCTAAAAAATTATGTAATGCCTAATATCATCATAATCCCAAACTTAAATCTTTCCTTTTCTCAAGATGAAAAACTTAAGTACCAATATTCTAAAAACAAATATTACAATTTACAACTTAAGTACCAATATTCCATCACTTCACAATGTCACATGTCGGTTGATCCGGCACAGTTGGGTTAGTGAGTGAGAAGAGTAGTAGACTATTCCTATTTCCTTTCTGCTCTTCATGTGGCTACACAGTGCTACTAGTACATATGTTTATGTACATATAAACATAAATATTCACCAATTATGCCTTCAACCTGCAACTTGGTTTCCCTTTAAATAGTGCAAGCAAGAAGCAAAAAGTACTAGGGCCAGGCCAGCATCTCAACAGACTCACATTCTTGTCCTCTCATCACTCTTGAATTGAAATCTATACGCCATATCAACATGCAGTGAAACTAGTATAAACATAAAGTCATTCACATTACTCATTACATTATTATTCATAAAAATAAATAACAATGCGATGCTGTGACATGTGCTACACTACTTCTATATATGGATATAATGGTAAAAGATTTTCTGTCTTTAGAATCTTTCTAATAAATATTCATCTATCTCAACTACAGTTATTAGTTGGTTTTTATGTCCTACCAAACTATTTTTCTCGTGTTCCACAAACATAGTTAAATTGCATTATAATAGTTTTACATGTATAAATATAGATATATAGACATATAGATAGTAGCTAGTATGTGATATAGCAATAGAAAGAGATGCTTTTGTATAAGGTGAGTGACTACATAGGAGAAGGAGAGGATGAAACAGATCAGTTAGCTGAGAGAAAGTGAAGACCCTTCAAATTGTATCTTAGCAGTTAGTGGCATACAGGGAAAATGCAGGCAAAGTTTGGTTCTTCTCTTTCATTTTTGTTATGTAATTTATTTGATTTGTATTGTATGGAACTCATCATTAACATACTTGGTATGATTTAGTTTACTCCTATATTTGTGGTTGGAAGTGGCACCCTCAGTTAGTTATAATGATGGTTCTTGTTGGCCTTTTACGAATGATGGAGCTTTCACAATCAAATTTGCTTTTGAACTTTTGAATTTTGATTCTACCATTTCTGATAACTTTGATAGTTTTTTTTTCTCTTGCTTGGAATTTGAATGATCCTCCGAGAGTTTTTCTTGAAAAGTTGAATCATGGTAAGCTTCTTACTAAGAAGGAAAGAGAGAAATATCACCTATGATGCAACATGCATTAGGTGCAATAGCTATGACGAGTCTATTGTGCATGTTGTTGTGATTGTGAAGTTTTCTGTGATTAGTGGGACATATATATATATATATATATATTACTATTTTCTTTAAATTAACCATTTGGAGCTCATGGAAGGAATGCAACTCCCTCGTTTGATTGAAAATATAATTTTGGTGTCGTCCTCTATCATAAGTCTATAGTCTTCTCAACCTTACCCCCTAGTTAGAGTATGTTTCTCTATTTACTTTTGCCTAGTGATGAAAGAGTGGTAGATATGGGAGACAATATGTGAGGAAACGTAAGAAAGAGAAAGAAAGAGAATAGGACAAATTCTGATTTTGTTAGCAGTAGCACATGGATTGAGACAGCTGACAGCAGCTGACAAATTCTGTTAGCAGTAGCACATGGGTTGAGACAGCTGGCAGTAGCTGTATGGTAATAGGACCTAGGAATAATTCCATAAATGATTGGGTCCCAATCATTTGTGAGGTAGGCAAATATTCCATTGGATCTGACCCCTAGGAGAGAAAAGGCCTCTCAAAGTGCCTCCACCATCTTTCTTTACTGCATTCTGCAATTTCCTTGTACTGATTTTGCTAGATCCCGTTTGAACTCTAGCCTATTTCTTTAATCAAATCAGTTATTTTATCAGTTTTCTTGTATTGTTTATGAATATTTCTTTTAGATACTAAATTGATTCTATCAATTTGGTATATAGAGCATTGGTTTCGTTTACTCGGTGGATGGTTGTTACGCGTGGTATCATGGAGAATCGCATGGAAACGATGGAACAGAGGATGAATCAGTTCGAAGGGACGATCGAACAGATACGCCAGATCGTAACGGAGCAACAGTCCAGACCGCAAGTGACGGTGGAGCAGATTCGCCAACTCATTCAGGAGCGTCTGGATCACCACAGAGGATCCGACGATGACGAAGATGATGGGAGCATAAGAAGCAACTGTTCGCACGAATCTCGACCCAGAAATCGTCGTCATTGGGGTGGAGAAGGAGAGCGAACCAGGGGAAGCAGAAGGAAGCTGGAAATTCCCATTTTCAAGGGAGAGGACGCGTATGGTTGGCTCGTGCGGGTCGAGAGGTACTTCCGTTTGAATGGTGTAAGGATGCGCGACAAACTAGATGCGATAGTGTTAGCTATGGAAGACAAGGCTTTGAATTGGTACCAGTGGTGGGAGGAGCAAGCCCCACTGAGGACATGGGAGGAGTTTAAGGTAGCTGTGATGAGGAGGTTTCAACCGGGTCTACTGCATAACCCAATAGGGCCTTTGTTGAGTTTAAGGCAAAAAGGCTCGGTGGTGGAGTATATGGAGAAATTCGAAATGCTTGTAGCTCCATTGAGAAGGGAAGAAAGGATTATGTTGGACTCCATTTTCATGAATGGACTAAAAGAGGAGATTCAAGCCGAACTAAAACTCCATGAGAGTCAAAGTTTAGCAGATTTGATGGATAGGGCCTTGTTAATTGAAGAAAAAAATGAGGTGGTCCACAAGAAGAGCAGTTCATGGAAAGATAGAGGAGGGTCTTTTAAGATCAGGGACCCTGCAAATATAGGAGGATCTAGGAAGGAGGGAGAGAAAGGTAATGAAGGAGGTAGTTAGAAGTTCAGAGGGAGGAGATTAAATCCTGCAGAATTAGAAGAAAGGAGTAAGAGAGGGTTGTGTTTCAAATGTGGGGATAAATGGAATAGGGAGCACATATGCAAATTTAAGCATATGAGTTTTAAATTATGTGAGAATAGCAGTAAGGAGGAAGAGGAAAAAGGAGGAAAAGGGGTGCAAACAGAAGACTGGGTGGACGAAGTGGAGGAATGCAAGACTTTGCAACTCTCCCTGCAGATTCAAGAGGGACTAACTTCTAATAAATCGTTCAAGGTCTGGGCTACAGTCAAAGAAAGGAAACTGTTGACACTAATTGATTCCGGGGCAACTAGCAATTTCATTGATGCTAGGCTAGTGGAAATGATGGGATTACAGTTTGTGGAAACACCACCATATGTAATTGAGGTGGGGAACGGAGAGAAGATGAAATATCAGGGGGTGTGTGAAAAATTGAAGCTCTGGTTGCAAGGAGTGGAATTCAGCCAGAATTTCTTTTTGATGGAGTTAGGAGGGATTGATATGGTGCTAGGAATGGACTGGTTAGCTAGTTTGGGCAATATAGAGGCTAACTTTGGAAAATTATGCCTTATGTGGGAGTGGGGTGGACAGAAGTATAGTATTCAAGGAGATCCTACATTAAGCAATCAACAAGTTTCTATGAAAGGAATGATGATAGCTTTGAAGGATGAGGGGATGGGATTCTATGTGCAAACTGTGCAAATGGTTGCAGCAGAAAGGTATGCTGAGTTAACAGAGTGGGATGAGACTTTGGGGAAATTTGAGGAAGTGTTTCATTTACCTAAAGGTCTACCATCCAGGAGAGAACATGATCATGCTATTTTGCTTAAACCTAATGCTGCCATTCCAAACTTGAGGCCTTATAGGTACCCTTTCTATCAAAAAAATGAAATAGAAAAAATTATAGGAGAAATGCTCTAGGCTGGTATCATAAGGCACAATACAAGTCCTTTTTCAAGCCCAGTGCTGTTAGTAAAGAAAAAAGATGAAGGGTGGAGATTTTGCATAGATTACAGAGCTCTAAACAAGGTGACCATACCAAATAAATTCCTCATTCCCATCATTGAGGAATTATTATATGAATTGGGTGGAGCAGTCATCTTTTCCAAAGTGGATTTGAAATCTGGTTATCACCAGATTATGATGAAGGATGAAGACATAGCCAAAACAGCATTCAGAACACATGAGGGGCACTATGAGTATCTTGTCATGCCTTTTGGCTTGACAAATGCTCCCTCCACTTTCCAAGCCCTCATGAATGAAGTTCTCAGGCCATTCTTAAGGAAATTTTGCTTGGTTTTTTTTGATGACATCCTCATATATAGTAGGAGTAAGGAAGCACACAGAGAGCATTTAACTGTAATATTGCAAGTGTTGAAGGATAACCAACTATTTGCTAACAAGAAGAAATGTTCTTTTGGTCAAGAAGATGTGGAGTATCTAGGGCATTTAATATCTGCCAAAGGAGTAGCAGCAGACCCCAGAAAGATAGAAGATATGATTAAGTGTCCTGTTCCAAAAAATATAAAAGGATTAAGAGGCTTCTTAGGCTAACTGGCTACTATATGAAGTTTGTAAGGAATTATGGAAAAATAGCTTGGCCCCTTACTCAGTTGTTGAAGAAAGACAATTTCTTGTGGAGTACAGAGGCACAAGTGGCTTTTAATGAACTGAAGATAGCCATGACCACCCTCCATGTTTTGATTATGCCAGATTTTGAAAAAGAGTTTGTAGTGGAGACTGATGCTTCTGGAAAAGGCATTGGAGCAGTGTTAATGTAGGAGGGCAGACCTGTGTCATATATGAGTCAAACTCTAGCAGCTAAAGCCCAACAAAAGTCAGTTTATGAAAGAGAGCTCATGGCAATGTTCATAGCTATTCAGAAATGGAGACCCTATTTATTAGGCAAGCATTTCAAGGTGCATACAGACCAGAAAAGCTTAAAGTTTATAACAAATCATAGGGTGGTGGGGGAAGACCAGCAGAAGTGGCTATCTAAATTGATAGGATATGATTTTGAGGTTAAGTATAAGCCTGGAAAGGAAAATAGTGCAGCAGATTCCCTTTCCAGGCAGATGCAGTATTCTCACATAACTACTGTCCAAAGTGAAGCTTGGAATGGATTAGAAGAGGAGGTACAACGGGATGAGAATCTGAAGGGGATGGTGCAGGCCTTATTAGCAGATCCTCTTAGTCAGAAGGGTTTTCAACTTAAGGGAGGAAGGTTGTATTATGAAGGAAGAATAGTGGTGCCTAAAGGATCCCCTCTAATTAGTTGGATTCTGAATGAATTCCATGATACAGCAGTAGGAGGGCATTCTGGTTATCTCAGGACTTACAAAAGGATTAGTAGTGTGGTATATTGGGAGGGTATGAGAAAGAGAATTCAAGAGTATGTGCAGGCGTGTGAAGTGTGTCAAAGGAATAAGTATCAAACATTGACACCTGGAGGATTACTACAGCCTTTACCTATTCCTACACAAGTATGGAGTGATATTTCTATGGATTTCATAGGGGGTTTACCTAAAGTGCAAGGAGTAGACACTGTTATGGTGGTGGTAGATAGACTTTCTAAGTATGCTCATTTTTTTCCAATTAACCATCCTTATATAGCCAAGAGCGTTGTTGAAGTTTTCCTTCAAGAAGTGGTTAGATTGTATGGATTCCCTAGTTCCATAGTTTCTGACAGAGACAAAGTGTTTCTTAGCCATTTCTGGATTGAGCTATTTAAGCTGGCAGGGACTAAGTTGAAATATAGCAGTTCCTACCATCCTCAATCTGATGGCCAAACAGAGGTAGTCAATAGGTGCTTGGAGACATATCTCAGGTGTGTTACAGGGCTCAAACCTAAGCAATGGCCTAAGTGGTTAGCATGGGCAGAATATTGGTATAACACCAACTACCATGCATCACTAAAGACCACTCCATTTGAGGCACTATATGGAAGAGCACCTCCAGTGTTAATTAGAGGAGACACCCCTAGATCTTCAGTTGATGAAATCAGTAAATTGACAACGGAAAGAAACTTGATGATCAAGGAACTGCAGGAGCAGTTACTCAAAGCACAAGATATGATGAGAAATCAAGCAAACAAGCACAGGAGGGAGGTGGTTTATGAAGTAGGAGATAAGGTTTTCTTAAAAATCCAGCCTTACAAAATGAAGAGTTTAGCTAAAAGGCTGAACCAGAAGCTGAGCCCTAGATTTTATGGACCTTATGAAATAGTTAAAAGGGTGGGAGAGGTGGCTTATCAGCTTAAGCTGCCTGATGATACTAGAGTACATCCGGTATTCCATGTTTCCTTGCTGAAAAATGCTATTAGTGCCTCTGCAGAACCCCGACTTCTGCCAGATTGTATGAATGAGGATTGGTATTTAGAACCTGTGCCTGAGAAAGGAATGGATTACAGAAGGAATGATCAAGGGGATTGGGAGGTCTTGGTGAAATGGAAAGACCTTCCAGAATTTAAGAATTCTTGGGAGTTGGCTGAAAGGTTAAAAGAGGAATTTCCAGTTTTCTTCCTTGAGGTCAAGGAAGTTTTTGAAGGGAGGGGAATTGGTAGATATGGGAGGCAATATGTGAGGAAACGTAAGAAAGAGAAAGAGAGAGAGTAGGACAAATTCTGTTAGCAGTAGCACATGGGTTGAGACAGCTGGCAGCAGCTGACAAATTCTGTTAGCAGTAGCACATGGGTTGAGACAGCTGGCAGCAGCTGTATGGTAATAGGACCTAGGAATAATTCCATAAATGATTGGGTCCCAATCATTTGTGAGGTAGGAAAATATTCCATTGGATCTGACCCCTAGGAGAGAAAAGGCCTCTCAAAGTGCCTCTATCATCTTTCTTTACTGTATTCTGTAATTTCCTTGTACTGATTTTGCTAGATCCCATTTGAACTCTAGCCTATTTCTTTAATCAAATCAGTAATTTTATCAGTTTTCTTGTATTGTTTCTAAATCTTTCTTTTAGATACTGAATTGATTCTATCAAAGAGTTGCACATTATTTAGAATCATCTTCTAGATGATGTTTTAAAGCTTTTTTTGGACCGATCTCACGCCTCTCACTGTACGTTATTCTCTTGTTAAAGCTTTGTAAAAGAGTTATTTGATTGTTATCAAATACATCTATAGTAATTTGTAGTTATATATTTGGAAGGGTCCATAAAGTGCAAGGGAGTCCTATTACCCATAAGAATAAGGGAACCGTCCACAACACTCTCACGCGCGTTGTATGGAGAAATGTGTGAATGACGTGTCTGGGTCAAAGGAAGCACAGAAGGAGTCGAAAGAATAACCCATGTCTTCTTAGAAAATAAGGATTCAACAGTTTACTACCATTACTAGGTGGGCGATTGTAACGTGGGAGTAGACTCCAAAGCGATTGAAATCAACTTCCTCATAGTGGAGGCTCTATCGCCCTATAACATCATCCTTGACAGGCCCACCATGAACTCGTTAGGAGCGATTATATCCACTCAACACATGGTCTTGAAATACCCGCTACTTAGTGGGTGAGTCGGGATGGCGAAGGGACCAAGAAAGCGAACAAGAATGTTATCAGAGTATACTAGTGAGGGAATGGAAGATCTAGCCCACGAGGCTGCCGCATTTCCTAAAGCACATGATGCAAACACTGTGACTTGGGACCCCGGACTGAGCAGGGAAAGAGATAGGCTCACACCCACTATGGATCTGAAGGAGGTTCAAATAGGCCTTTCAACTCACTATGTAATGAAGATAGGCACCTCAATTTCTAAAGAAGAAGAGAGTGAATTAGTCAATCAACTCATTAAAAGCGTCAACAGCCTAGGCCCCTTCTGACATGTTGGGGATCGACACCATAGTGGTGTGTCATCGCCTTGCCGTCAACCCCTCTGTAAGACCAGTGTCACAAAGAAAATGGAAAGTTGGCGAGGAGAAGAGAGTTTCCATCGTTTAGGAGATAAACAAGCTAACAAGTGTCAGTTTCATCACAAAAACAAAATACCCAGCATGGTTAGCCAATGTAGTGCTAATGAAGAAAGCATTGAACAAGTGATTGTCGTACCTCGAAAAATACGATCCTCGCGATGGCCGCGGAAAATACTGTTTGAAACAGAGTCGCCACCGAACTTTATTCATTCCAAGGATGGAATAGGAAAATATCGATAAAACCTTTAAAGAGATAAGAACATGGTCGTCGCAACCAATATTCTAGGTTCGGGAGTCGATTACATGTGGGGAAGGTATTAGCACCCCTCATGTCCGTTGTACTCAACGGGAACCTCTTGATCGATTCGAGAGTAAAATTAACTATGCTTGTTTGTTTTCTTCTAGGTTTCTCCTATGGGGGGAATGGATAGTTATAGGATAGGGTGCTCGCCAAGGATTGGGGCCCTTGTGCCTACATATCTTCACTTGTAAGAAGTGGAAAATCAGAGCATTCGTAGTTCGTGGGACTACGGGTAAAGAGGGGATTGTGCTCGCCAAGATCATCGCAATCTTGTGCCTACGTATTCTCATTGATAAATGAGAAATCAGAGCAGCCGTAGTTTGGCTAACTACGGTAAAAGGGTTGGTAAACGAACGAGTGTTTAGGTCGCATTCTAACTGCTAAACGTTGGCTTGTCTGCTCGCTAGGGGAGGCTGAAGCATGAGTTTGTTATGCGCGAAAGAAAGGATTAAACAATGGTCTTTGAGAAAAGGTGTTTTGGCTGGAAATCGCACTAGGGCGAGGAATTTGTGTTTATCGTGTTGGATGTTTTAGTTAGAGGATATATTTGAATAGGTTTAAGGTTTCGATCGCACGGGGGCGAGGAAGAGGAGTTTGGTTAGGTAATTTGATGGAGAATGACGACTATTCGATAAACGAGACGTCAGCCTCGCAATCAATTAATCGGGATGTTATTGGAATGCTAGATCCCAACAACACCTTTTTCATTCAAATAATTACGGAATATGTTTGAGAAAGATTCATTCGCACGGGGGCGAGAAAAGAGAATTGGGTGAATATTTAGGAGAATGACGACTACTCGATAAACGAGACGTCGGCCTTGTAACCAATTAATCGGGATATCGTTGGAATGCTAGATCCCAACGATACCTTTTTCATTCAATTAATTAGGAAATTGTATTTGAATGGACAATGGCGGTATTTTTCCAAATAGTTAGGGCGCGTGTTTTTTGAACGAAAATTCGAATGACACGCTACCTAAGGCGTACGCCTCAATAGTTGTTATTCAAGAATTCAAGGAGTGCGAGACTCCAAGAACTCAGTTCTTTCGTAATTTGATTAAGAAATGATTTGAGTTTGACGTATGGTTTATAAGAGTATATGAGGTTTAGACTTGATAGCACGAGGATGATGAACGAGGTTAGACGGGTTGAAAAATTAGGAGGAATGACGACTATTCGATAAGCGAGACGTCGGCCTCGCAACCAATTAATCGGGATATCGTTGGAATGCTAGATCCCAACAATACCTTTTTCATTCCATTAATTATGAAATATATTTGCTGGAAAGTGAATACTTATCCAAATAATTAGAGGAGGTATTTTAGAAACGAAAATTCGAACGGCACACCATTCAAGGCGTACGCCTCAATAGTAGCCACTCTCGAATTCGAGGAATGCGCGACTCCAAGAATTTGATACTTTCATAATTTAGTTTAATAAAATAATTTGGATTTGATGTAGCTAGGATTAGGATTTGCCTACTTTGAAAAGTTTAAACAAGGTTGGGGTGTTTTAGGGATGAAAGACGAAACGACCACAACTCGAGGCGTACACCTCGAGAACAGTCGCTTAAGGACCCAAGAAGTGCTAGACTCCAAGGATCCACCACTTTCATATGAATTCAAAAAGGAATTTTTACTTATTCTAATATAAAAATAAGATATTTGAAATGAGATAATTAATATTTAATCAAGATTAGAAAATTTGTCCTTAATGAATAGTCAACATTAAATAATTTAGTGGTCTAATTAGTATAAAATTAATTTATTAATTAACTAATAATACTCATAATCTAAAAACAATATAAGAATTAATCACTAAATTACTTTAATAAAACTAAACTAAATTGAAATACCTTCTTAATGGGCCCCAAATACCACATGTTGTGGATTCTTAGACTGGCCCGAGAAAACACGTTCAAAATTTCTATGTCCTAATCCCTTGGAAGCTTAAACGTTAGTAGACAAAAGGGTTATCTTGAAATGTTAATAACTGTGCCTTGGAAAGACATATGGCCAATGATGATACTTGCCACCTTATCCAAATATCATTAATTTAGTTAAATACATATCTAAACTTAATTAGGCGAATCTCACAAAAACATCTTCCCCAAACTCAACCTTCTCTCTCCTAGACTCATCTAATTTCCTCTCGGCTAAACTTCGTTCCCTCAAACTCACCGTAAATGTCCTCTCTTCTTCTGAACCTTCCTTTCTCTAACCCCGATTCCCAAATCCCTAAACCTAACTCTTACCAATCAATCTCCCTTCCAAAGTTCTGATTCGAACAAATGATACATACACGAAGGCGAAACGCTTTCTAACCCTGGTTTTATTACTATCTATACAACCGCAACAAATTTCTAGATTGAGATTATACTTAGTTTCATGAGTTCCGAAATCAGCGCTTTAAATTAACTGAGGCAATCGATTAACCACATCAATGACAACAAACAATCGAAATAATGAATGGAAATGGAAAGAGCGTGCATCAAAGAGGTTTAGCGACAGAGTTTTGTTCCCAACTGACCTGAAGGTATGATTTCTGAGCACTCTTTGTTCGCGTGTTTGCTTCTCCTCCTTCCTCTTCCTTATCCGTGTCCTGCTTGCTCTTGTCTTTGGATTTGAGTGATGCGGCTAAGTTCAAGTTGGCTAGAGCTTCAATGTGAAGCTCTATCAACCTTTAGAAAGAACTCTGGAGTGATTTTAGGTTTTTGTGAATTGAATTTCATAGCTAGGTTTTTCTTGTCTCTGCCGCCCCCTCTCATGAATGAAGGGCAAGTCTATTTAAATGCCCAAATTTAGGGTTTGTCTAGGGTTGAATTTTGCTGGTATCCCCATTTTTGCAAGCCTTGTAATCTTCTTTCGTAGATGCCTAAAATGTCTTGCCATATTAGTGAAACTATCATGTTGTACTTGCTGCTACCTTCTGACTTGTGTCTCTTTTGTCATTTTGTGTTATTTGAAAAAGAATGGTCCCCACTAATCTGATTTTTGCTTTCCTTTTCTTATCATAACACACATGTTTTGAATGACCTGGTGTTTTTGAATTTCAATTATGCACTAATTTGAACCCTTGGAATGATGCAGGTAGCAATTGTTTACAGCAGGGACACCATTCCTATAGCAATTTCTACACACTCAACTGATTTGTGTATCAGCCAAATTTTGGGTTTTTTGGCCTCACAAATTAAGAAATTTCTGCAACGACAAAATAAGGATAAGTGTGAATCTCCTTAAGTTTTAAATTTAATGCCCTTAACTTGGATTCGTTCCTGCCTCTGCTTCTAGTTAATATTGAGTTGTGTCGGATTCGCTTGTTATCGTCATGGTATATCATTAACTGTATTTTGTTTAACAGGTTCGGCTATCCAAATTTTGAAATCCAATCGTCATCTCAACAACATCTAACGGCCACAGATCATTATAGACTTACGTCGTTGATGGAAATCACAGTAGTTGGTGACAATTACAGCAAATGGCAACCCGGGCATGTTTGGAGTCAAGAACTTTTGTGGTTTACACCTATCATTTCTGTTAACTTCTCATCAGACAAGAAGACATGTGTGTAATCCACAACTCTCATCCTTGAATCTAAAGCTTCTGAACACGAGTGCAAACGGTAAATCCAAACATATTTTGTATGCTTTATAATTCATCAATTGCTTTTCCACTTTATCCTGATTGGGGCTTCAAAAGAATTTCAAGAACTCCTGTCAACATTTTGTTCAGTGCTGATAGCATACCTCTTCTTGGGCAGGTTTTGGTGAACCAATGTTTTGCAGAATACTGCCGGCACAAATTATGGTAGAGTGTGAAAATCTCGATGACAGATTATGATGATATTCCTGTCGCAACCACAATTCTCAGAAGATTAAGCAAAGACCACCCTGCAAGGTTGCACGTTGATTGGTTGATCATGAATTGGAAAATGCTATTGTTATTTGCTGATGTTGATGCCTCTATAACAACTGAAGTCGAATTTGATTATCAGACATATGCAATCTGTTGATTATTTCGACCTGGAATAGTGAAATGAATCATATTTGGCTGCTGGTTCTGACACATCTATTGAAGCTGCTGCAGTTGGTTTTGAGAGAAACTTTTATGGAGTTCATGGTTTTGTCTGCAGAGTTAGAGAACCACATGTGGTAAATGATGCACATAGTTCTTTTTATGGTTCAAATTTGTGTGTTGTATGTTTGCTCATGTGTGACTTAATTGTGCAGGTCAACTAATGCTATCAGGTGAAGGGAGTGTAAATGGTGGCCCCTACAAACAACATATAGTTTGAAAGAAAGAATCATTGCGTGAACCCTTATCCGTAATGATGTATCAGATGATGCCAGCACAACCTCGTACCAAGTATTTGAAACCAGCTGAGATAGAACGTAATCAGGAACAGGTAAAATTAACTTATTTGGAACAAAGTCAGTGCAAATTCTAAAATTTATTGGTGCTCTTTCATCATTCATACACTGACCAAGAAGTCTTCCCAACTGTTTAACTGTTATGATATGTTGTTCAGGTTCTACGTGTCCTAGGAATGTACAAAATAGATTTGCGAGAGGAACCTTGTTTTCTCGACTGTTATAGATGCCTCTGGCAGTCAAATAAGACGTCCATTTATCGCCCCTCAAATGCCAAGAGATTTTAGGTGCATTGCAGGCAACTTTCTTTATGGAAGAACATATATCCTGCAACTGCTTTCTTGGAGGATGGTGATAACTTCAGAGAGGCCTTGAACGCCAATTCTCCATGAAGAGAAAACGGGTCAGATGATTTAGCCGGTGAAGAAACTTGATCATCCTCTGGAGTAAGTTCAGGTACGAGGATCTCTATGTTGCTTGTTTAACATTTTTTTGCTTGTGCTGGTATCAATACCTGTGATTGAATCTGATGTTATTCCAGTTTTGATTCAACACTGCAGGATATGCTTTGCCTTTGGTAAGAGACTTATGTAGCTTGAACTGCTTAGCTTTGAATTCGTCATCAGCTCAATTTCATTGTAAGCCATCTTCTATACACCAGTCTTTCATGGATTTCTTTGTAACGTGATTTCACGTAAACCATCCTTCTTGCTTATTGATGTGAAACTTGGTCATGTAGGCGAACCGTGAATGTTTTCTCTTTATAATTATTCCTTGCGCTTTGAACAACATTTTCTGGCATTCCAGGTTGCCTTGGGAACTTTTGCCTGAAAAATGGAGGTGGACAAATGTAGAAAGGAGTCACTACTGGCTCAACATCCCAAATCAAAACTCTGTTTGGACGTTCACCAGCTGTCGATTCATCCCATCCAATCTGAAGATTGCGCCAGTGTGAATTTTTCCATCGGACAGGATCCAAATCACTAAATCCGGTAACTGTACCCGTATATCTACGTACTCCAGACTCCTCTGTTTCAAACATCATTCTAAATCTCATTCCAAAAGAAACTTGGGCGTACACGGCTCCGTTATACTTGGCCAACGGAATAACAAATTCTGAGGGGCTCGCCCTTGGATTGTAATATATAGTAAGAGGACTATTATTTGCAGCAGCATGAGCTGCAGCAGCTAAAATGCCAATATGCATATTGTCACTGGATATCACAGATGAAGAAAGCGCTGGCTGCTGTCTATTAGCACGCCTCAAACCCAAAAGAAGTTGTTGCTTTTCATATCTGATAAAAAGAACAACATCTTCGGCAAAAAGTCTTTTTGTGCTGGTAAATACACTCCAACTAGTAGTCAATAAGTATCTCTTTGGTTGCCCCCGATAACTATGTCTAAATGCCCATGAATTGTCATGAGATCTTTAGCAGCAAGCTCCTGAGCAGGAGGTTGTATTGAAAAATCCAAAGGTGGGAATATTTTCTCAGCAGCCCTACGAGGAGCAGAAAATCCACCATGAGTACTTGTGTCACTAGCTGTTAGAGTCTTGCAAAAGAATTCGGCTGGTTGACGGTTTTGTTTGAGACCAAAGTCTGATGCCAGTATTGCTTCCTTGTCATATTTGGTTGCAGGTTGAAGGGTCATCTGTGCATAGGCTTCGTCGGTTTCAGGATCAGCATGCAGGGCAACATTGTGGAGCATGCAAATCAACTTGGACGGAAGATTAGGGTAGCTAGGTATGAAAGTCAGTCTGCTTTTGCATGGAAGCTGCAACTTGCTCACTGTGTCCTTAAGAGAAGTAAACCACAAGACTTCCAACAGGTGGTAAGGAAACCAAAGGTCCGGCACAAGCATGCCATAACTCTGAATTGATTATCTTCTTTTCCCCTTGCAGGATGCGAATAGTGTTACAAATGTGCACTACAATCTGGTGATGTTATCCCAAGTTCTGTTTCAATTGGTACGCGAATACAATATCCTTTTTTTTACTGTCAAGCATGCGAAGATTTATTTTCTTGGTTCAAATGTAGTTCGACATAAGACAAAATACTCTTTATAACTCCTGTTGCTTTTTGCGTGGTGCAGAACTCTCTTTCTAACGCCTGCTATCACGATAAATTGGTGCAGTCGCTGTGTAATCAAATTTTGTGACAAATTAATTTGAACATGTCCCCGTCCTCTGTGGTGGTAATGTAGTTGCTTAGGAAGCGGTCGAGTTCTCAACGCATCATTCTTGTCTGAAGGTAATGAAATGTGCAATTTACCAATAACATCAATTTCATCAGAACCCTCTAAACTGATATATCTCTCCTTTTATAGGCCAACTAATCACTCTCCAAGGCTTTTCTTTTTCTTAAAATCTGGAACTAGGAGGACTGCAGCACGCCGTGGAACATCCACGTGAACAGGAGAGACATTGTCCCTTGTAAGTGCAGAAGCTGACTTTTACACCTTTGGGAGGTAGAACTTTCCACCCTGTCGAACTTGTTGTGATGATACCTCTTCAGGCTAAAACCGGATGCTACCCTCGTAACAGCAACACTTGTGAAACAATCACCTATCATTCATGTTTCAGAGCTTTGAAGGTAGTATTTCAAATTCCATTTGCGACTATTACCACCACTTATGCGCACACAGCTGCCTTGAATTGATAATCTCAGCAAAGCTTAGAAAAATGAGCTATCTATAAGTCCCTTGTATGAAAAAAACTCAAACGATGCTTCATGCTTTACTATATCTAAGGACTTATGTATGGGCAATGATTATGAATTTGATAGACAACTTGCTTGTGAGCTTTTATTATTGAACTTGGTGAATCTGTACTGAACTTTGTCTTCACTTTAGCTTGTTTGCGAATTTGATATTCTTGCTGTAAAATTTTCCTTTACTATTACTTACTCCTAACTCCCATTTTATCTTGAATTTTTGGCATGAGAATGATGACACTTGAAGTGAAGACAAAAGATTCGAGCCGTAAACCTTGTATTCACGAAGAGCTTTGGAAAGATGAACTCAAAATGAGGAAGAATGGGACTCTGCAGAATTTGGAGTTTAAAGCTTCCTTGCACGTTCAAATCTTTGTAGACTAGCTTATTGTGAATCTCCCTTTTTCAACCCTTTGATTACAAGCTATGTGATATTTTGTAATGCCATAAACTCTTTTGTGAACTCACAATCCACACCAATTTAGAGTGGCGTGTTCCTTGTGTCATTAGTTTGGCTTCTTAGGAATTTAAGTCTTGCAACTGGTAGATGCATCCTTGTAATTTTGAATATTTGATGATAGTGAAAGTATTGGCGATAATCCTGTTGTACTGATGATGGTTGAATTGAAATTAATATTTGTAATATTAACATTGTTTGTGAAATGGACACAAATAGCCTCACACGGCTTGTAGTAACTTGGCCATATCTTGAAAGGAACTCCTTTTTTATGGTTTGTTCTCTTATCATATCTTGGCTCCACGGTACCCAAAACTCTACAAACAACTTGTGTTCACACGTGAATTGATGTTTAGCCGTGTCTTGACAAGACTAGACCAAATCATATAACTCTCACGGGAAAAATAAAACAAAGTTTATCTTGATCCAAAAGTCTTGGTCTCGATTTGGTTAAAAGAGACCCTGGGAATGACTTGAAATTTTGCAGGCTAAATCTAAGTTTGTCACAAACTGATTTAGAATACAAACAAAACTAGACACTTGCAATCAATTTGAACACATCTTGAGGCTAAATCGACCGTGTCTAGAAGTATCATGTGATGTATCTTTGAACAGCTCAAATGAAGTGCATATCATAATTTGTAGTAAAGCTTAAACGATGTATTTGATGCCATTGACTATATCATATATGTCTGATCGTGAGAACGAGGACACACATGAATTTGAGTATAAGGGGATGGAGGTATACTTTTCATCATAAATGGCTAGAGATTATAACCATAATTTGTACACACATGGTCTTTATAAACGAAGCCTTAGAGAGTCATGGCCAGAAGTTGTGAAGCAGTAAAATTCTTTAAATGCCGAAGTAGGACAAATTTGGGGTATGACAGATGCCCCTATCTAATTGCCTTAAACCTGAGGGAATGAACTGCTGCATGGCATTCATTTTAAGGTGGAAGTCAATTAGATACAAGAGGACCCCGAAATTTGTCCGGTAAACAAGTAAACTGCAGTGAGATATACTAGAACGGGGTAGCAGGATGTGAAAGCTGAACAAGATAATATGACCTTCTCTGGGTGGTCGAAGATGTCCCTTATCCAGTAAGGTTCTTCGTGATACCAGAGCAGTATCTCTGAGAACTTGAGATTCTTCGGGTGGTCGAAGCAGTACCTTATCCAATAAGGCTCTTCGATGATACCAAAGCAGTATATCGAAACAAATTGAGATTCTTCGGGTGGTTGAAGATGTCCCTTATCCGTTAAGGCTCTTCGATGATACCAAAGCAGTATCTTGATTAAAACTTGAGATTCTTCGGGTGGTCGAAGCAGTACCTTATCCATTAAGGCTCTTCGATGATACCAAAGCAGTATCTCAATTAAAACTTGAGATTCTTCGGGTGATCGAAGCAGTCCCTTATCCGTTAAGGCTCTTCGATGATACCAAAGCAGTATCTCGATTAAAACTTGAGATTCTTCGGGTGGTCGAAGCAGTACCTTATCCATTAAGGCTCTTCGATGATACCAAAGCAGTATCTCGATTAAAACTTGAGATTCTTCGGGTGGTCGAAGCAGTCCCTTATCCATTAAGGCTCTTCGATGATACCAAAGCAGTATCTCGAACACAACTTGAGATTCTTCGGGTGGTCGAAGCAGTACCTTATCCATTAAAGCTCTTCGATGATACCAAAGCAGTATCTTGATTAAAACTTGAGATTCTTCGGGTGGTCGAGGCAGTACCTTATCCATTAAGGCTCTTCGATGATACCAAAGCAGTATCTCAATTAAAACTTGAGATTCTTCGGGTGATCGAAGCAGCCCCTTATCCGTTAAGGCTCTTCGATGATACCAAAGCAGTATCTCGATTAAAACTTGAGATTCTTCGGGTGGTCGAAGCAGTACCTTATCCATTAAGGCTCTTCGATGATACCAAAGCAGTATCTCGATTAAAACTTGAGATTCTTCGGGTGATCGAAGCAGCCCCTTATCCGTTAAGGCTCTTCGATGATACCAAAGCAGTATCTCGATTAAAACTTGAGATTCTTCGGGTGGTCGAAGCAGTACCTTATCCATTAAGGCTCTTCGATGATACCAAAGCAGTATCTCGATTAAAACTTGAGATTCTTCGGGTGGTCGAAGCAGTCCCTTATCCATTAAGGCTCTTCAATGATACCAAAGCAGTATCTCGATTAAAACTTGAGATTCTTCGGGTGGTCGAAGCAGTCCCTTATCCGTTAAGGCTCTTCGATGATACCAAAGCAGTATCTCGATTAAAACTTGAGATTCTTCGGGTGGTCGAAGCAGTCCCTTATCCATTAAGGCTCTTCGATGATACCAAAGCAGTATCTCGAGTGATAATTTTGCTGAGGAATAGTTGAGCTAAAATTCCTATTTAAAGGAACAGCGTTGTCCAAACTCTGCAGGGGAGAAATCTTCAACAAACTCTCTAGGATGACCTCTACTTGGGGAGCCATCAGAGTAATAGTTGCTGAGGATTATCATCATCAACTGCATGGTTGAAGAATGACTTGCTGGGGAGTAGAATTATTTGAACTTGTGGGGTATCAACTCTCTTCAGAGAAATACTGCCGACTTCACTAGAGGACTGACCAAGATTCTCGTGAACTGATCCTGGATCCTGCCATATTGCTATGCAATGCAATGTTTTATGATGCCCAAACATGCAACTAGGGTGCAACTGCTAGGGAGTGCACGATGCGAATGCGAAGGATATGTTAATGCTTGATATGATTATGATATGAAGCTGTATGTCGTGCTTATGATAATGCAGCGACCAGGTATGCAGGGGATAAAATCCTGTCGGGGACATCACCAGGAATTGGATTCGCTAGTCGCCAAATGGTCTGGACTTTGGTTATTGGGGATGCCAACGAGGGTGAACTTTTAGTGGTTGCCAATGAAGACTGGACTTTTAGGGTGAATTTAAGGCGTCAATTGGAGTGGTTTTTTGATGTTGCCAACAAAAGATTGGGCTTTCGGTGGGGTAGTGAGAGGATTAGACTACTCGACATCCCAAATTTAGATACTTCATGACGACCGGGGGAATTAATTGCCCCCGTTTAGTTCTTGAACTCGATGCTGGGGGGAACCACGCCATATAAACCCTTTAGAACGACAAAGCTTTTCATGATGACAAGCCGGGGCAGCTGACGACTAATTCAAAGCTTCTACCTGTTGACATTTTTCTTGGGGACCATCTATTTTCCCCAATATCTTCGAACATCAAAACAAGCTCCATACCTTGTCAAAAATTATATATTTTTTTTATTATTTTTTTTAGTCATCATATTTTTTTAGCTGAAGTTTCGAACACAAATTATCAAAATAAAAATTAATTTGCAAACAATCGGATAAAGTAAAAGAGTGAGCACAATTTAATTGAGAAATCTCTCTTTATATTGATTTGACCCTTGAATGGGTAAATATACAAAGATGTAATCCCTTAATGAGGTGACTACAGTGCAAGAAAAAATGTAATGGCAAAAATTAAAGCCTCTTTGAGTCTTGACACTGCTATAGTCCTTATAACCTTGGAAGTCTTCAACACCTTGCTTCACAGGAGAAGAAAATGGCCGGATTAATCATGTCTCTTGATAATGTACTAGGGTTAAGTGATCATGCATAGTGGATACTTTGCCTTGGAATTTTGCCCCTAACTTTTGCCTGGATCGCCCTTTCGGGTTTTCAATCCACCGGGACGCCCTTTTTTGCCTGAGCCGCCCTTTCAGGTTTTCAACTCAGCAGGCTTATTCTTATTTTATCCCTAATTTTTGCCTGAACCGCCCTTTCGGGTTTTCGGTTCACCGGGATAGCCAATTTTGCCTAAGTCGCCATTTCGGGTTTTCGACTTAGCGGCTTTATTATTCCACTTTTTTAGGCAAAGTATCGTTTGACCAAATCTGCATTCACTGGATAAGGTAACTCCTCCCCATCCATGGTTGCGAGCTTTAGGGCACCACCAGAGAATGCCTCTGTTACCACATATGGGCCTTCATAGTTTGGCGTCCATTTGCCCCTAGATTCATTATACATAGCCATGATCCTCTTGAGTACTAAGTCTCCTTGCGCGAATGTCCTGGGATGCACTCTTTTGTCGAAGGCTCTCTTCATTCTTCTTTGGTAAAGCTGGCCATGGCATATGGCTGTCAAGCGCTTTTCCTCAATGAGATTAAGTTCTTCAAACCTCGTTTTTACCCATTCGGCTTCATCAAGTTGAGCTTCCATTAAAACCCTCAGAGAAGGGATTTCGACCTCTATTGGGAGAACTGCCTCCATGCCATAAACCAACGAGTAGGGAGTTGCCCCTGTTGAAGTTCGTACGGAAGTACGGTAGCCGTGTAATGCAAAGGGTAACATCTCGTGCCAATCTTTGTATGTAACCACCATCTTCTGGATGATTTTCTTGATATTTTTATTGGCTGCTTCTACGGCTCCATTCATTTTGGGTCTATATGGTGTCGAGTTATGGTGTTCTATTTTAAAACTAGCGCACAACTCGTCCATCATTTTGTTGTTGAGATTCGACCCATTGTCAGTGATGATGCGACTGGGCACTCCATATCTGCATATGATGTTGTGTTTCAAGAAGCGGGCGACTACTTGCTTAGTAACGTTGGTATACGAAGCAGCTTCAACCCACTTGGTGAAATAGTCTATAGCCACAAGTATGAAGCGATGTCTGTTTGAAGCTTTTGGTTCAATCATCCCAATCATGTCTATTCCCCACATGGAGAAGGGCCATGGTGAGGTTAAGACGTTCAATGGAGTGGTGGGTACGTGAATCTTATCAGAGTATATTTGGCACTTGTGACAAGTTCGGGCATGATGGTAACAGTCTGCTTCCATGGTAAGCCAATAATAGCCCGCCCTCAATATTTTCTTTGCCATGGTGTGTCCATTCGCATGAGTTCCAAAGTAGCCCTCATGAATGTCCCTTAGAATCTGTTCAGCTTCACGTTTCTCTACACATCTAAGCAAAACAGTGTCATGGTTGCGCTTGTACAATACATTTCCGTTGAGAAAGAAGTTGGATGCCAATCTTCGCAGAGTTCTTTTGTCGATACCTAGGGCTCCTTCAGGATATTCGTGCTTTTCAAGATATCACTTTATATCATAAAACCACGGCTTTTCGTCTACGTCTTTATCAACATTCAGACAATGCGCGGGCTCTTCAAAGCGTCGCAAATCAATAGATGGTCTATGATTTGGCCATATCAACTTGTACATGGATGCCAGAGTTGCCAAAGCGTCAGCCATTTGATTCTCTTCTCGAGGTACGTGAGCAAAAGTGATATCATCGAATCGGGGAAGCAATTTGGCCACATAATCCCGGTATGGAATTAGATTTGCATGCTTGGTATCCCAATCGACTCTTATCTGGTAAATTACTAGAGCAGAATCCCCAAACACATCGAGAGTTTTGATTCTCAAGTCAATGGCTTCTTCTAGCCCTAGTATACATGCCTCGTACTCTGCTATATTGTTAGTGCACGGGAAGCAAAGCTTGGCCGTAAACGGCAAGTGAAATTTTTTGGGAGATGTAATCACTGCCCCAATTCCGTGCCCATAAGAGTTAGAAGCACCATCGAACATAAGAGTCCATCGCTCCCCTGGTTCTGGTCCTTCATCTGGCCCTGGCTCTTCGTAATCTATTGCCATCATGATATCCTCATTCGGAAAGTCAAATCTCAAAGGTTGGTACTCTTCCACCGGCTGATGGGCCAAATGATCTGCTAACACACTACCCTTTATAGCTTTCTGAGTGGTGTACTGGATGTCGTATTCAGATAGAAGCATTTGCCACCGGGCTATCCTACCGGTGAGAGCAGGTTTCTCGAAGATGTATTTGATTGGATCCATCTTGGAGATTAAGTATGTGGTGTGCGTCAGCATGTATTGTCTGAGTCGTCTAGCAGCCCATGCAAGTGCACAACAAGTCTTCTCAAGCAAAGAGTATCTAGTCTCACAGTCGTTAAACTTTTTGCTGAGATAGTATATAGCATGCTCTTTCTTGCACGTATCATCTTGTTGTCCTAATATGCAACCCATGGATTCTTCTAGCACAGTTAAGTACATAATGAGAGGCCTTCCAGAAACTGGTGGTATCAAGATCGGTGGTTCTTGCAAATATTCTTTGATTGCATCAAATGCCCCTTGGCACTCATCATTCCACACAACCGGCTGATCTTTCCTGAGTAATTTAAAAATTGGCTTGCAAGCGGCTGTGAGATGTGAAATAAATCTTGCGATATAATTCAACCTTCCCAGAAATCCACAGACCTCCTTTTCGGTCTTTGGTGCAGGCATGTCCTGAATCGCCCTTACTTTATCAGGATCCACCTCAATCCCTTTCTGGCTTACGATAAAGCCCAACAACTTTCCAGACCGCACCCCGAATGTACATTTGTTGGGATTAAGTCTCAACTTGAACTTCCTTAGTCTAGCGAACAACTTTTCCAAATTAACCAAATGTTCCTCTTCAGTCTGGGACTTAGTGTCGCGGTGAAATTTGGATACCAAACTATTGATTAGTCTGAATCGTTAATTCATTTTGCAACCGAACTTTGATTTGTCCAAAGGAAGGGATAAAAATCGAAATTCCCACAATGCAATGCAAATGTAAGGTTTAGAGAGTTATAGGTTCGGGGGTTGGTTAAACTTAGGGAAGGTACTAGCATCCTAAGTTTCTGTAGTACTCTACAGGAACCTCTTGTTTTATGTTTGTTTACTGCTAAGTGTTTATCTGCTTAAGGGATTAGAGACCCTAGTGGTTTATTTCTAAGTATACTCGATAAGATATCGCATCTTATGCCTACATATCCTTACGGGAGTGGAATCAGAGTATCTGTAGTTCCCCTAAAGGGTTAGAGGAGTCCTTTGACTGTGGTCAAAGTTCCTACGGGTTTAGGGTAGTTGATTGATTGAGTTTAGGAGAAGAGATGAGTCTTCATATTAAGGGAGAGATAACCACCACAAATGTAAAGGAGGTTGTAGGAAATGGTCTTTGCATCGTCTTAAGAAAAGGTCTTACATACTCGGATGGTCGCCAAGTATGCCTTTGTCGTTCTTAAGGCAAAGTCCCTACATGTTTGATTGTGTTGTTGCGGGGTGGATATTATATCTCGCTTAAGATGATTAACATCTATTCTCTGTTTGTGTTTGAAAAAAAGTTGTATTGTGTTGATTGTTTTGTTTCTATGTTGTAGAAAGATTAAGACAAGGTCCTTCCTATAGGGTAGGTCCTAAACTTAAGCGATCAACTTGAAGAATCAAGGATCGAAGGGAATATGGTGCAGATGATGTGCAACTACACACAACGTTGGATTATGTGTAGGTTTTTCCTTTGGACGGAATGCGATGTATGAATAGATAAATAATGTAAATGGCGGTAAATAAATTGCGGAAATGTAAACCATACACGTACGCATGAGAGCGCTATGTGAGTGTGTGAGTTGTGAATAAAGAAAGCGGAAATAGTAAAGTATACGCATGAAAGCGCTAGGTGTCAGTGCATGTGTGTGTGCACGATTAAATTTTACGATGTTGATTATTTTTAATCAAGATTGATTTAAAGGGAGGAGTTGAATTTAGGCGAAGGTTGAATTGTTTTAATTGGTTAAATTAGTTTATTCGTGGGATTGATTTTAAGCGAGATTAATATTATTAAATAAAAACTTTGATTTTAATTTTATGAGAAATGTTGGCGAGGTTGATTTTATAAAAAGGTGGTATTAATTATATTAGCTAAGATATCTAAGAGGTTTTATTTTTATAAAATTAATCTAAATGTGAAGAGGGTTTATCTTTAAGTAGAAATTGTTATTATAATATATTAAATTAAGTTAAAAGATTTTTCATAACAGAGTTTTTAGTTATTATTATAAAAATTATTAATTATATAAATGGTTGTTTCATTATTATTTGTTTTTTGTTTTCAAATTATTCTAAATATAAAATATATCTTTTAGAGGGTGAACAAATAGATTATTTTAAAATAAAAGATTTAAAGAAGTTAATTAGTTAAAAAAACTTAATTTATTAAGAAGTTAAATTTAAAAAGGTTATCGGTTGTTTGGAAAAGGTTATTAATTATTATTTTTTTTTATTTATTCATAAAAGTCTGATTATGGATTTAGATTAATTAAGTTAATAATTATATTAAAGGGTGGATTAAAGGTGTATCTAAAAAAAGTTGGTTAATTTATTTTTTTAAAAAAAAGATGATTTAGATCTAAAAGTGGGTTAATTAACTGATTAATAAAATGAGATATATTAGTTTAATTTTATATATAAAAAGGTTAATTAATCTGTTAAGAAAACTAAAATGGGTGATTTAAGCGTGATTAGTAGTGAGTGTGGTGATGTTAGTGTGATTATACATATTTACTGAATTGCAAAATAAACAAAATTAAAAAACAACACAAAAATGCATAACCCTAGCCGTAAATCACATCGCCTCCGTCTCCTTCGATCTCGACTATTCTCCTTTTTTTTCAAACGCGATCATCCTCCTTCGTTCCATCTCTTTCCATTTCCCGAACCTGAAATCACATCAGAAGCATCAATAAGTTAATAACATGGATAAGGATAGAGTTTACCGAGGATTGGTGGTAGCGGCGGTGTTGGAGACAGCAAAGGCCTGAGCGGTAGTGGTTTCCGGAGGAGCGTGGCGGTTCGCGGCTTTCTGGTGATGGATTCGCGGCATCGATGATGAAAGAAGATAGGTGCTCTCTTCACGAAACTATTTAAGGTTTTATGATTTTTAGGATTGTGTGTGAATTTGGGATTTTCTGTTGATATCGTTTTTGTGTTTGTGGATTTCTGCAATTTTCTGTCTCCCTTCTTCATCTCAATTTCCTCCTTCTTATAGATGGCTGAGTGAATCGAATAGGTTAATAACAATAACTAATTTCCTTTTTGGTTTAGGAAATGTCTGAAGCATGCTGTAACTTTTTGGAAACAATTTGATTGGCTTTTAAATCTTGCTGTTTTCGAATGACCATGTCTGATTGTGTCTCAAAATTTTCCATCTTCGACTGATTTCTCTTGAAACATGTTTGGAATAATATCTTTAAATGTTTGGCTTTGTGCGTAAATTTCAGTCTTCCTCTGACTTTGGTACTTTAAAGATTGTTTTGGAAAGCAATGATATGCTCAAATAAACTTGAATATGTGCTAAGGATTGTCACATTATCATTCATTCTTGTATTGATGACTTTTCCCCTTTTGTTTGCTGCAGTCTAAATCGGGACTACGTGGCCTGATGGTGGCGGTCTTAAAACTCTTCTAAAATCTCTGAGCTCCCCTTTTCGATATGCCAACAACACAGGACCATTTCATCTTTCTTAATCGGTGGCTATGGCTTGGGAAGCTTCGGTGAGGAGAAGTTTATGGCCGTTCTTCATGTGCGAAGCTTTGATGGAAAAAGGTGGCGAATTGCGGTTGAATTGGCTGGTGCTTGCTGAAATGCTGGAGTGCTGAAATGCTGATGTTGAAACATTGTGATGAATGCTTGCTATGCTGATATTCTGCTGTCGTGAATGTAATGTTCGCAGGATGGATTCAGAAATTGATGACATCGTAAGTTGGTAGTTGTATGCCTTTGGTTAAACTCGTCGTGTTTTGAACTTGTTCTATAACCCAATGTATTTGTAATGGTCTGTAATATGGAACTTGCAGATGACAAAGACCTGCTTTGGTTGGTGAGGTACGGTTGTTATGGCTAGCAGTTGTTCACGTTGGTAAAGACTAACTAAACGAGTCATGGCTTCCTGCTAGGTCTGTTCTGGTTAATTCTCCAATTGTCGGTGGAAAATGCTATGCATATACATTGCTTTTTCGTCTGATGCTATTAGTCATTCATAGTTGCCATTACTGCATTTTTGGGTGCTTTGATTCTGAAATATTTAGAAGCTTATTGATTGCCTCAAAATGACTATTTTATGTACTGAAGTACACAAATTTCCAACAGAGTTCCTAGAAGCTTTTCGTACATGCAGAGGGGTGAGTTGCATTAATATGTGGCCATCTGGAATTCAATCATTATTCTTCACAAGTCCTCGGCCTTGATCCTCTTTAGATTATGTCAAAAGTTCATTTAGTTAGACTTGAATTAAAGTTCTTCCTGTGACATTGTTTATGCATTACTTTATGTCCTGTGAATTGATGATATATTTGAGCATTGTCCTTGTTAGTGATTGCGTGACTGACATATTCCATATCTTGTTTGATGAGTATTGCTTATAATTGATGATGATGAGTTTATATTTTTGAATGTTTGATGTGCCTAGTGTAATATTTTGCTGCCGCGTACTGACGATGCGCTGTAAGGCTGGCCTTCTCCTCTTTCATTTTTCTAGACTTCATTTACTTTCTCGCGGCATTCGCCGGTGCCGCTGACAAGTGCGTGTGAGACAACGGTGATTTGGCTCTTATCTCGTGTACATTGGATGTAGGTGTTGATGGATCAATTCGACCTTCTACAAGTTGTTGCAGCTGCTAACCCCGCCAGCAATCGTATAAGCTCACTAGAAGAATACAACATGTTTGAGGTAATCCTGTTTCGCAAATGTTAAGTGATCCTTGAATCTGCAACTGCATATTTGCTCAATGATTTTCTCCTGATTTTGTTGCAGGTTTGGTTCCGGATGAATGGTGAAGTCTCTCCTACAGGCTGTATTTAAAGTGGTGTTCTATGCTTGCCAGGTTTCCGAAGCACACTAAATATGACTCAGCTGTCATCTGTATCGCATATTCGCAGCCTACCATCAACTTGTGTGGTTACATTATCTTGGAGAACTCTAACTCAGCAAACCAATTCCTACTTGCAAATAATTCTGGAGCAGGTGCGACGAGCATGACCTTCTCAGCTTGCGTATGTTATTTGACTTTCGGCTTTACTTTGAACTTATCTTCTGTGGTAGCTTTTTCTTCTCTCAATCTGTTCATATTTTAGCTGACAATTCACTCTGATATTTGTGAAAGCTGACGTGAACTGATAGGAAAATTCTTCGGTAATAGTGCTGATTCTGGGATACTGCAATGGCTGCTGCAAAGCTTGCTGATGTTGATGGTGCTTTTCAATGGTAGGAACAACATTTGCAAGAGTTTTTGTTTATCTTTAGAATGGGCATGATGACCCTGTTGGCTTTGCCGTGTTGTTGGAGAAACCACAAAGTATTAACTGATAACGTATGCTCCATGCTTTTGATAACTTGATCGTTAACAGCCTGATTTCCTATTACTGTTTCAGGTTTGTGAGTATATTGGGAAGACGGCTTTGGATCATGCTCAACACACAGAGTAAGGTATAAGGTCCTGCTTGGATATTCTAGGTTCTGCACACATTTGGGTAATCAAAGTCAGCACGATCTCTTCTACTGCCATCATCGTCAATCCTCGACAATTATAAGGCTCATGCTACGCACCACAACGAGGGTCCTGAAAGTTGGCCTTGTGGTTTTCTTGGGAGTGTTATTTAAAAAAGGGACCTTCTGTAGCTAAATGCATCTTGTATTGAACCTTAAGTAGTGGTCTTAGTATTTTTTTTAATTGGTCTTAGTACCAAAGGCATGTACATTGTGAGTATGCTTTTAACTTTTGGAATTGCCTCAAAGCTGTCATTATCATAGTTCTCGGCTTGGATAAAATAAGTCAAGATGGATAAGTGCCTTGTATGGAAATGCTCCCTGTATGTATTTAGAAATGAATGCATGGTTCTTCTTCCTTCTTTATGTGGTTAAGACCTTGCTTATCACTCAAATTGGGTTTAATGACAATATGTTTGCATCGCCATTTCGTATTTGATTCGATGAAACTTCTAATTCAATGCTTCTAGACACAAATGACCAGCATCCGAAAGAACAAAAAGGAAACCACCCTCTCGCATTAGGGATTCAAACTTCTAGCTATCTAACTCTCAAATCCTTGGTAGCTCGTAATGAGAGTAGACATGCCAACCCTGATCACAAACTCCATATTTGTCATAAATTTGCTCCTTGCATCTGATTCCGAATATCCTCAATAATCAACCGTCCTGGTATCATATGATATTTTTGTCCTAGAATCCTCTTAATAATTTGCCAAGTCCAATGTAACCCTCAAATGTAAAATCAATCCGGATCTCTGCTTCCTTGAGACATGACCCACGTCTTTGACGTATTTAATAATGAGCAAGAAAATTATCTCCACTCTGCATCTGCACAATTTGGTTAGTCGTAAAAACATAAATAAAATAAAGTCAAATAATAGAAAAATGCGCAAAAAGAGGTGGGATTTTATGGTCAAAAATTAGGGTGCAACAGATGCCCCTATTTAAGTTACTTCTATCCGGAGATATGGAGATCGAAATCTCCGTCTCGAAGAGATAGGAGGGACTTAAATACAAACATTGCACGAATTTTTGGCCCTAAGATGTCACCAAATGCAAATGACATGCAATGATATGAAATGGAAGACATGGTCCCGTGGAGAAAAGAAATCACAGGGGGAAACCAGACGCAACACACGGGAAGAACAGGCTCAACAAAACGGGACTCTGCGAGAAAAGATTGACAATCACAAGGTGTTTGTAGATATGTTGCAAAGGCACTAGTGAGAAAAATCCAATTAAAGATCCTACTGCATATGTCAAATGTAATGATCCCAAGATATCATTCGGAGAAGTCTATGTCGAGTCTGGTAACTTCACGTAAGGATGCTTTTGTCAAAGTATATATTGTCAAGAACTTCTGGGGAATCTGCTGTCAAGATTAACCAGGGAATGAAATGGTACCACCTACTGTCGAGGTCTTCTGGGAATCTACTGTCAAGATTAACCAGAAAATGAAATGGTACCACCTACTGTCGAGGTCTTCTGGGAATCTACTGTCAAGATTAACCAGGAAATGTAAGATGTTTGAATGATTGTTGTTGGAAAAAAAAAACTTCCCCGAGCATCATGATATGGGAGTCATGCGCCGGTCTCGGTCTCTGATGTCAAACTTCCCCTTGCTCCATGGTATGGGAACCATGAGCTGGTCTCGGTTCCTACCCAAAATGATGGAAACTCGTGAGAGCGTCATCAAAGAGGGGTTGTAAATTTGTAGATTGTAGATTGTATGTTGTAAATTGTAGTGTTGATGTAGAATTGTTGATGTAAATGTTGTAGATGTAATCTGTAATTGTAGAATTTGTAGATGTAATTTGTAAATTGTAGATTTGTAGAATAATTTGTAGTTGTAGTTTGTAAAGCTTCACCGGAGATCTTCGGAAGAGATGTGGGTCGGTTGAATTGTAATGTATGTCTTCTCAAATAAAGAGAGACTATTGTGATAAACTTCTTCGACTTCTTCGGGGAGATGTCACTTGAAGGAAGTAAACTTATGTAATGAGCTCACTAGGGAATAGATTCCTGAAGAGTATCTTGTTGTAGTTGTAAGTGTGTGAACTTCTTGAGGTGAACGTTTCTCAAATAAAGAGAAAACATCTGTGAAGTCTTCGATGAACCACTCTGGTGGATTTCCGGAGAGGTGCCATTTGACGAGTTGATAATCTTGATAACCCATTGGGGATATACAAACTGTTTTGAGGAGACCGTCCTTTGTCGTTTTGATCAAAACAAGTTGCTCAACTAAAGAGGTTGCTCAGATAAAGAGGTTACTTGCAAACCAGATGTAGATTGTTGGAAAGATGTCTTGTAATATCGTTGGAGAAATATTTGTCTTCAACAAATGTCTTCATGAAGACTTTTCCTGTGGAGCAGAGTGTAAAATAAATGCACACTCATCCGTGTTGAGCAGTTTGGAGATGTCCACAATGTGATTGTCAAGGACCAAAGTTCAATTCAGGAGATAGCTGAAGAGAAACTGTCAAGCAAGACTCGGCCATTGAGGTATGAACTCAAACGGGGATGTACTAAAGCAACCGTCTTCCACGAGGATTGAACTTCGTGGGGAAAATAGAAATATCGCGCTTTTTTGCCTAAGGGTGCCAACTCTACTTGGAAGGAGAAGACACGCCCAACTGTTTGTAGATAGACACGACCAAAGCGACAGAATAACAATACACACAAAGATGCGCAAATGCAAATGTTATGTTATCTATTTATATGATATGTGTATGCTTATGCTGACAAAACAGACGAAAGCAACGAACGGAGATGGGATAAACATCTCGAAACAAACATCCGACCAATCCTCAAAGATAGAAGTATCACTGGGGATGTGCGGAGAACCAGATATAGGATTCCAATCCTGCTTCAAAGCTTCAAAAACTTCTTTTGGGGAATAGAGATTAATCCATTTGGGGATACAACACCTTGATATTGCTGAAGAAAAGAGGTTTCGTGGGGATAAAGTAAATATCCATTTCAGAGGGGAAACCTGGATAACATAGTTGTTGAATATGTCGTAGAAACTTCACGGGGATGAAATAACATCCGCCTCGCTGGAGAGATCCACTAGGGTGTACAGTAACAACCACTTCACTGGGGAAATGAAGTTCAAGAAGATCTATTGAGGAGTAAAATACGTCCACTTCACTGAGGATTAAAATAGCATCTACTTCATTGGGGAAGTGAAGTTAAGCAAATCACTAGGTGCTCTTGCATCGAAAAGTTTCATCGAAGAATTGTCATGACCACCAAAAATAAAATTTATTGGGGACATGAAGAATGCTATAAGAACAAGGTAATTCTGGCTTGATGAATTGTGTAGTAGTCGCCCTTTTGGACAAAACTTGTTATGCGGGAAAGATAATCTTCGCGTCTCAATTGCCCCAAGTCATATGAATATGAGAAGAAGTTATTCCAAGAGGATTTTACAGAAAAACAAGGCGTCCCAATGTTTTCAAACTCTTAGAGAGATTCGTTGAATCTCGACATAACGGACCCTGATTGACGATATGGCGAGTCTTCAATCTTGCTCTAAAGGTGAAGTCAAACCTGAGCAGACCATTTGGAAATAAACTTGCCCCAGTTTAGCAGAGTCTTCGAATTCCAATAGGATACACTTGATGATGACGCTTGTATGTAATTTTCTATGATATCAGGCCGAATTAACACGCGTGAAATGTTATTACTGAAACTGTTAATGCAACATATGTGTCTGTCTTGAAGTTTTGAAAAAGAGATATCACGACCACTTATGACAAAGTCACTAGTTAGGACATGAATTAATTTATAAGCCAATATAAATAGTTGAGCATAGCTCATAGGAGTCAGGAAACGTTATCTCATTGAGTATGCTTTCGAAGTAAACCTTACTTCAATTAGGACTTTCAAGGGTTATATCAAGGTTTAGTTTACGATTTGTAAAACAAAAGGAATAAGGGCCAAAGCGTATTTGTACCCACCCATTTTGAAATATGTTCACTATTTGGAAATATTTTAAGTGTTTAATCAAGCTGACTGAAAATTTCTGCCCCAAGTTTAAAAATGAGGTTGAAAGGGGTTAAAAAGGATTTAACTTCCTTTTGTCTTTGGTGTTTAGGAGGTTTGAAACAATGCCTTGCATCATCAGTAGGTTTTTATTCGAAAGCATACATCGAGAGATCCTACGTTTTACTTCATCATCATCCTCCCAATTCTTCACCGAAGTGAGAAAGAAATCGGGTGATTTTGGCATTATAACAAAACATTTTTAAAGAGTGAAACGAATGGGTTTCCTTAAGACAAACATTTATTGCATTACTTATTCAAACTAAACAAGTTCTCACATGCTAATTATGCTTTTAACCAAAGAGTAAATAAGCAGACAAAATAAACAGCTGATCATAACGGCGTTCCATTCAAGACTGGGTTTCTTCTTTTGAAAGTCAACTCTTCATTATCAATCATTTCTTGCACTTTCCCTTGGAAAACTTTACATTCTTCAATCGAATGCCCCAATGCTCCATCGTGAAATTCGCAGCTGGCATTTGAGTCGAACCACGGTGGTCGAGATTTCATGATTCTAGTCTTTCTAGGTGTCATCACTGAGTTTCTGGCAAAGTAAGACCATAGCTGACGGTAAGTCATTGGGATAAGATCAAACCATCGAGTTTCTTCCTTCGGAACGCTTAGAGGTACCTCATGCTTCTGAACCCGTCTTCGAACTTGTCGATTCTGATGTTGATTTGGAGGAGTCAATCTTCGTTTATGAGGTAGTCGCTGCTCGCGCTGAGCAGGCGCTGCATATTGATGTTGAGGTACTGGATCTGGATCTGACAGGATTTGATGGGAGTCCTGAATTGCATTGACGTCAACACTTCCTTCCTCTTGGGAATCATCAACTGAAATCTCTTCGTCAGTTTGGTTATTCAAATCATCTTGAATTCTTCCACTTTTGAGTGCATTCTCGATGTTTACTCCGACTTCTATAATCTTGGGGAAATCCAATGGTATAGCTCCTACCATTCTAACATAATAAGAGTCTGGCAGTGTTCTCAGAAACATCTTGTTTAAATCCTTCTCGGGAAGTGGTGGATGAACTTGAGATGCTAACTCCTTCCATCGTTGGGCATATTCCTTGAAAGATTCATCGTCATTCTTACTCATGTCCATCAATTGATCACTGTCTGGAGCCGCGTCCAAATTATAATTGTACTGCTTTATAAAAGCATCAGCTAAATCTTTAAAAGACTGAATACGACTCCTTTGTAGCTTCGTATACCACATCAAGGATGCCCCAGATAAGCTCTCTTGAAAGCAATGAATCATCAACTCGTCGTTGTCAACATAAGCAGCCATCTTCCGGCAGAACATCGTCAAATGATCTCTTGGACAACCAGTACCCTTGTACACTTCAAAGACAGGCATCTTAAACTTCGGAGGAATAATTACACCTGGAACCAGACATGAGTCACGAGCATTAAAATCATATGTATCAGCTTCTTTTGTCATCTTTAATTGCTCTTTGAGATCACAAAGTTCTTTCTCCATTACATCCACCTTCATCTTAGTACGAACATTCTGAAGATTAGGTACATTTTGTAGGGGATGGGAAGCTTGAACAACCAAGTTGTCTTGCACAGGATGAGGTTGAGTAGGAACATCCACTTGTTGAACATTGTCGTCAGAAGGAAGATCGAATAACGGATTAGTCACAACTCTGAAGCCAGTCATAGAATCCATATCTTTGTTCTCTTTTCTATCCTTCGATAATACTTCGAGCTTGGTCAGATGGTCGAGATGTCAACTGACAGACAAAGACGGAAAATTGAATGAGGACATAGAAGAGAAGAGACACATGCAAATGCTAATGCTGGATGCATGATGCGAGAATGCATAATGCTAATGCAAGAATGTAAGGATGAGATTTCATGGAACTCAAGTTCTTATAAACATTACAGAGTACCAAAGAAGATCATTTTAATATTTTTTATGTATATATTTTATTTTATCGGATTACAAATAAATATTCTCTTAAGAGTCCTAACATAATAGCTAAGTAAAAGCTAAGAAAGCCCTAAGGAAGTCCTTCATCTTGTTTGTTGATTTGTTCCTCCACTTGGATCTCCTTGAAGGTAAGCTTGTCCATGATCAAAGTCTAAAGAGTAGTTTGATAGAGGAAAATAAATCCTCCATCCCTTCTTTTGCTCTTGTTGGAAAATGAGAAATGAATCCCTTGTTTACTTGGATCTTTGATGATGATGAGAGTCTTTTGAACTTCTAATGATCCTCCATGGTAGGGGAAACTTCTCGTATGTGTCCTTTGGAGTTTCTTGATTCCTCAATTGATTCCCTTAACTTCCTTAGGTCATCCAAGCTAGGACTCTTAAAAGAATATTTCAAAAATATTTTCTATTTGTAATCTATGTTGGTTTTGTAATGTTTATAAATAAACTAGGAATTCCATGAAACCCTAATGTGATATGATGCTATATGAATGCAGCAAACACAAGTAAACACATAAGGACACAAAGATAAACAAACAAGGGGGACCCTAGGTTTGCAACGAGCCTGGAGCAAGGGTATACCCATTCCCAAAAGGATGATGGACTAGAGGTTGTTTGTACCTGCAGAACAAGGTTCTAATGAGGTTCTCAAAGTCATTAGCCCATCTTTCGGATATTATCAACTTCCCAAGTACTCGGGGGTTAATAATATTCTCAAGAGAACTTCTTTCGAGTGTAGCATCGCGTAGCACTATTTCGGGGGTACCCCCTCATAGTCCCGCACTACGTCCTAATAAAGGCCAAAGTGGGGTTAAGGTAACTGCGGTCCTCAATATCATAGGCTCCAACATCGAATATAGTGCATGTTTTCACGATTAAAGACTCGTTTAACAATACATATTTCGAGAGGGCCTCGATTGAGCGTGATTTTCAAGTCAGCTTGGTCGGGATTCTACCCCCTATAAGCCTCTTTGAACATATCACTATCCTATCTTAATTTCACTCAAGTCCGGGTGTAGGACTTTGTCTCACCACTCAAGAGTATCAACCCAAGAATACAAACAAATAAGCAAGTAAACAAATAAGCAAATATAAGCAAATATAAAAAGCAATAAAGAAATAAAACAAGATAGGGAGACCCACTGAGAGTTCCCCAGTGAAGTCGCCATTTCTGTCGCGGTGAAATTTGGATACCAAACTATTGATTAGTCTGAATCGTTAATTCATTTTGCAACCGAACTTTGATTTGTCCAAAGGAAGGGATAAAGATCGAAATTCCCATAATGCAATGCAAATGTAAGGTTTAGAGAGTTATAGGTTCGGGGGTTGGTTAAACTTAGGGAAGGTACTAGCATCCTAAGTTTCTGTAGTACTCTATAGGAACCTCTTGTTTTATGTTTTTTTACTGCTAAGTGTTTATCTGCTTAAGGGATTAGAGACCCTAGTGGTTTATTTCTAAGTATACTCGATAAGATATCGCATCTTATGCCTACATATCCTTACGGGAGTGGAATCAGAGTATCTGTAGTTCCCCTAAAGGGTTAGAGGAGTCCTTTGACTGTGGTCAAAGTTCCTACGGGTTTAGGGTAGTTGATTGATTGAGTTTAGGAGAAGAGATGAGTCTTTATATTAAGGGAGAGATAACCACCACAAATGTAAAGGAGGTTGTAGGAAATGGTCTTTGCATCGTCTTAAGAAAAGGTCTTACATACTCGGATGGTCGCCAAGTATGCCTTTGTCGTTCTTAAGGCAAAGTCCCTACATGTTTGATTGTGTTGTTGCGGGGTGGAGATTATATCTCGCTTAAGATGATTAACATCTATTCTCTGTTTGTGTTTGAAAAAAAGTTGTATTGTGTTGATTGTTTTGTTTCTATGTTGTAGAAAGATTAAGACAAGGTCCTTCCTATAGGATAGGTCCTAAACTTAAGCGATCAACTTGAAGAATCAAGGATCGAAGGGAATATGGTGCAGATGATGTGCAACTACACACAACGTTGGATTATGTGTAGGTTTTTCCTTTGGACGGAATGCGATGTATGAATAGATAAATAATGTAAATGGCGGTAAATAAATTGCGGAAATGTAAACCATACACGTACGCATGAGAGCGCTATGTGAGTGTGTGAGTTGTGAATAAAGAAAGCGGAAATAGTAAAGTATACGCATGAAAGCGCTAGGTGTCAGTGCATGTGTGTGTGCACGATTAAATTTTACGATGTTGATTATTTTTAATCAACATTGATTTAAAGGGAGGAGTTGAATTTAGGCGAAGGTTGAATTGTTTTAATTGGTTAAATTAGTTTATTCGTGGGATTGATTTTAAGCGAGATTAATATTATTAAATAAAAACTTTGATTTTAATTTTATGGGAAATGTTGGCGAGGTTGATTTTATAAAAAGGTGGTATTAATTATATTAGCTAAGATATCTAAGAGGTTTTATTTTTATAAAATTAATCTAAATGTGAAGGGGGTTTATCTTTAAGTAGAAATTGTTATTATAATATATTAAATTAAGTTAAAAGATTTTTCATAACAGAGTTTTTAGTTATTATTATAAAAATTATTAATTATATAAATGGTTGTTTCATTATTATTTGTTTTTTGTTTTCAAATTATTCTAAATATAAAATATATCTTTTAGAGGGTGAACAAATAGATTATTTTAAAATAAAAGATTTAAAGAAGTTAATTAGTTAAAAAAACTTAATTTATTAAGAAGTTAAATTTAAAAAGGTTATCGGTTGTTTGGAAAAGGTTATTAATTATTATTTTTTTTTATTTATTCATAAAAGTCTGATTATGGATTTAGATTAATTAAGTTAATAATTATATTAAAGGGTGGATTAAAGGTGTATCTAAAAAAGTTGGTTAATTTATTTTTTTAAAAAAAAGATGATTTAGATCTAAAAGTGGGTTAATTAACTGATTAATAAAATGAGATATATTAGTTTAATTTTATATATAAAAAGGTTAATTAATCTGTTAAGAAAACTAAAATGGGTGATTTAAGCGTGATTAGTAGTGAGTGTGGTGATGTTAGTGTGATTATGCATATTTACTGAATTGCAAAATAAACAAAATTAAAAAACAACACAAAAATGCATAACCCTAGCCGTAAATCACATCGCCTCCGTCTCCTTCGATCTCGACTATTCTCCTTTTTTTTCAAACGCGATCATCCTCCTTCGTTCCATCTCTTTCCATTTCCCGAACCTGAAATCACATCAGAAGCATCAATAAGTTAATAACATGGATAAGGATAGAGTTTACCGAGGATTGGTGGTAGCGGCGGTGTTGGAGACAGCAAAGGCCTGAGCGGTAGTGGTTTCCGGAGGAGCGTGGCGGTTCGCGGCTTTCTGGTGATGGGTTCGCGGCATCGATGATGAAAGAAGATAGGTGCTCTCTTCACGAAACTATTTAAGGTTTTATGATTTTTGGGATTGTGTGTGAATTTGGGATTTTCTGTTGATATCGTTTTTGTGTTTGTGGATTTCTGCAATTTTCTGTCTCCCTTCTTCATCTCAATTTCCTCCTTCTTATAGATGGCTGAGTGAATCGAATAGGTTAATAACAATAACTAATTTCCTTTTTGGTTTAGGAAATGTCTGAAGCATGCTGTAACTTTTTGGAAACAATTTGATTGGCTTTTAAATCTTGCTGTTTTCGAATGACCATGTCTGATTGTGTCTCAAAATTTTCCATCTTCGACTGATTTCTCTTGAAACATGTTTGGAATAATATCTTTAAATGTTTGGCTTTGTGCGTAAATTTCAGTCTTCCTCTGACTTTGGTACTTTAAAGATTGTTTTGGAAAGCAATGATATGCTCAAATAAACTTGAATATGTGCTAAGGATTGTCACATTATCATTCATTCTTGTATTGATGACTTTTCCCCTTTTGTTTGCTGCAGTCTAAATCGGGACTACGTGGCCTGATGGTGGCGGTCTTAAAACTCTTCTAAAATCTCTGAGCTCCCCTTTTCGATATGCCAACAACACAGGACCATTTCATCTTTCTTAATCGGTGGCTCTGGCTTGGGAAGCTTCGGCGAGGAGAAGTTTATGGCCGTTCTTCATGTGCGAAGCTTTGATGGAAAAAGGTGGCGACTTGCGGTTGAATTGGCTGGTGCTTGCTGAAATGCTGGAGTGCTGAAATGCTGATGTTGAAACGCTGTGATGAATGCTTGCTATGCTGATATTCTGCTGTCGTGAATGTAACGTTCGCAGGATGGATTCAGAAATTGATGACATCGTAAGTTGGTAGTTGTATGCCTTTGGTTAAACTCCTCGTGTTTTGAACTTGTTCTATAACCCAATGTATTTGTAATGGTCTGTAATATGGAACTTGCAGATGATAAAGACCTGCTCTGGTTGGTGAGGTACGGTTGTTATGGCTAGCAGTTGTTCACGTTGGTAAAGACTAACTAAACGAGTTATGGCTTCCTGCTAGGTCTGTTCTGGTTAATTCTCCAATTGTCGGTGGAAAATGCTATGCATATACATTGCTTTTTCGTCTGATGCTATTAGTCATTCATAGTTGCCATTACTGCATTTTTGGGTGCTTTGATTCTGAAATATTTAGAAGCTTATTGATTGCCTCAAAATGACTATTTTATGTACTGAAGTACACAAATTTCCAACAGAGTTCCTAGAAGCTTTTCGTACATGCAGAGGGGTGAGTTGCATTAATATGTGGCCATCTGGAATTCAATCATTATTCTTCACAAGTCCTCGGCCTTGATCCTCTTTAGATTATGTCAAAAGTTCATTTAGTTAGACTTGAATTAAAGTTCTTCCTGTGACATCGTTTATGCATTACTTTATGTCCTGTGAATTGATGATATATTTGAGCATTGTCCTTGTTAGTGATTGCGTGACTGACATATTCCATATCTTGTTTGATGAGTATTGCTTATAATTGATGATGATGAGTTTATATTTTTGAATGTTTGATGTGCCTGGTGTAATATTTTGCTACCGCGTACTGACGATGCGCTGTAAGGCTGGCCTTCTCCTCTTTCATTTTTCTGGACTTCATTTACTTTCTCGCGGCATTCGCCGGTGCCGCTGACAAGTGCGTGTGAGACAACGGTGATTTGGCTCTTATCTCGTGTACATTGGATGTAGGTGTTGATGGATCAATTCGACCTTCTACAAGTTGTTGCAGCTGCTAACCCCGCCAGCAATCGTATAAGCTCACTAGAAGAATACAACATGTTTGAGGTAATCCTGTTTCGCAAATGTTAAGTGATCCTTGAATCTGCAACTGCATATTTGCTCAATGATTTTCTCCTGATTTTGTTGCAGGTTTGGTTCCGGATGAATGGTGAAGTCTCTCCTACAGGCTGTATTTAAAGTGGTGTTCTATGCTTGCCAGGTTTCCGAAGCACACTGAATATGACTCAGCTGTCATCTGTATCGCATATTCGCAGCCTACCATCAACTTGTGTGGTTACATTATCTTGGAGAACTCTAACTCAGCAAACCAATTCCTACTTGCAAATAATTCTGGAGCAGGTGCGACGAGCGTGACCTTCTCAGCTTGCGTATGTTATTTGACTTTCGGCTTTACTTTGAACTTGTCTTCTGTGGTAGCTTTTTCTTCTCTCAATCTGTTTATATTTTAGCTGACAATTCACTCTGATATTTGTGAAAGCTGACGTGAACTGATAGGAAAATTCTTCGGTAATAGTGCTGATTCTGGGATACTGCAATGGCTGCTGCAAAGCTTGCTGATGTTGATGGTGCTTTTCAATGGTAGGAACAGCATTTGCAAGAGTTTTTGTTTATCTTTAGAATGGGCATGATGACCCTGTTGGCTTTGCCGTGTTGTTGGAGAAACCACAAAGTATTAACTGATAACGTATGCTCCATGCTTTTGATAACTTGATCGTTAACAGCCTGATTTCCTATTACTGTTTCAGGTTTGTGAGTATATTGGGAAGACGGCTTTGGATCATGCTCAGCACACAGAGTAAGGTATAAGGTCCTGCTTGGATATTCTAAGTTCTGCACACATTTGGGTAATCAAAGTCAGCACGATCTCTTCTACTGCCATCATCGTCAATCCTCGACAATTATAAGGCTCATGCTACGCACCACAACGAGGGTCCTGAAAGTTGGCCTTGTGGTTTTCTTGGGAGTGTTATTTAAAAAAGGGACCTTCTGTAGCTAAATGCATCTTGTATTGAACCTTAAGTAGTGGTCTTAGTATTTTTTTAATTGGTCTTAGTACCAAAGGCATGTACATTGTGAGTATGCTTTTAACTTTTGGAATTGCCTCAAAGCTGTCATTATCATAGTTCTCGGCTTGGATAAAATAAGTCAAGATGGATAAGTGCCTTGTATGGAAATGCTCCCTGTATGTATTTAGAAATGAATGCATGGTTCTTCTTCCTTCTTTATGTGGTTAAGACCTTGCTTATCACTCAAATTGGGTTTAATGACAATATGTTTGCATCGCCATTTCGTATTTGATTCGATGAAACTTCTAATTCAATGCTTCTAGACACAAATGACCAGCATCCGAAAGAACAAAAAGGAAACCACCCTCTCGCATTAGGGATTCAAACTTCTAGCTATCTAACTCTCAAATCCTTGGTAGCTCGTAATGAGAGTAGACATGCCAACCCTGATCACAAACTCCATATTTGTCATAAATTTGCTCCTTGCATCTGATTCCGAATATCCTCAATAATCAACCGTCCTGGTATCATATGAGATTTTTGTCCTAGAATCCTCTTAATAATTTGCCAAGTCCAATGTAACCCTCAAATGTAAAATCAATCCGGATCTCTGCTTCCTTGAGACATGACCCACGTCTTTGACGTATTTAATAATGAGCAAGAAAATTATCTCCACTCTGCATCTGCACAATTTGGTTAGTCGTAAAAACATAAATAAAATAAAGTCAAATAATAGAAAAATGCGCAAAAAGAGGTGGGATTTTATGGTCAAAAATTAGGGTGCAACACTTAGCAATCATGTCATCAACGTACACTTCGATCTCTTTGTGAATCATATCGTGAAAGAGTGTTACCATTGCACGTTGGTATGTTGCCCCAGCGTTCTTTAACCCAAATGGCATTACCTTGTAACAGAATGTGCCCCATGGTGTAATGAACGTGGTTTTTTCCATGTCATCTGGATCCATCTTAATTTGATTGTAACCGGAGAATCCATCCATGAAGGAAAAAACAGAGAACTGTGTCGTATTATCTACCAACACATCAATGTGAGGCAATGGAAAATCGTCTTTAAGACTTGCTCTGTTTAAGTCGCGGTAATCCACACACATACGGACCTTTCCATCTTTTTTCGGTACGGGAACGATATTTGCAACCCATTGCGGGTATTTGGCCACTGCTAAGAACCCTGCATCGAATTGTTTTTGGACCTCATCACGGATTTTCAGAGCCATATCAGGGCGAGTTCTTCTCAACTTCTACTTGACGGCACGACACCCTTCTTTGAGTGGCAACTTGTGTACAACAATGTTCGTATCTAGACCAGGCATGTCCTGATACGACCATGCGAATACATCAGCATATTCTCAGAGGAGCCCTACCAACTTTGCCTTGACAGTATCTTGAAGAGACGCTCCAACCTTTATCTCCCTTTTATTTTCTTCTGAACCTAGGTTGATAACCTCGACATCCTCTTTATGCGGCATAATGACCTTTTCTTCTTGCTGCAGCAACCTAGCCAATTCGTTGGGGAGCTCACTCTCGTCTTCCTCATCCGCTCGGTATATTGGATGATAAAAATCATAAAGGCCTACAGCAGTGTCGATATCAAGGACCACGGTAGTGTCTCTGCATGTTTATGATTTATGCAACTTATTTAGGAAAGTGAGTGCGCGAAAGAAATGCCATTAGTTATGGAAAAAAAAATAGAAAAGAAACTGAGCAAAAATTGAATGCAAATTAAAATTTATTCATGTTAAACATGTTTTGAAACATCAGGAGGCCCGATACAAAGCTCCACTACGCCTTGGGCAGAGCGTAGGGTTTTTGAAAATCAATTAAAACTTTACTTTTGAAGAGGGAGAAACTGGGGTATTTCGATGGTCTTCCAATTCTTCAATTCTTCACCAGGTTCGGCCTGTCGGATCCAGCTTGCGGAGGCTTCTTTGTCATCCACCCCATCTTCAATTACCATGGCGGAGGTATGGTTGAAGATATGCCCAGCGCTCTTGAAGACTTCTGCTACAGGAGGAATCTGCTTCTTGCCATATGCAATTGTCACAGTGTTAGATGAAGGATGGTATCCTAGCCCAAATTTTTCGAACTTTTTAGCCACTTCCACCATTTTGCCCCAGCCTTGGGCGTTCCCTTTGTCTACAACCATCTTAGCTTCTTCATAAGATGCCATTGCTGATCTTGAACTCTGACCCTCTGAAATTCGCTGTACTGCTAATGTATTCACCATTTCGAAAGACTGAAAAGGCGTTTCCACCATTTCCCCTTCAACTTCAATGTACCTGAAGGATGTTAAGTGGCTAACCAAGATATCCTCCTCTCCTCCAATCTGAACTACTTTGTCATTACTGACAAATTTTAGCTTCTGGTGAAGGGTGGAGGTAACAGCTCCTGCATAATGAATCCAAGGTCTTCCTAATAGACAGCTGTACCCTGGAAAAATATCCATTACTTGGAAAGTGATAGTGAAGACAGTTGGCCCGATTTTTATTGGCAAGTCCACATCGCCAATCACAGCACGCCTGGAGCCATCAAAAGCTTTGACTACTAGAGCACTTGGCTTCATGCTAACTCCTTTTACTGGCATTCTCTCCAGGGTGACCTTGGGAAGCACATTCAAAGAAGAACCTGTATCCACTAAGACTCGGGATATCAATGTGTCTTGGCACTTGATAGAAATATGGAGAGCTTTATTGTGGTTTCTCTTCTCTGCAGTCAAGTCATCATCATTAAACCCAAGAAAGTTTTCGGTTGTTACGCTAGCTATCACATCATCGAACTGGGCTACGGTGATGTCTTTAGCAATATGCGCAGCGCTCAACACCTTCATCAAAGATAACTTGTGGGCCTCTGAATTAAGTAACAACGAGAGCATGGAAATTCTGGCAGGAGTCTGGTTTAGTTGATCAATCACTTTGTAATCACTTTTTCTGATGATCTTCAAAAACTCCTCAGCTTCTTTCGGTGTTACTGCTGCTTTTGGTGATGACACCTCAACAGGTGGCTCAACACTTGGTAGTTCAACTGTAGCTTTTTCTTTATTTCTAGCCGGCACTTCCACTGGTTTGGCGGCAAATAAACGACCGCTACGGGTCATCCCACTAGGCCCCACAACTGCATCGTATTTGGCAGCGTCATACTCAATCACTAGTCTATCTGGCCTCTGTTTAAAAACTTTGGGCTCAGATTCATTGACAGAATATTCTATTACCACCGGAGCTGGTCGCGCTTCTCTTTGTCTATTGATGTCATCTTCATCATACTGCATAATCACGGGTGCTGGTCGGGCGGGCCTCTGTTGAAAGGCTTCTGAAGGATCATACTGTAAGACTACTCACGCTGGTCGAAGTCGCCTTGTCGGATAAGCACTTGTTTCATCATACTGAATATCAATAGCAGACACGTTCGAATCTCTTTGTTCTATTTGTATTATCCCATGCTCTAATAACCTTTGCAGATGTTTCTTTACCACTTCGTCAGTCAAATTCTCCCCTTCTTTTTGGGGAATCATCCCACTTTTCTTCAATTGTTCTCCGATAACGACCATCGGAGTACGGACATCTTCAACATTCGTAATCAGTCTCAAACCACTATCTTCTTCCACAGCATTGACAGAAGGATCTCCATGTTTATGTAACGGATCTTTCGTAATGTTGGCACCTCTAGGTGTAAAAATGAGATCCTTGGACTCTATCAAGTCTTGCACCCTGTTTTGAAACGCATAGCAGTTGTCTATGGAGTGTCCAGGGGCTCCCTTATGAAACTCGCAATGGGCATTCGCATCATACCCAGGGGGATATGGAAAGTTTGTTGGACGTAAATCTCGCAATGTTAAGTGTCCACTCTAATTTAGCTGAGCAAAGATCTGCCCATATGACATAGGCAGTGGGTCAAGTTGTCTTCTTGGCTGTCTCGGCCTTTGTTGTCTTTGAGCCGGGGCATTCTGATATTGCGGTGGAGGAACTCTCTGATAATTCGGCTGCTGATTCTGCTGTTGAGCCGGTTGTTGATAAGGAGCATGGGCTACTGCAGCTACCTGTGGATATTAGATGTTCACTGGAGCTCTATCTCCTCGTCCTCTCATCACGGCATTAGTTTCGTCTTCCCTTTTCTTCACAAAAGGCTTCCTCCCCCCATTCATCGGGACCGCAGCCTTGTTCTTTTTCAAAGTACTCTCGATTCTTTCACCTACTGACACCACTTCACCGAAGTTAGGGAAACTGGACCCGAGCATGCGGTCTAAGTATTGAGGTTGTAGAGTTCCCATAAACATGTCAGTTAACTCCTTAGTCAGCAATGGTGGTTGAACACGGGCAACCAGCTCCCTCCACCTTTGGGCATACTCCTTAAATGACTCATTGTTACGTTGAGTCATGTCTTGTAGCTGTGTGCGATTCAGTGCCAAATCAGTGTTATACTAATAATGTTGTGAAAACGCATCTGCTAGATCTCTCCACGTACTGATTTGTCCTTTTTCTAACTGCATATACCATTCCAATGATGCCCCACTGAGGCTATCTTGGAAGTAATGTATTAAGATCAAGTCGTTATCAATGTGAGCTGCCATCTTGCGACAGTACGCTCGCAAATGGGTTTTGGGGCAACTGACCCCCTTGTACTTCTCAAAGTCTGGGACTTTGAATTTCTTCGGTATCACCAATCCTGGTACTAGGCACATGTCAACAGCATCCAACCCTGGAGTCTTCTTGATTTCCAATGACTTGATTTTCTCTTCAACTGTTCGCAGTCTATTTGCAGCAAAGTCATTAGTAGCCCCCATATTGTGTTGAGGAGGAGGTGGTGGAGGTTGGTAGAAAGCATCATATTGTTCGTCCATGTCTGCTTCAGACCCCTGACGTGCGGATATGGAACGGTCAACAAGGTCAACATGGGGGGTTTTAACAATCCCCGAAGTTCCTATGTTGTCGGCCGCCTTCCTGGCATCAGCAAAAGTCTCAGCATTGTTTTCTTTTTGGGCTAGCGTCAGCATTGTCTCCAGCAGCTGGTCCATCTTCATCTTGAGAGCGTCGATGTCACCTCTCATAGTGTTCTGAGTCTCTTCCATCTGTTCATGCGTCATTTGAAAGTTGCGCCTGGTCTCATAGCGATGTCGAATAGTCAACTTTCAAATTCTGAAGGTATGAGGGAAAAGTCCAATGAGTTGTACTGTCGGGTGAAGATGCAAAGATGCTCATGTTTATGCTTATGATTATGATTTTTTTATTATTATATATATTTTTTAGGGAAGCATTTATACCAACGGTTATTTATTAATCATTCAAACAGCACAAGAACAAATAAATCAAAAAAGACTACTCCTCATTCATTTAAACTGTTCCAACATAAACAGAGTACAATCCATCCAGGAATATATAAAATTCGCGCAAAATAACAAAGAAAACTTCAAGCTTCATTTCTTCTTGCTTCACGCTCTTTGAGCTCCTCCTTGAATCTTGCCAACATTTCTTTGCACACATATATGAACTCATAAATAGCCGGAGCGGTAGAATCATCTATGGCTTTCATAGCATCACGATGTTTCCATATCAGATCTTGGGCCAACCAGTTACAAAATTCCACCAACCCATTTAGCTTGTTGCGGTATGCATCTCAGCTATCCTTCATGATGTGAATGGATTGCTCATATGCTGCAACATCATGAGCCAATTGGTCTCTTGCAGCAGACCAAATTGTTTGGTCTTCCTTAATAGCTCCTATCTGATTCTCTTGATACTTAACAAATTTCTTGAGCTCATCCAGGTCAATACACATCTTACACCAATCTTCCGGCTTAACCCAAGATAAGTTTAGGGCTTCTTCCTTGAGTTGACGCTCTCTATCTTTGTCAGCTCTTGATTGACGTAGTGCAGCATCAAGTGTCTTGATTTCCGCTCCTATTGTCTCTCTGATCTCCTTATTTTGTTTAGTGGCTAGAAGGTACCATTGTTCATTCTCTCGCCATTTTCTATGAGCGTGGTCCAGCTGCTCTTTGAGGGATTCTAAGCAACTGTCAGCCTGGTTGATACATGCTTTGGTCCTTTTCCTTTTACCCTTTTCTTCATTAATCTTGCTTCCCATCTCTTCAATTTGCTTATCTTTTCTCTCGATCTCATACCTTATGTGATTCCTTTCATTAGTCACATTTTGAAGCTTGACTTGTAAATCTTCGTTTTCTTTCCCTAGCTGGGCTATCTTGACTCTCATCTCTTCCATTTCTTCGACTGATACATGTATCGGTTGCAGAGTGATGGGTTTAGGAGGTGCCTCAATAGAAAAGGGGAGCTTAACTATTTTGACCCTCTCTAGAACCCACTGCCGAAAAGGCATCCTGGCCACACCATCCTTTCTTCTCAAATCTGATCCTCTAGTGTGAACTTTCTGCCAAGATCGTACAATCTGACAGAGAAGTGAGGGATCTTTGGCACCTCTCTCATGGAGGATCATTTCTTCTAGTTCTTTGTCTTCAGGCTTCCCTAACATTGGGTACTCAAATTGTCGTATGGCTAATATAGGGTTATAGCTTATACAACCTTTTGATCCGATCAACGGTACGTTGCAAAAACTACCACAACTCATGATGATTTCACTTACTTCCAACTTGTTCGGGTACCAGGTAATGTTCTTTTCAGAGATAGCTACTAGAAATTGGGCCCATTCCCCACTGTTCAAAGTTGGGACACTGGCGTGACGTTTGAGTATGTGAGAAGTGAGCCATTTGTAGAGAATAGGGAGACAAAATGTCAATACTGAACCCTTTTTTTCATGACGAAGGTGTAAAGTGTAAAAAACATCAGCCAGGAGAGGGTGTGTCGGGCTTTGATCCTTCTTCCAAACGGCCCAAAATACGCTGACAGCTGCAGAATCAACGAAATCTTCAAAAGTGGGAAACAGCACTAGCCCATAGATGAGGAGAGCCAATACATTCACCAAAGCATCCCATTGTTTTTTCTTTAACATTTTAATTGCTTCTTTCTCTAGTACAATGCTTCTAAAACCGAAGAAATCTTCTCTTTTCCTCCAACCAGCTTTGGCTATTGAAATCGATATTTTGAGAGCATCGGCCAATTCTTCCACTTCTGGAGTCTGCCCTATCATAGTATAAGGTGACCTACCCTTGACCGGGAAACCTAGGAACCCCTCAAACTCTTCGATAGCCGGTGTTAAGTAGAAATCTTGAAATAAGAAGCTTCTCATTTGCGGATCATAAAATTGTGCTAAAGCTGTAATAGCAGGGACCTGTACTTTAATCATTAGCAGATCCGTCACCTGGCCAAACCTTTCTATCAGAGTCTTCTTGAAGATGGTAGGCATTTCTTTCAAACAATTCATGATCACACCAACATCAGGTTTGAGTGCCTTAAGCTGAATAGTCTTTCTCTTTTCTGAACTTGCGGCCATTTTATGAATGTATTTCAACTTGTCAATATAAATGCTTCCCTGAAAATAAAAATGAATGTGAGTTATGATGCATATGTAAATGTTTATGAATGCAACAGTGCGGGATCCTGGCTATCACAAGTATATCCCACCCTCCTAATAGGTATAAAGATAGTTTTAGATTCTTTACCCAAAATGACCCACTCACGGGATAGCTTCTACGTTGACGGACGGGGTTCTCAAGGTCATAGATACTAATGATACCACCATCATGCAACAGGCGAGCTGCATTACGTCGGCAATATCAAAAGGATCTCTCTCGAGAGGAGTCGTCATGTCAGGCCCACAAGAAGCGAGTCCTCAGGGATCAACACTACATGACTACCAACATAGAAACTGGTTCTAAGAGCGGTTCCCAGAGTCATGGACCCTTCATGAATCAAATCGTGCAACAGGCTAGCTGCGTTACGATAAGATCTACGAAAAGGTCTATTCTGGAGGAGCTTTCATGCTAGGCACACAAGGAGCGAGTCCCTGGGGACTAACACTAATCACTACCAATTCTAAGCTATGTTTTCTCTCTTCTTTTTCCAAAGCTCGGGTGTAGAGCTTTACTCGTGATACTTTCCCAGAATCCAACAAGCAAATATAATATATAGCAAGAAAAAGTAATAAACAAATAAACAGGAGAATATAAGCACAAAGAAAAAACAATAAGCATACAGAAACCGGTTAAGAAAAAGTCAACACTCTCAAATCGAGTCAAGTTAGGCTTGACTCTCTCTTGCATAGGGCAATGCGGTGTCCCCAGCAGAGTCGCCATCTGTCGTACCTCAAAAAATACGATCCTCGCGATGGCCGCGAAAAATACTGTTCGAAACAGAGTCGCCACCGAACTTTATTCATTCCAAGGATATAATAGGAAAATATCGATAAAACCTTTAAAGAGATAAGAACATGGTCGTCGCAACCAACATTCTAGGTTCGGGAGTCGATTACATGAGGGGAAGGTATTAGCACCCCTCATGTCCGTTGTACTCAACGGGAACCTCTTGATCGATTCGAGAGTAAAATTAACTATGCTTGTTTATTTTCTGCTAGGTTTCTCCTACGGGGGGAATGGATAGTTATAGGATAGGGTGCTCGCCAAGGATTGGGGCCCTTGTGCCTACGTATCTTCACTTGTAAGAAGTGGAAAATCAGAGCATTCGTAGTTCGTGGGACTACGGGTAAAGAGGGGATTGTGCTCGCCAAGATCATCGCAATCTTGTGCCTACGTATTCTCATTGATAAATGAGAAATCAGAGCAGCCGTAGCTCGGCTAACTACAGTAAAAGGGTTGATAAACGAACGAGTGTTTAGGTCGCATTCTAACTGCTAAACGTTGGCTTGTCTGCTCGCTAGGGGAGGCTGAAGCATGAGTTTGTTATGCGCGAAAGAAAGGATTAAACAATGTTCTTTGAGAAAAGGTGTTTTGGCTGGAAATCGCACTAGGGCGAGGAATTTGTGTTTATCGTGTTGGATGTTTTAGTTAGAGGATATATTTGAATAGGTTTAAGGTTTCGATCGCACGGGGGCGAGGAAGAGGAGTTTGGTTAGGTAATTTGATGGAGAATGACGACTATTCGATAAACGAGATGTCAGTCTCGCAATCAATTAATCGGGATGTTATTGGAATGCTAGATCCCAACAACACCTTTTTCATTCAAATAATTACGGAATATGTTTGAGAAAGATTCATTCGCACGGGGGCGAGAAAAGAGAATTGGGTGAATATTTAGGAGAATGACGACTACTCGATAAACGAGACGTCGGCCTTGTAACCAATTAATCGGGATATCGTTAGAATGCTAGATCCCAACGATACCTTTTTCATTCAATTAATTAGGAAATTGTATTTGGATGTACAATGGCGGTATTTGTCCAAATAGTTAGGGCGCGTGTTTTATGAACGAAAACTCGAATGACACGCTACCTAAGGCGTACGCCTCAATAGTTGTTATTCAAGAATTCAAGGAGTGCAAGACTCCAAGAACTCAGTTCTTTCGTAATTTGATTAAGAAATGATTTGAGTTTGACGTATGGTTTATAAGAGTATATGAGGTTTAGACTTGATAGCACGAGGATGATGAACGAGGTTAGACGGGTTGAAAAATTAGGAGGAATGACGACTATTCGATAAGCGAGACGTCGGCCTCGCAACCAATTAATCGGGATATCGTTGGAATGCTAGATCCCAACAATACCTTTTTCATTCCATTAATTATGAAATATATTTGCTGGAAAGTGAATACTTATCCAAATAATTAGAGGAGGTATTTTAGAAACGAAAATTCGAACGACACACCATTCAAGGCGTACGCCTCAATAGTAGCCACTCTCGAATTCGAGGAATGCGCGACTCCAAGAATTTGATACTTTCATAATTTAGTTTAATAAAATAATTTGGATTTGATGTAGCTAGGATTAGGATTTGCCTACTTTGAAAAGTTTAAACAAGGTTGGGGTGTTTTAGGGATGAAAGACGAAACGACCACAACTCGAGGCGTACACCTCGAGAACGGTCGCTTAAGGACCCAAGAAGTGCTAGACTCCAAGGATCCACCACTTTCATATGAATTCAAAAAGGAATTTTTACTTATTCTAATATAAAAATAAGATATTTGAAATGAGATAATTAATATTTAATCAAGATTAGAAAATTTGTCCTTAATGAATAGTCAACATTAAATAATTTAGTGGTCTAATTAGTATAAAATTAATTTATTAATTAACTAATAATACTCATAATCTAAAAACAATATAAGAATTAATCACTAAATTACTTTAATAAAACTAAACTAAATTGAAATACCTTCTTAATGGGCCCCAAATACCACATGCTGCGGATTCTTAGACTGGCCCGAGAAAACACGTTCAAAATTTCTATGTCCTAATCCCTTGGAAGCTTAAACGTTAGTAGACAAAAGGGTTATCTTGAAATGTTAATAACTGTGCCTTGGAAAGACATATGGCCAATGATGATACTTGCCACCTTATCCAAATATCATTAATTTAGTTAAATACATATCTAAACTTAATTAGGCGAATCTCACAAAAACATCTTCCCCAAACTCATCCTTCTCTCTCTTAGACTCATCTAATTTCCTCTCGGCTAAACTTCGTTCCCTCAAACTCACCGTAAATGTCCTCTCTTCTTCTGAACCTTCCTTTCTCTAACCCTGATTCCCAAATCCCTAAACCTAACTCTTACCAATCAATCTCCCTTCCAAAGTTCTGATTCGAACAAATGATACATACACGAAGGCGAAACGCTTTCTAACCCTGGTTTTATTACTATTTATAAAACCACAACAAATTTCTAGGTTGAGATTATACTTAGTTTCATGAGTTCCGAAATCAGCGCTTTAAATTAACTGAGGCAATCGATTAACCACATCAATGACAACAAACAGTCAAAATAATGAATGGAAATGGAAAGAGCGTGCATCACAGAGGTTTAGCGATAGAGTTTTGTTCCCAACTGACCTGAAGGTATGATTTCTGAGCACTCTTTGTTCGCGTGTTTGCTTCTCCTCCTTCCTCTTCCTTATCCGTGTCCTGCTTGCTCTTGTCTTTGGATTTGAGTGATGCGGCTAAGTTCAAGTTGGCTAGAGCTTCAATGTGAAGCTCTATCAACCTTTAGAAAGAACTCTGGAGTGATTTTAGGTTTTTGTGAATTGAATTTCATAGCTAGGTTTTTCTTGTCTCTGCCGCCCCCTCTCATGAATGAAGGGCAAGTCTATTTAAATGCCCAAATTTAGGGTTTGTCTAGGGTTGAATTTTGCTGGTATCCCCATTTTTGCAAGCCCTGTAATCTTCTTTCGTAGATGCCTAAAATGTCTTGCCATATTAGTGAAACTATCATGTTGTACTTGCTGCTACCTTCTGACTTGTGTCTCTTTTGTCATTTTGTGTTATTTGAAAAAGAATGGTCCCCACTAATCTGATTTTTGCTTTCCTTTTCTTATCATAACACACATGTTTTGAATGACCTGGTGTTTTTGAATTTCAATTCTGCACTAATTTGAACCCTTGGAATGATGCAGGTAGCAATTGTTTACAGCAGGGACACCATTCCTATAGCAATTTCTACACACTCAACTGATTTGTGTATCAGCCAAATTTTGGGTTTTTTGGCCTCACAAATTAAGAAATTTCTGCAACGACAAAATAAGGATAAGTGTGAATCTCCTTGAGTTTTAAATTTAATGCCCTTAACTTGGATTCGTTCCTGCCTCTGCTTCTAGTTAATATTGAGTTGTGTCGGATTCGCTTGTTATCGTCATGGTATATCATTAACTGTATTTTGTTTAACAGGTTCGGCTATCCAAATTTTGAAATCCAATCGTCATCTCAACAACATCTAACGGCCACAGATCATTATAGACTTACGTCGTTGATGGAAATCACAGTAGTTGGTGACAATTACGGCAAATGGCAACCCGGGCATGTTTGGAGTCAAGAACTTTTGTGGTTTACACCTATCATTTCTGTTAACTTCTCATCAGACAAGAAGACATGTGTGTAATCCACAACTCTCATCCTTGAATCTAAAGCTTCTGAAGACGAGTGCAAACGGTAAATCCAAACATATTTTGTATGCTTTATAATTCATCAATTGCTTTTCCACTTTATCCTGATTGGGGCTTCAAAAGAATTTCAAGAACTCCTGTCAACATTTTGTTCAGTGCTGATAGCATACCTCTTCTTGGGCAGGTTTTGGTGAACCAATGTTTTGCAGAATACTGCCGGCACAAATTATGGTAGAGTGTGAAAATCTCGATGACAGATTATGATGATATTCCTGTCGCAACCACAATTCTCAGAAGATTAAGCAAAGACCACCCTGCAAGGTTGCACGTTGATTGGTTGATCATGAATTGGAAAATGCTATTGTTATTTGCTGATGCTGATGCCTCTATAACAACTGAAGTCGAATTTGATTATCAGACATATGCAATCTGTTGATTATTTCGACCTGGAATAGTGAAATGAATCATATTTGGCTGCTGGTTCTGACACATCTATTGAAGCTGCTGCAGTTGGTTTTGAGAGAAACTTTTATGGAGTTCATGGTTTTGTCTGCAGAGTTAGAGAACCACATGTGGTAAATGATGCACATTGTTCTTTTTATGGTTCAAATTTGTGTGTTGTATGTTTGCTCATGTGTGACTTAATTGTGCAGGTCAACTAATGCTATCAGGTGAAGGGAGTGTAAATGGTGGCCCTTACAAACAACATATAGTTTGAAAGAAAGAATCATTGCATGAACCCTTATCCGTAATGATGTATCAGATGATGCCAGCACAACCTCGTACCAAGTATTTGAAACCAGCTGAGATAGAACGTAATCAGGAACAGGTAAAATTAACTTATTTGGAACAAAGTCAGTGCAAATTCTAAAATTTATTGGTGCTCTTTCATCATTCATACACTGACCAAGAAGTCTTCCCAACTGTTTAACTGTTATGATATGTTGTTCAGGTTCTACGTGTCCTAGGAATGTACAAAATAGATTTGCGAGAGGAACCTTGTTTTCTCGACTGTTATAGATGCCTCTGGCAGTCAAATAAGACGTCCATTTATCGCCCCTCAAATGCCAAGAGATTTTAGGTGCATTGCAGGCAACTTTCTTTATGGAAGAACATATATCCTGCAACTGCTTTCTTGGAGGATGGTGATAACTTCAGAGAGGCCTTGAACGCCAATTCTCCATGAAGAGAAAACGGGTCAGATGATTTAGCCGGTGAAGAAACTTGATCATCCTCTGGAGTAAGTTCAGGTACGAGGATCTCTATGTTGCTTGTTTAACATTTTTTTGCTTGTGCTGGTATCAATACCTGTGATTGAATCTGATGTTATTCCGGTTTTGATTCAACACTGCAGGATATGCTTTGCCTTTGGTAAGAGACTTATGTAGCTTGAACTGCTTAGCTTTGAATTCGTCATCAGCTCAATTTCATTGTAAGCCATCTTCTATGCACCAGTCTTTCATGGATTTCTTTGTAACGTGATTTCACGTAAACCATCCTTCTTGCTTATTGATGTGAAACTTGGTCATGTAGGCGAACCGTGAATGTTTTCTCTTTATAATTATTCCTTGCGCTTTGAACAACATTTTCTGGCATTCCAGGTTGCCTTGGGAACTTTTGCCTGAAAAATGGAGGTGGACAAATGTAGAAAGGAGTCACTACTGGCTCAACATCCCAAATCAAAACTCTGTTTGGACGTTCACCAGCTGTCGATTCATCCCATCCAATCTGAAGATTGCGCCAGTGTGAATTTTTCCATCGGACAGGATCCAAATCACTAAATCCGGTAACTGTACCCGTATATCTACGTACTCCAGACTCCTCTGTTTCAAACATCATTCTAAATCTCATTCCAAAAGAAACTTGGGCGTACACGGCTCCGTTATACTTGGCCAACGGAATAACAAATTCTGAGGGGCTCGCCCTTGGATTGTAATATATAGTAAGAGGACTATTATTTGCAGCAGCATGAGCTGCAGCAGCTAAAATGCCAATATGCATATTGTCACTGGATATCACAGATGAAGAAAGCGCTGGCTGCTGTCTATTAGCACGCCTCAAACCCAAAAGAAGTTGTTGCTTTTCATATCTGATAAAAAGAACAACATCTTCGGCAAAAAGTCTTTTTGTGCTGGTAAATACACTCCAACTAGTAGTCAATAAGTATCTCTTTGGTTGCCCCCGATAACTATGTCTAAATGCCCATGAATTGTCATGAGATCTTTAGCAGCAAGCTCCTGAGCAGGAGGTTGTATTGAAAAATCCAAAGGTGGGAATATTTTCTCAGCAGCCCTACGAGGAGCAGAAAATCCACCATGAGTACTTGTGTCACTAGCTGTTAGAGTCTTGCAAAAGAATTCGGCTGGTTGACGGTTTTGTTTGAGACCAAAGTCTGATGCCAGTATTGCTTCCTTGTCATATTTGGTTGCAGGTTTAAGGGTCATCTGTGCATAGGCTTCGTCGGTTTCAGGATCAGCATGCAGGGCAACATTGTGGAGCATGCAAATCAACTTGGACGGAAGATTAGGGTAGCTAGGTATGAAAGTCAGTCTGCTTTTGCATGGAAGCTGCAACTTGCTCACTGTGTCCTTAAGAGAAGTAAACCACAAGACTTCCAACAGGTGGTAAGGAAACCAAAGGTCCGGCACAAGCATGCCATAACTCTGAATTGATTATCTTTTTTTCCCCTTGCAGGATGCGAATAGTGTTACAAATGTGCACTACAATCTGGTGATGTTATCCCAAGTTCTGTTTCAATTGGTACGCGAATACAATATCCTTTTTTTTACTGTCAAGCATGCGAAGATTTATTTTCTTGGTTCAAATGTAGTTCGACATAAGACAAAATACTCTTTATAACTCCTGTTGCTTTTTGCGTGGTGCAGAACTCTCTTTCTAACGCCTGCTATCACGATAAATTGGTGCAGTCGCTGTGTAATCAAATTTTGTGACAAATTAATTTGAACATGTCCCCGTCCTCTGTGGTGGTAATGTAGTTGCTTAGGAAGCGGTCGAGTTCTCAACGCATCATTCTTGTCTGAAGGTAATGAAATGTGCAATTTACCAATAACATCAATTTCATCAGAACCCTCTAAACTGATATATCTCTCCTTTTATAGGCCAACTAATCACTCTCCAAGGCTTTTCTTTTTCTTAAAATCTGGAACTAGGAGGACTGCAGCACGCCGTGGAACATCCACGTGAACAGGAGAGACATTGTCCCTTGTAAGTGCAGAAGCTGACTTTTACACCTTTGGGAGGTAGAACTTTCCACCCTGTCGAACTTGTTGTGATGATACCTCTTCAGGCTAAAACCGGATGCTACCCTCGTAACAGCAACACTTGTGAAACAATCACCTATCATTCATGTTTCAGAGCTTTGAAGGTAGTATTTCAAATTCCATTTGCGACTATTACCACCACTTATGCGCACACAGCTGCCTTGAATTGATAATCTCAGCAAAGCTTAGAAAAATGAGCTATCTATAAGTCCCTTGTATGAAAAAAACTCAAACGATGCTTCATGCTTTACTATATCTAAGGACTTATGTATGGGCAATGATTATGAATTTGATAGACAACTTGCTTGTGAGCTTTTATTATTGAACTTGGTGAATATGTACTGAACTTTGTCTTCACTTTAGCTTGTTTGCGAATTTGATATTCTTGCTGTAAAATTTTCCTTTACTATTACTTACTCCTAACTCCCATTTTATCTTGAATTTTTGGCATGAGAATGATGACACTTGAAGTGAAGACAAAAGATTCGAGCCGTAAACCTTGTATTCACGAAGAGCTTTGGAAAGATGAACTCAAAATGAGGAAGAATGGGACTCTGCAGAATTTGGAGTTTAAAGCTTCCTTGCACGTTCAAATCTTTGTAGACTAGCTTATTGTGAATCTCCCTTTTTCAACCCTTTGATTACAAGCTATGTGATATTTTATAATGCCATAAACTCTTTTGTGAACTCACAATCCACACCAATTTAGAGTGGCGTGTTCCTTGTGTCATTAGTTTGGCTTCTTAGGAATTTAAGTCTTGCAACTGGTAGATGCATCCTTGTAATTTTGAATATTTGATGATAGTGAAAGTATTGGCAATAATCCTGTTGTACTGATGATGGTTGAATTGAAATTAATATTTGTAATATTAACATTGTTTGTGAAATGGACACAAATAGCCTCACACGGCTTGTAGTAACTTGGCCATATCTTGAAAGGAACTCCTTTTTTATGGTTTGTTCTCTTATCATATCTTGGCTCCACGGTACCCAAAACTCTACAAACAACTTGTGTTCACACGTGAATTGATGTTTAGCCGTGTCTTGACAAGACTAGACCAAATCATATAACTCTCACGGGAAAAATAAAACAAAGTTTATCTTGATCCAAAAGTCTTGGTCTCGATTTGGTTAAAAGAGACCCTGGGAATGACTTGAAATTTTGCAGGCTAAATCTAAGTTTGTCACAAACTGATTTAGAATACAAACAAAACTAGACACTTGCAATCAATTTGAACACATCTTGAGGCTAAATCGACCGTGTCTAGAAGTATCATGTGATGTATCTTTGAACAGCTCGAATCAAGTGCATATCATAATTTGTAGTAAAGCTTAAACGATGTATTTGATGCCATTGACTATATCATATATGTCTGATCGTGAGAACGAGGACACACATGAATTTGAGTATAAGGGGATGGAGGTATACTTTTCATCATAAATGGCTAGAGATTATAACCATAATTTGTACACACATGGTCTTTATAAACGAAGCCTTAGAGAGTCATGGCCAGAAGTTGTGAAGCAGTAAAATTCTTTAAATGCCGAAGTAGGACAAATTTGGGGTATGACAGTGATGCATATGTGTGGAGTTCACCAACCTCAATGAAGCTTGTCCCAAGGACCCTTATCCCATGTCGGATATTGGTCGCCTGATTGATGGGTGTGTGGGCAACTGCACATTGAGCTTTATGGATTCCAACCTCAGTAACAGTTGTTTACATGGACTCCAACCTCAGCAACAGTGGTTTACATGGACTCCAACCTCAACAACAGTTGTTTACGTGGATTTCAACCTCAGCATCAGTGGCAATGCTGCAGCTTCTACCCCACCGCCGGTACCCATAACCTGTCCAAGACGAAAGCAACCTATTACCTTAATCATCAAAACAAATGGTCAAAAGGGATTCACCTATACATACTTGGGCTTTAGAGGTCGGCAATCAATTTCTGCAACCATCAAGTGACAGAAGTTAGTGACGGGAAGAAGGATGCGTGGCGGCATCTGTTGCACAAAACGTGAACTCAGTATAACAAGAACAACATAAGAAGAGGAACTTATACGTAGGGAGGAGGAAACCGGAACGAACCACCCAGGTCGCCAGGTTCTGCTCATCCTTCTAATAAATGCCAATTGCAGTAGAAGTTGCATTCTGGATCCATCGACTCTTCGTTGAGGCAACACAAGCCAGTGGCATCTTCTTCTGACGGTAATACACAAGTTCCAGTCTCATCGATTATTTCAAGTCATACAACTCACCCACACGGCCTGCTGTTGTTGCTCCCAATCATCACCAGGCACGAAGCTCCCTTTCACCTGCAATAAAACCATTACAAAGTCATTTTTAGCAATGCATAGAAATCAAGTTTGCTTACAAGGCTAAAATACCAGTTTTACAAGGAAGGGATTCTCAGGACGTAGAAGTGTTCTCTTTTGCATTTTTTGTCCTCCATGGTTGTGAGGTCAGGAGACCCTGTGTTGATTTGTTTTCCGAAACAAGCATCTGTGAACGCAAAGAGAGAACCTGTCAAGCAACCATTGGCAGAGCATAACAGGAAGAAGTTAACAGCATTTACCGTAAGGAATCACACCCTTCAGTGGCCTTTAATTCGTGTTTTAACATAGCAGGCAGGATATCCTCCAACTGCATCAACCGTCTTGCAAACCTGAAGAACCAGACATGGATGGTTAATGATGTCGTATTTACACCCAACACAAGCAATCAAAACATTCAAAATACGTATGTGACATAATCACGAAAAGGGAAATTTCTTTAAGGAGATCACAAACATGTCAGAATAAAAAAGGAAGGTATTCAATTCAGAATCAACAGCATTCAAAGGACGACAATCCTATATAAGGGGGTTTTCTCTACAGAATGAAGGGGGAGATTTTTGCAACAACACGTACAAAACACAAACGAGAACCCTAATCTTCAAAAACCCTAAATCATGAAACCCCAAATAAAATTTGTGAAACAGTGAGAAACTTATCTTTCTTAACCTCCCCACAAATTACCATTGCCGTCAACCACCCTCCGTCATCGTCACTATCACCCCAAAACTGCGACCCCAAGCACTTTATTGTTTGCCATAGGTAACGCTTCCCCTATTTGATTTTGTTATTTCTTAACCGATTGTTGTTTCTGTGGAGTTTTTGCTAGGTATTTTGGCGAAATTTGGGGAATTAGAAATCGCATGGAAAAGAAGAACGGCGGAAATTTAAAGAGATAAAAGAGAAAGCAAATGGCAGAAGGGGAAATCGCGGCGGATAAAGGAAGAAGAATGGAAGAGCAAGATAAGGAAACGAGGAAGAAGAGATGGGCGGAAGAAAGAAGAAGACGAAGAAAGGGAAGATGAAGAACGGAAGCGATCGAGAGTGAGAAGAGAGGTGGATTAGAGAGAGAAGACGAGGAAACGCAGAGAGAAGACAAAGGAACCAGACGGGGGGGGGGGGGAATCGAAAAGGGGATTAGGGTTTATTTTTTCGTTTTATGTTGTATTGTAATCATATGTAAACACACGCACACTAATTACCATGCACCTCACGCCACGGTCCTCTAATCTCCAAAGGATCAGATCGGGCGATCCACAAACGCACACCCACGGTACTCCCTCGCTGCCATATCACGGTGGATCCACGCGCCTCCTTTAATCTTTTCGTTAATCACCCCCTTAATCCCATTAACCCACTAATTAACCTGCTATTTAATTAGTTTTTTTTATTTAAAATGAATTAACCTTTTTTTAATTAACTAAATCAACTTTAGTCAACCTTTTCATTTTAAGATTAAAACAATCTATTAACCTTTTAATATAATTGTCTCTTAATTAATTTAATAATTTTAAATAGACTTTTTACAAGTAAAACAAAATCTAGTAATTCTTTTTAATTAATCTCTCTAATTAATTTTAATTAACCTATTTCACATTTTATATACAACTTAATAACTTTTAAAATAAACCTACAACTTGTTTAAAATAAATCTTTTGTCATAATAACTTGTATCCGTTTAATAAAAACTATTTTATAATAAAGAACTTATTTTATAATAACCTTTAATACTTTAATAACATTTTCCTTATTAAGAGAAATTAATTAATTTGTCCTTTTTATAATATAACCTTTTAATAATAAAACTTCTCTTCATTAACTAATAATTAATCTATTTAATAAATAATTTATTAGAAGCTATTTTTGTCCAACTTAAGTAATCCAATATAATTCAACATTTTAAAAAACAATCTCACCAAAATAATACAATTTATTTTTCTTACAAATCAATTCAAATGAACTAATATAACTTCTTAAAATCAATTCCAACTCCCCCCTTAAAATCAACTCAACTAAAATAAAATCGAATCAACATCCAATCGAGCCCGCCTACGTCTCCACTTCTACTCACAATTCACACACTCACTTAGCGCTTTCATGCGTTTGTGTATGTTTTACTTATTTGCCTTTATATTTTCCGCAATTTATCATTTCCGCATTTACTTTACTGTACCGCAATCCGTCCAAAGGAAAAACCTACACATGATTCAACACTTGTGTGTAGTGCACATCATTTGCATCATATCCCCTATGATCCTTGATCCCATTCAAGTCGATCTTTTAGGACAGATCTTACCCCATAGGAGGACCTTTATCTTTACTTTACAACTTAGATACAAACAAATACAACTCAATTCAAACATGCAAACATTAGAGAATAAGATGTTAATCATCTTAAGCGAGATAGAACTTCCATCCCACATCAATACAATCAATATGTAGGAACTTTGCCTTAAGAGAGATAGAGGCGTACTCGTTGATCAATATCCGAGTACTTGAGCCCTTCTCTTAAGACGATGCAAAGACTATTTCCTACAATTTGTGGCGGTTGAATCTCCCTTAAAATGATAACCCGTCTTTTCTCCTAAAATCAATCAATCAACTATCCTAAACTCGTAGGAACTTTGACCACAGTCAAAGATCTCTTTAAACCCTTTAGGGGAACTACAAATACTCTGATTCCACTCCCGTAAGGATATGTAGGCATAAGATGCGATATCTTATCGAGTATACTTAGAAATAAATCCCTAGGTCTTTCAACCATTAAGCAGGTAAACCTTAGAAATAAACAAACATAAAATAAGAGGTTCCTGTAGAGTACTACAGAAACTTAGGATGTTAGCACCTTCCCTAAGTTTAACCAACCCCCGAACCTAAAACTCTCTAGCTTGCATTTGCATTGCATTGTGGGAATTTCGATCTTTATCCCTTTCTTTAGACTAATCAAAGTTCGATTGCAAATGAATTAAAGGTTCAAACAAATCAATAGTCTGGTATCCAAATTTCACCGTGACAGAAATGGCGACTTCACTGGGGACACCTCAGTGGGTTTCCCTATCTTGTTTCTACTTGTTCATTGCTTTATATTTGTTATTTGTATAATTGTTTACTTGTTTGCTTATTGCCTTTGGGTTGATGCTCTTGAGTGGTGAGACAAAGTCCTACACCCGAACTTGAGTGAACTTAAGATAGGATAGTGATATGTTCAAAGAGGCTTATAGGGGGTGGAATCTCGACTAAGTTGACTTGAAAATCACGCTCAATTGAGGCCCTCTCGAAAGTTGTATTGTTGAACGAGTCCTTAATCGTGAAAACATGCACTATATTCGATGTTGGAGCCTATGATATTGAGGACCTTAGTTACATTAACCCCACTTTGGCCTTTATTAGGATGTAGTGCGGGGCTATGAGGGGGTACCCCCCGAAATAGTGCTACGCGATGCTACACTCAAAAGAAGTTCTCTTGAGAATATTATTAACCACTGAGTACTTGGGAAGTTGATAATATCCGAAAGATGGGCTAATGACTTTGGGGACCTTGATAGAACCTTGTTCTGCAGGTACGATCAAACTTTAGTCCAAATCCTTTGGGAATAGGTATACCCTTTGGCTCCATGCTCGTTGCAAACCTAGGGTCTCCCTTGTCTGTTTTATCTTTGTGTGTTCTTATGTGTGTTTGTTGCATTCATATAGCATCATATTACGTTAGGTTTCATGGAACTCAGTTTTACTTATAAAAATTACAGAAACCAATAAGGATTACAAAAGAAAATATTTTGAAATATTCTTTAAAGAGTCCTTACTTGGATGACCTAAAGAAGTAGGAGCTCAGATTGAAGGAAACTAAAAAAAAAAGGCTTCCCTTATCATGGAGGATCATTAGAAGTTCAAAGGACTCTCATTATCATTGAAGATCCAAGTGAACAAGGAATTCCCCCTTACTTCCAACAAGAACAAAAGAAGAGATGGAGGATTTATTTTCCTCTATCAAACTAATCTTTAGATGTTGATCATGGACGACTCATATTCAAGAAGATCCAAATAGACAGCAAATCAACAAGCACGATGAAGGACTTCCTTAGGGCTTTTCTTAACTTTTATTTAGCTATTAAGTAAGGACTCTTATGAGGTTGTTTCCTTGTAATCCATTATCAAAAAAATAGTAAATGAATTTTCTTTGGTATTCTGTAACGTTCATAAAAACTTGAGTTCCATGAAACTTTTCATTCTCTGCATTCTGCATTTAGCATTTTTGCATATGCATGTGTCTCTCCTTTTCTGTGGCCCATCCGGTCTTCTGTCTTTGTCTGTCAGCTGACATCTCGACCATCTGACCAAACTCGAAGTACTTATTGAAGGACAGCAAAGAGAACAAAGGATATGGATTCCTTGACTAGCTTCAGAGTAAGGACTAATTCGTTATTTGATCTTCCCTCCGATGAAGATGTTCAACAAGTGGATGTTCCTACGCAACCTCAGCCTGTGCAAGACAATCTAGTTGTTCAAGTGGATGGAAAAGATTCCCAGCTTCCACAGCCTGTACCCAATCTTCAGAATGTTCATGCTAGGATGAAGATGGATGATCCTAGATTCATAGCAATGGAGAAAGAATTTCGTGATCTTAAAGAACAATTGAAAATAGTGAAAGAAGCTAATGCATCTGATCTTGATGCTCGTGACCTATGTCTGGTTCCAGGTGTAATCATTCCTCTGAAGTTCAAGATGTATGTCTTTGAAGTGTACAAGGGTGTTAGTTGTCTAAGATACCATTTGACGATGTTTTGCCGAAAGATGGCTGCTTATGTTGACAATGACGAATTGATGATTCACTGCTTTCAAGAAAGCTTGAGTGGGGCATCCCTGATGTGGTATATAAAGCTACAAAGGAATTGTATTCAGTCTTGGAGATTTAGCTGATGCTTTTGTAAAGCAATACAAATATAATTTGGACGTGGCTCCAGACAGTGATCAACTAGAAGGAATGAGTAAGAATGATGATGAATCTTTCAGGGAATACGCTCAACGATGGAAAGAGTTGGCTGCCCAGGTTCATCCACCACTTCAAGAGAAAGAATTAAGCAAGATGTTCCTAAGAACGCTACCAGACTCTTATTATGTTAGGATGGTAGGCGTTGTGCCATTATATTTCTCCAAAATTGTGGAAGTCGGAGTAAACATCGAGAATGCGCTCAAAAGTGGGAGAATTCATGATAACTTGAATGACCAAGCTAATGAAATTTCAGTTGATGATTCCCTAGAGGAAGGAAGTGTCAATGTTAATACAATTTGGGATTCCTCTCAAATCTTGCCAGATCCAGTTCCAGTACTCTATCCTCAACATCAGTATGTGGCACCTGCTCAGCGCAGACGACGACTACCTTATAAACGAAGATTAACTTCTCCAAATCAGCATCAGAATCGACAGGTTCGAAGACGATTTCAGAATCAGAAGACACCTCTGAGTGTTCTGAAAGAAGAAACTCGCTGGTTTGATCTTATCCCAATGACTTACTGTTAACTATGGTCTTATTTTGCTAGAAACTCGATGATGACTCCCAGAAGGACTAGAATCATGAAGTCTCGTCCGTCGTGGTTCAACTCGAACGCCAGCTGTGAATTTCATAATGGAGTGTTGGGGCATTCGATTGAAGAATGCAAAGTTTTTCAAGAGAAAGTCCAAGAAATGATAGATGATGAAGTGTTGACTTCAAAGGAGAAAGACCAGTTTTGAATGGAATACCATTGCGCTGATATAAGTGAAAACTCCAGAAGATACTGAGAAGGGCTCATCAGCTATTTACTTCGTTTGCTTATGTGTTTTATTTCTTTGATTAAAAGCATAATTGGCATGTAAGAACATGTTATTTTGAATAAGTAGTGCAATAAGTGTTTGTCTTGAAGAAATCCATTCGTATTCACTCTTAAAATGTTTTTCATAATTTTATAATGCCAACTTTATCCATTTTTTTCCTCACTTTGGTGAAGAATTGGAAGGAGGATGACGAAGTAAAACGCAAGGTCTCTTGATGTATGCTTTCGAATAAAACCTACGGATGATGTAAGGCATTGTTTCAAACCTCCTAAACACCAAAGACATAAGGAAGTTAAATCCTTTTTAACCCTTTCCAACCTCATTTTTAAACCTGGGGCAGGAAATTTTTCAGTCAGCTCGATTGAACACTTAAAACCTTTCAAAAAAGTGAACATTTTTCAAAAATGGGCGGGTACATAAACTTTGACCCTTATTTCCTTTGTTTTACCAATCGTAAACTAAGCCCAGATACATCCCTTTCAAAGTCCTAATTGAAGTAAGGTTTACTTCGAAAGCATACTCGGTGAGATAACGTTTCCTGACTCCTATTGAGTTATGCTCGATTTTCGTTGGCTTTATAAAAAATTAATTTATACCCTAACTAGTGATTTTGGTCACCAGTTATTGGGATATCTCTTTTCAAAACTTCAAGACAAACATATATGTTGCATTAACGGTTTCAGAATTAACAATTCATACATGTTGATCTTTGCTGAGGTCATAGAAAGTTTTGTATGCGAGCATCAACATTAAGTTTGTTCTATTGGAACTTGAAGATTCTACTAACCTGGGGCAAGTTATCTTCCAAGTGGTTTATTATTTACAAGTTGGACTTCACCTGAAGAGCTATGTTTAAAGACTCAGCCATAATACCGACAATCAGGGCCGGTTACGTCGAGATTCGGCGAATCTCTACAAGAGTTTGAAAACAGTGGGGCATTTGGATGCCATGTTTTCTGTAAAATCCTCTTAAGACGACTTCTTCTCATAACCATTTGACTTAGGGCATATGAGAAATGAAGATTATATTATCCCTGTGCAACAAACTAGTGTTCAAAATGGCGACTATTACGTGGTTCATCAATACAACAATACTTTGTTCTTACAATGTTCCTCATGTCCTCGGTAAATTTTATTCCCATTGGTCATGATATTTCTCCGACGAAGCTTCTCGATGCAAGAATTCCTAGTGGTCTGCTTAACTTCACTTCCCCAGTGAAGTGCATGGTATTTCAATCCTCAATGGATTATCTCCAACTTCACCTTCCTAGTGAAGTGGACGTATTTTACTCCTCAATGGACCTTTTACAACGTCGATTTTCTCCAGTATGAATCTCTCCAGTGAATGGATATTTATTTTATCCATGAGGTTTCTCCGGTGATGGGTTTGATCCACCCCTGGTAGATCTCTATTCCCATCTTCAACAAGACAGCTATGATTCATCCTGATAAATTCATCAATGTAAGATCAAGATGTTACGTCTCTAAGTGGAATATTCTCTATTCCCCAGATGGTTTTTGAAGCCCTGAAGCAGGAGTGTGATCCCATATTTGGTTCTCCACCCATCCCCAGTGGTACTTCTATCTTTGAAGATTGGTCGGATGTTTGCTTCGAGATGTTTATTTCGTCTCTGTTTGCCTTTGTTCTTTTGTCTTGTCAGCATAACATATAGATAGATAGCATGGCATATGCATTTTGCATCTTTGCGTTGGTTTGTTCTGTCTCTTTGGTCGTGTTTATCCCCTAGTGGTTGGGTGTGTCTTCTCCTTTCAAGTAGAGTTGTCAGCCCTAAGCAGAAAAAGCACAATATTTCTACTTTCCCCATGAAGTTCGATCCTCGTGGAAGACGGTTGTTCCAGTACATTCCATTGGAGTTCATACCTCAATGGTCGAGTCTTGCTTGACATTTTCTCTTCGGCTACTTCCCGAATTGAATTTTGGTCCTCCGCAATCACATTTTGGATATCTCCGGCTCTTTGAATCCGGACAGAGCGTGCATTTATTTTGCACTTTGACTCCTTAAGAGAATCTTTTTGAGGATCACCATCCAAAGACGTATACTTCTCCAACAATATAATCCATATATGAATTGCAAGCAACTCTTTATTTGAGCAACTCATTTCAATCAGCTTTTTATCAAGATGACAAATGGCAGTCTCCTCAAGACAGTTTGTCCATCCCCAGTGATTATCGACTTGGTAAATGGAAAAACTTACAGATATTTCTCTTTATTTGAGAATTCACACATTTTACAACAGCTAGGATGCTCCTCAGGAATGTATTCCCCAGCGAGTTCATCACATAAGTTTATTTCCATCAGGTGACATCTCCCCAAAGAAGTCGAGGAAGTTTATCACATTAGTCTCTCTTTATTTGAGAAGACATGCTTTACAACTCAACGGGCTCGCATCTCTCTTGAAGATCCCCGGTGAAATTTTGCAACCTCCAGTATATTATGGCTTACAGCCGAAAATCTACAAACAACATCTACAATGATTCTACAATCTACAAATTTTTCAATCCCCTGTGAAGATGCTCTCGCGAGTTTTCATCATCTCAGGTAGAAACTGAGACCCGTTCATGGCACACACACCATGAGGCGTGGGGAGGTTATAATAAGAAACTGAGACCCGTTCATGGCACATAAACCTTGAAGCGTGGGGAGGTTTATCTATCCTTTCGAATATTTATTCAAACATCTCTCTTTTCCTGGCTAATCTCGGCAGTAGATTCCCAGAAGACCTCGGCAGCAGGTATTTCTATCTCTTTTCCTGGTTAATCTCGGCAGTAGATTTCCAGAAGACTTCGTTAGAAGTATATCTCCAGCAGACTTCAACATAGAATCTCGACAGCAGATTCCCTGAAGGTTTCGACAATATACTTTGGCAAAAGTATTCTCAAGTGAAGTTACAAGTCTCAGCAGTAGACTTCCCCAGCTGATATCTTGAAATCATTACATTTGACCTATGCAGTAGGTTCTTCAAGTGATTCTCTCACCAAATTCTCTACGACATATTTTTAGACACTTTGTGATTGTCAATCTTTCCCCGTGGAGTCTCGCTTTGTTGAGCCTGTTCTTCCCGTGTGTTGTGTCTGGTTTTCTCCTGTGACATCGTTTCCTCATAGGCCCGTCTGTCTTGCATTTTCATATCATTGCATATCATTTGCATTCGGTGGATTCTTAGGGCCAAAAATTCGTGCAATGATTGTATTTAAGTCTCTCCTATCTCGTCGAGAAGAAGATTTCAATCTCTATATCTCCGAATAGGAGTAACTTAAATAGGGGCATCTGTCGCACCCTAATTTTTGACCTTAAGATCCCACCTCCTTGTGTGTTTTCTTGCATTTTATCTTTCAATTTTATGTGTGACTAACGAGTATGTGCAGGGTCATTTCTGCTTTAAAGACATCCCTGGAAGATTCTATTGAGTTTATCCCCCGCCAATCAAAAGGGCTTGTCAAGACAAAAGTTCGTAATGAGAAATAAGGTCACAGGCTCGTGGTAATTAAAATCTTTATAGCCTTCCAGTGCCAAATAATTTGGATTCAAGATGTGAAGACCATTCATGCGAGTTTTAGATTCAACGAGTTGTAACTTATATCAAGTGGTGTTATTGGATATGGTGGCAAGAATTTGGTGCATTCTACTTTAAACTCCATTGACGTTTTCATGTGGATATAATTGGTTTTCAAGACTTTGATTCTCCGACAATTTGGCTCTTATTTATTGTGTTCTTTGGATTCAACTTGGATGGATTGAAGCGGTTAACTAATTAGAGTTTCCAAACCAAGTCATAAGAGCCTCCTTTCGTCCTAAGGTTTTTTTTATTATTAAGGTTAAAGTGCCTTTTGATGGCAATAATTGTTTGAATAAGTGGAATACTCCAGTTGTATGGAGGCATAAGGGTCTCACATGTTATTTCATCGCTAGCTCATTCCAAGGTGGTACATAACTCAATTCATTGCCGTGAGATTTGTTAGCACTTTGCTCTAATATGCATCATTGAACTTTTACAAGCTGCTATATATATATACATCAAGTTATTGTTTTAAATTCAAGACAGCAGGGTTACAAACAATCGAAGATGATGATGAGAGAATTTACAATTCAAAGCAAACAAATGATGTTGTCCCTAAAAAAGGGAGTATTCTTTGAGATTTTCTAAGCTCCACGTCAAAAGTTGCAAGCATGATGCATACACATCTGTTACTATTGACAACGACGTTCCGAACCATACATCTCCAAGGTCAAAATTGCAGCAGGACGGGTTTGAAGCCGATTCATATCCTTGTTTCAGTTTGACCCGCTTGCGGCTAGCAGAGTTGAAACCTGAACGGTAAGCATGAGAAGTTTTCCCAATATGAGCCCCACTCAAACCACAATACAAAAGCCTCGATAAATTTCCCATTCGTAAGTTGACGAAGTCATCTGAAAAGAGAAACACGAAGATACGGCAAGTAATTATAAGAGGAATTTAGAATCAAGAAACCAGCGAATAAGTATCGTATAAGAAGGTTTCGAAACAAGAATATGTTTTGGGGGGATTCACCTAGAGTTGAAAGGTTGAGACAATTCGTGATTCAAACTTTGCTGCTCGCGTCCAACTCAAAGATTTGTGACGGAAACAATTGTTTACATGGACTCCAACCTCAGCAACAGTTGTTTACATGGACTCCAACCTCAGCAACAGTGGTTTACATGGACTCCAACCTCAGCAACAGTTGTTTACGTGGACTCCAACCTCAGCAACAGTTTTTTACATGGACTCCAACCTCAGCAACAGTGGTTTACATGGACTCCAACCTCAGCAACATTTGTTTACGTGGATTTCAACCTCAACATCAGTGGCAATGCTGCAGCTTCTACCCCACCGTCGGTATCCATAACCTGTCCAAGACGAAAGTAACCTATTACCTTCATCATCAAAACAAATGGTCAAAAGGCATTAACCTATACATACCTGGGCTTTAGAGATCAGCAATCATTTTCTGCAACCATCAAGTGACAGAAGCTAGTGACGGGAAGAAGGATGCGTCACGGCGGCATCTGTTGCACAAAACGTGAACTCAGTATAACAAGAACAACATAAGAAGAGGAACTTATACGTAGGGAGGAGGAAACCGGAACGAACCACCCAGGCCGCCAGGTTCTGCTCATCCTTCTGATAAATGCCAATTACAGCAGAAGCTACATTCTGGATCCACCGACTCTTCGTCGAGGCAACACAAGCCAATGGCATCTTCTTCTGACGGTAATACACAAGTTCCAGTCTCATCAATTATTTCAAGTCATACAACTCACCTACACGGCCTGCTGTTGTTGCTCCCAATCATCACCAGGCACGAAGCTCCCTTTCATCTGCAATAAAACCATTACAAAGTCATTTTCAGCAATGCATAGAAATCAAGTTTGCTTACAAGGCTAAAATACCTGTTTTACAAGGAAGGGATTCTCAGGACGTAGAAGTGTTCTCATTCGCATTTTTTTGTCCTCCACGGTTGTGAGGTCGGGAGACCCTGTGTTGATTTGTTTTCCAAAACAAGCATTTGTGAACGCAAAGAGAGAACCTGTCAAGCAACCACTGGCAGAGCATAACAGGAAGAAGTTAACAGCATTTACCGTGAGGAATCACACCCTTCAGTGGCCTTTAATTCGTGTTTTAACATAGCAGGCAGGATATCCTCCAGCTGCATCAACCGTCTTGCAAACCTGAAGAACCAGACATGGATGGTTAATGATGTGGTATTTACGCCCAACACAAGCAATCAGAACATTCAAAATACGTATGTGACATAATCACGAAAAGGGAAATTTCTTTAAGGAGATCAAAAACGTGTCAGAATAAAAAAGGAAGGTATTCAATTCAGAATTAACAGCATTCAAAGGACGACAATCGTATATAAGGGGGTTTTCTCTACAGAATAGAGGGGGAAATTTTCGCAACAACACGTATAAAACACAAACGAGAACCCTAATCTTCAAAAACCCTAAATCATGAAACCCCAAATAAAATTTGTGAAACAGTGAGAAAGTTATCTTTCTTAACCTCCCCACAAATCACCATTGCCGTCAACCACCCTCCGTCATCGTCACTATCACCCCAAAACCGTGACCCCAAGCACTTTATTGTTTGCCATAGGTAACGCTTTGTCACACCCTAATTTTTGACCATAAGATCCCATCTCCTTTTTTTTTCTTTTCTCGTCTGTTTTATTTTACTTTTCATATGTATGTTTATTACAGCTAACTAGTCCTTGCAGGTTCACACAGTGATGGTAATTTCAAATGGAGATCATACACATTCGCCCATTTGGATATTGCTAGATATGGCTAGCTAACCCTGACTTAAGGTCATCCGGAGGTTTCTACCTGATACGCACTCCGCTCTTAAATTTTCTACATTCTTGAGGCCGTTCACAGATTGATACTTTGAAAATATCTCGGATGAATATTCTAGTCAAAAAGGCTGATTTTGGAAATAGATTGGCATAAGGTGCAAGACGCGAGTCATGGTGCTTTGGTTGAAGCTAGGAGTTCCTTTTTCCATTGAGGGCTTAGTTGCTTTAAACACAAATTGTTTTCGGTTTGGAATTAATTATTCAGACGAGTGGGCTTAAAGCTTCAATATTTACAAAGCAATTACAAGACTGATTTGATTCATGGGGTTTGAGATTTCAAAAGGTTCAATTGGAGTTCATCCTAATTTGGTAGAAAGGTTCAAAACATGGAAGTCCAAGTTTTCCTTAAATTCAATATTACGCACGTGGAGTTTTTTTGTCACACATGAGACTGAGCCCATAATTAGAACTGATATGGATCTTCGGACACCTGTTGTATGGTTATAGTCTACATTCTTAATACCAATAAGGAATGTCTCATTAATCCTATCATGCTCACATATATCCATTAAAGTTTGGTTTAATATGGAAACTCTCATAGTCAAATGCCAAATCACCACGGGATTTCGAAGAAAGAGTTTTTTTACATTTACTTTGCGTTGATACAATATTTGAAACATGAATACAAGGGCCTGGACTTCGCAACTCCAAAAAATCTATCCTAAAGAAACCATCCTGTTACAACCCTGCCAAACTAACTACATGGATATCAGTATATTATGTCACTAATTCTACAACAGTTATTAAAAAACCGCATCATTGATCGGGTTCATTCACGAGCATATTCTAATACTGTCGCATGATTCTCAAAGGAAAGATGGAGCCGAGTATGAGCTGCGCTGCTGCTAATGCCACATTTGGCATACACAAGTCCCCCCAACACTCATGGTTGCTATAACTTTGCGTTGCGACGCCACCGAACATTGAACCATTCTGGTACAGCCTGCAAACCAAACCACAGACATTGGTTAATTGAATTTCGAAAGGCGGCATCGTTCATGATAAATTAAAGAATGAAAGTTCAAACCCAATATCATACTCTAATGTTAAAACCCAAAATGCAATCAAGGTTGGATTCTTAAAAACTCAAACACTGTCAAAGTATATAGGAGTCCTGCTAGTTACAAGGAACCAAAGTGCCAAGTACCAAACCACTTCCTAAGTAGTTACCTCTTAATGAGCATGGGAAATGGAATTATTGAGGTTCATGATATGTAAACACTCTGAACAGGAGCCGCCGCAAAGGACGTGGTTCATAAGTTTGATGAAGCTCTGCCAGTACGGGCCAAAGCAGCGCCTTCACAAGATTGAAAGATTCTCAGCATCATCCTAATTTGTAAAGAAAAGAACAGGGAGACAAATCAATAGTCCTTAATGCACAATCAAATGACATAATCATAAATTTCATAATCACTCAGCAAGATTTGAGTTAAGAGGAAGTGATGGGAGAAATTAGAGTAAATCTCGGAATAACCTGCCAAAGATAACTGAAAACAATTTCTGTTATGGTCAGCCCAAATATTGCATTAGATGCGAGTGCGCAATGCGGGTTTCGCACTCACGGAACCCAGAGCTTCTCCACAAACTCCCACCGTTGACAAAACCTGCATTAAAAGAATAAGTCTTGTGAATTCAGCCGCCACTTTCGGAGTCCAAAACAGCTTCAAACAGGTCAAACCGTATAGACCTCGTCCACCATCGATCGAGTCCCCCAACTGTCAAATTTTTTTTTAAGTCAATATTCTCAAAGAGATATACCGTCAGTGAAAACGGTACCTATAAGTCAGAGAACAGAGGCTCTTTCCTAATAGTTCAGCTTCCGCCGATACGACTCGAGCTTATCTTCTCGACCTGCATTTCAATAAGGGGAACTGACTGGGCATTCAGGTTTAGAATATGTTTTGAGTAATCTTAATGCAAAAAGAAGTTCAAAACCGTACTACCTCGTTTGCACGTAAACCTCAACGATAACTCCTAGCGGGATTTCTTTGTCAAGCTCCACCACTCCCAATTAGTCATGTTTCCATTGTTTGCCGTGAGAATCACAATCTGGTATGCCCTGTCAACCTGTTGCAAAAGACAGCAGCCCACAGAAGACCGAGCCTGCAAACACAAAACCTCGCAGCAGTAGCTCACATTATATACATCTACATACACCAGAGGAAACAACATCATTGTTCTGCACAAAAGAGAAACAAGTGTTAATTTCATTAAAAGCTCAAGACGGAATCCAACTTAGACCAAAACGTGTGAACCTTCCATTGAGCAGTAACCCTGTCATCCTCACACACCGTACCCGAATCTGACTGCTGCAAAACAAAAAGAGGAAATTTGTCAATCAAATCAAAGTATTCAATAAACAATAATCAAACATGATCAGACCGAAAATGGAAATTCTTGAATCATACAATCAGGAGAAGTAATGAATAACAGGGCAAGGGCCTTCACCCTTTAAAACATTCCTAAATGATCGATAGGTTTGATTTTAAATCTTCCCAAAAGAAAATCCAACCTGATATTTTGAAATAAGGAATATTTTCATCACAAGCAATCATTAATAGAGAAAGAATCAAAACATTTATCAGCATGATCAGACAGAATCTGAGACCTTCCAAATTAATGTTGACGGTGCCATAAACTATTTCCAAAATGGGATAGACATGTTCATACGGATTTGGAAACGAATTAACCATTGAGTTGATTAGCAAAGAAGTGAAAAGCTATAAGAGGAAGAGGATTCACCAACGTTCAAAGGCGGTCAGAAATTCACAGACATCAGAAAAAACCACCCAAATCGATTCCCAAAACCGCAATCACATCAAAAAACAAAATTCAGTAGCCCAGAAACTCAACAAAAAAATCTCCAATCGAAAAACCCTAACATAGCCAAAAACAGATATACGAACATCCTCACAAAATCCCAAACCCTAAAAACATAAAATTCGCACAAAGGGAAACTTATCTCAAACCTCCACCGCGAAATCGCAACCCAAATCATCTTAAGCGAGATAGAATCTCCACCCCACATCAATACAATCAATACCGTAGGAACTTTGCCTTAAGAGAGATAGAGGCGTACCTCGTCGATCCCTATCCGAGTACTTGAGCCCTTCTCTTAAGACAATGCAAAGACTATTTTCCTACAATTTGTGGCGGTTAAATCTCTCTTAAAATGACAACACATCTTTTCTCTTAAAATAAATCAACCAACTACCCTAAACCCGTAGGAACTTTGACCACAGTCAAAGAACTCCTCAAACCTTTTAGGGGAACTACAAATACTCTAATTCCACTCCCGTAAGGATATGTAGGCATAAGATGCGACATCTTATCGAGTATACTTAGAAATAAACCCCTAGGTCTTTAACCTTTAAGCAGATAAACACTTAGCAATAAACAAACATAAAACAAGAGGTTCCTGTAGAGTACTACAGAAACTTAGGATGCTAGCACCTTCCCTAAGTTTAACCAACCCCTGAACCTATAACTCTCTAGCTTCCATTTGCATTGCATTGTGGGAATTTCGATCTTTATCCCTTCCTTTGGACAAATCAAAGTTCGGTTGCAAATTGAATTAAAGATTCAAACTAATCAATTGTTTGGTATACAAATTTCACCGCGACACGCTTCCCCTATTTGATTTTGTTATTTCTTAACCGATTGTTGTTTCTGTGGAGTTTTTGCTAGGTATTTTGGAAAATTTTGGGGAATTAGAAATCGCATGGAAAAGAAGAACGGCGGAAATTTAAAGAGATAAAAGAGAAAGCAAATGGCAGAAGAGGAAATCGCGGCGGACAAAGGAAGAAGAATGGAAGAGCAAGATAAGGAAACGAGGAAGAAGAGATGGGCGGAAGAAAGAAGAAGACGAAGAAAGGGAAGATGAAGAACGAAAGCGATCGAGAGTGAGAAGAGAGGTGGATTAGAGAGAGAAGACGAGGAAACGCAGAGAGAAGACGAAGGAACCAGACGGGGGGGATCGAAAAGGGGATTAGGGTTTATTTTTTTGTTTTATGTTGTATTGTAATCATATGTAAACACACGCACATTAATTACCATGCACCTCACGCCACGGCCCTCTGATCTCCAAAGGATCAGATCGGGCGATCCACAAACGCACACCCACGGTACTCCCTCGCTGCCATATCACGCTGGATCCACGCGCCTCCTTTAATCTTTCCGTTAATCACCCCCTTAATCCCATTAACCCACTAATTAACCTGCTATTTAATTAGTTTTTTTATTTAAAATGAATTAACATTTTTTTAATTAACTAAATCAACTTTAGTCAACCTTTTCATTTTAAGATTAAAACTTTCTATTAACCTTTTAATATAATTGTCTCTTAATTAATTTAATAATTTTAAATAGACTTTTTACAAGTAAAATAAAAACTAGTAATTCTTTTTAATTAATCTCTCTAATTAATTTTAATTAACCTATTTCACTTTTTATATACAACTTAATAACTTTTAAAATAAACCTACAACTTGTTTAAAATAAATCTTTTGTCATAATAACTTGTATCCGTTTAATAAAAACTATTTTATAATAAATAACTTATTTTATAATAACCTTTAATACTTTAATTACATTTTCCTTATTAAGAGAAATTAATTAATTTGTCCTTTTTATACTATAACCTTTTAATAATAAAACTTCTCTTCATTAACTAATAATTAATCTATTTAATAAATAATTTATTAGAAGCTATTTTTGTCCAACTTAAGTAATCCAATATAATTCAACATTTTAAAAAACAATCTCACCAAAATAATACAATTTATTTTTCTTACAAATCAATTCAAATGAACTAATATAACTTCTTAAAATCAATTCCAACTTCCCCCTTAAAATCAACTCAACTAAAATAAAATCGAATCAACATCCAATCGAGCCCGCCTACGTCTCCACTTCTACTCACAATTCACACACTCACTTAGCGCTTTCATGTGTTTGTGTATGTTTTACTTATTTGCCTTTATATTTTCCGCAATTTATCATTTCTGCATTTACTTTACTGTACCGCATTCCGTCCAAAGGAAAAACCTACACATGATTCAACGCTTGTGTGTAGTACACATCATTTGCATCATATCCCCTATGATCCTTGATCCCATTCAAGTCGATCTTTTAGGACAGATCCTACCCCATAGGAGGACCTTTGTCTTTACTTTACAACTTAGATACAAACAAATACAACTCAATTCAAACATGCAAACATTAGAGAATAAGATGTTAATCATCTTAAGCGAGATAGAACTTCCATCCCACATCAATACAATCAATATGTAGGGACTTTGCCTTAAGAGAGATAGAGGCGTACTCGTCGATCAATATCCGAGTACTTGAGCCCTTCTCTTAAGACGATGCAAAGACTATTTTCCTACAATTTGTGGCGGTTGAATCTCCCTTAAAATGATAACTCGTCTTTTCTCCTAAAATCAATCAATCAACTACCCTAAACCCGTAGGAACTTTGACCACAGTCAAAGATCTCCTTAAACCCTTTAGGGAAACTACAAATACTCTGATTCCACTCCCGTAAGGATATGTAGGCATAAGATGTGATATCTTATCGAGTATACTTAGAAATAAACCCCTAGGTCTTTCAACCATTAAGCAAGTAAACCTTAGCAATAAACAAACATAAAACAAGAGGTTCCTGTAGAGTACTACAGAAACTTAGGATGCTAGCACCTTCCCTAAGTTTAACCAACCCCCGAACCTAAAACTCTCTAGCTTGCATTTGCATTGCATTGTGGGAATTTCGATCTTTATCCCTTCCTTTGGACTAATCAAAGTTCGGTTGCAAATGAATTAAAGATTCAAACTAATCAATAGTTTAGTATCCAAATTTCACCGCGACACATGCGCCTGAATCCTGCCAAGTTCTCTTTCAGGATTCAAGTAGAAGAGTTTCTTGGGCTCATGTAAACAAAGGGAGGCATTGAGGAAAACCTAGATAAGTGTCAGGTTTTCATTGACATGAGAATCCCCACCAAAATTTGAGAAATGCAATAACTAACATGTCGTCTAACAGTTTTATCTGACTTTCTCTCCTATGTGGGTGACAAGGCTTTTCTTCTTTTCGTCACCCTAAAAAAGAAAGAAAAGTTTCTGAGAAGTACCAGGAGAAATAACTATGTCACATAAGATATCTTCACAGTGTATGAAGTTTATCAAAACGCTTCAAATCTTTTGAAGTAGAGTACATCCCTAAAAACAAAACTTCGGAGCATATCTTCTATCTAAACTCACTACCACAAAGACAATGGGGTACAATCAAATTATAATACAAGATACTCTCGTCGCCCCCAGTATTGAGGAGGACAAGAGCTATACCCTGGAATTCTCCCCGAACCAATCTGGACGTCGCCCATATTGTTCCATCTATAGGAGGACGAACTCCCTTAAAATAAAGGGAAAGCGAAGAAGTTCCAAAAGGAGGCTGCTAAGTATACTTTCCTGGCAGGAAATTCTATAAGATGGTAAAAGCCTCCCCAATGGTATGGTGTTTAAGGGAGCATAAAACTGCCTCAGTCCTCACCAACGTTTATCTAGAAGCATGTGGTAGCCATATTGGTGGTAGGGTTCTCGCCCGCAAAGTAATTAGAGCAAGCTGCTATTAGCCTACCCTGTTAAAAGACAATGTGTTATTCATCAAAAAAATGTGACCAGTGTTAGAGAAGTTGACATGCATCATGCTCCAGCTGAACTCTTCCACTCCCTGACATCGCCTTAGCCTTTCTACCAGTGGGGAGTGGACATTCTAGACCCGTTCTCCCTAGCATTTGGGCAACTAAAATTCATGATTGTGTGGGTCGAGTACTTCATAAATTGGATAGAGGTGAAGTTCGTCATCAAGATAACACCAGAAAGATTTCGTTGTTTCTATTGGAAGAAAATCATGTGCAGGTTCAGGCTTCCAAATATCATCGTCTTCGACAAAGGAACGCAATTCACTGTCACCACCTTCACTGAATTTTTTCGGGAGATAAGGGTACAAATGAAGTCCGTATGTTTCTTCCATCCCCAAGCTAACGGACAAGCAAATTTGGCAACGATGTGATCTTAAAAGAGATCAAAAAGAAGTTGAATAACGTCAAGGGGTTGTGGGTTAAATTACTCCATGAAATATTATGTTCATACCATACCTATCCCCACTCAAATACTAAGGAGACTACCTTCACCACAGTATACATGGAAGATTCTATGCTAATCGTAGATATTAAAACACATTCATGGTGGCGCTCTCAGTTCAGCCAAAAGGTGAAAGGTATCGAGAATTTGCTGCCAAAAAAAGTGAAACCAAAAGATACAACTCTAAAGTAATGTCATGGGAAATGAAAGAAAGCAACTTGGTTCTGAGGCAAGTGGTTATGCATGCACAGCAAGGAAAATTGCAGCCCAACTAAGAAGTACCCTATCACATATTTCAGAAACTTTCACATGAAGCATACAACGTACACGAATTTGATGGGCGACTCGTCCTAGGACTTGGAATTCCATTTGTTTAAAATATTATTATAGTTAATATATTTATTAATATTTAGAGGAAGCACGCCGCCCACCCATGTATGAATTTTTGAATAATTATGAGCAAGGGGAATACTTTGGTTTTGCTGCTACGTATGATGTACTTCCACATGAAGATCTTTGTCGCCTCTCAAGGCAATACAAATGTGATTGATTTCCAAAAGAAGATCATTATTGCCTCTCAAGGCAATACGAGCATGTTGGACTCCTATAGGAACATCCTTGTTGCCTCTCAAGGTAATAAGAATACATTGGACTTCCATAAAACAAACCTTGAACAAGGGGAATACTCTGGTTTTACTGCTACGTATGATGTACTTCCACATGAAGATCTTTGTCGCCTCTCAAGGCAATACAAATGTGCTTAATTTCCAAAAGAAGATCATTACTGCCTCTCAAGGCAATACGAGCATGTTGGACTCCTATAGGAACATCCTTGTTGCCTCTCAAGGTGATAAGAATACATTGGACTTCCACAAAATGAACCTTGAAACCCTTAAGGGAAATACAAATTACCTCATATAGTGCACAAAGTTCATCCTAAATTCACTCGGACTCGAATAAAGTTTGACCCAAGAGACTTAATTCAAGAGTCTTTTATGAGGGTCTCGTCCAAAGTCTTGCCCGAGAGGCTCATCTCCTTGCCTGAGGTACTTACACTCTCCTCATACAGGATCAACATATAATCTCTCCTGAGGTACTTAAAGTCCCATTAAAATAGGCTTATCTAACGCCTTTCCTAAGGGACTTTAGAATCTCATCAAACAAGGTTCAACAAAAAGTCTCGCCTATAGGGACTCGACCAAACTCTGGTCTGAGAGACTTAACTCAATAGTCTTTCTTGAGGATGCCTAAGGGACTTAAAGTATCATCAAGAAGGATCAACATATAATCTTGCCAGAGGGGCTTAAAATCCCTTCAGTGACTTTGGTGTCTCTCTTGCTTGGAATTTGAATGATCCTTCGAGAGTTTTTCTTGGAAAGTTGAGTCATGGTAAGCTTCTTACTAAAAAGGAAAGAAAACATAGAAATATCACCTATGATGTAACATGCATTAGGTGTAATAGCTATGATGAGTCTATTGTGCATGTTCTTGTGATTGTGAAGTTTTCTGTGTTTAGTGGGACATATATATTACTATTTTCTTTAGAGTAACCATTTGGAGCTTATGGAAAGATCGAAACTCCTTCGTTTGATTGAAAATATAATTTTGGTGTCGTCCTCCAACATCAAGTCTATAGTCTTCTCGGCCTTATCCCCTCTAGTTAGAGTATATTTCTCTATTTACTTTCCACCATCAAGCCTATAGGCTTATCAATCTTATCCCATATAGTTTGAGTATTTCTCTATTTTGAATAATCTTTTAGATAATGTCTTTAAGTTATTTTGGATCGATCTCACACCTCTGACGATAAGTCACTCTCTTTATGAAAGGATAGTAAAAGAGTTCTTTGATTGTTATATTAAATACATCTATGATAATTGTAGTGATATATTTGTGAAAGACCCATCAAAGATGAGAGGATCATGTCGCCTACAAGGGGCGAGGGAATTCCATCGCCCGTAATAATGAGGGTACCATCCACGACACTCCCGCTCGCATAGTATGGGGAAACGTGGGAAATGACGTGTCTGGGTCAAAGGAAGCATAGAAGAGGAGTCAAGGAAATAACGTATGTCTCCTTAGAAAATAGGAATTTAACAGTTCACTACCACTACTAGTGGGCGGTTGTAATTTCTAAGAAAGCCAAGAATTCAAGTCCATAAGGCTCTATAAATACCTTATCCTGAGGATCAGAAAGACAAGTCAGATACATACGAAATACCTCTAAGATATACCATTTTTCACCTTATGTGAGCTTACTCTCTCCATAGTCAAAAACACTTCAAATTAGAGTTTCTCTCCACGTGAGCTAGCCTTAAACCCATCATAATACATTAAAGCCTCTGGCCACCCCTACTTACATAGGGATGTCATGCATATGTACTTTTTAAAAAGAACAGTGGTGTCCCGGTAAAACTAACTTGGATCTTACTTTCCACCATCACTGTCATTTTCACTACCTTCCCCTAAAAATGGGAAATAAAGATCCAAACTTCATGGTTAGCACCATCGTCGGCAAAGGAATCTCTAACTCCTCCCGAAGAAAATACGCCAGGCAGGTGCTTAATGCAAATGTAACATCCCATAAACTCTCTAAAGCCCAACAGAGAGGGCCAAGGATCAACATCACTTTCTCTAGCAGTGACACCGTCGAAGTCTTCCCTCACGAAAACGACCACATTATCATCAATGCGCAACACGATAATTGGGATATCAATCGAGGTTAATAGATCCGAGAAGCTCAATCGTTGTCTTATTCTGAAACACTTTCCAAAAAATCCACCTCGATCCTGACATCATTAAGGCATTCTAGGATTCACTAAAAGGCTTGTCAGGGGAGCAAGTACAAGTAAGGGTCGCATAACCCTAGAGATAACATGTATCGTGGGAGCAAACACCGAGGCGATTAAAATCAACTACCTCATGGTGGACGATTTATCGCCCTATAACGTCATCCTTGACAGACTGACCATGAACTTGTTAAGGGCGATTATATCCACTTAACACATGGTCTTGTAATACCTGCTACTCAGCGAGCAAGTTAAGACGGTTTGAGGAGATCGAGAAAACAATCGAGAATGTTATTAGAATAGACTGGAAATGGGAAGAGAAGATTTGGCCCACGAGGCTTCCCCATTTCTCAAAGCACGGGATGTAAACACTATAAGTTGGGACCCCAAATTAGGCATGGAAAGCAAGAGATTCACACCCACTAAGGATGTGAAGGAGGTTCAAATAGACCCTTCGCTCACCATGTAATGAAGATAGGCTTCTCAATTTCTAAAGAAGAAGAATGTGAACTAGTCAACCAACTCATTAAAAGTGTTGACTTGTTAGCCTAGGCCTCTTCCAACTCAGGGATAGACACATGAGTTGTGTTTCATCGCCTTGCTGTCAACTCCTTTGTAAGACCAATGTCACAAAGAAAGAGGAAAGGTGACGAGGAGAAGAGAGTCACCATCATTGAGGAGATAAACAAGCTAGTAAGTGTTGATTTCATCACATAAATAAAATACTCAACCTGGTTAGCCAATGTAATGCGGGTGAAGAAAGCATAAAACAAGTGGTGCATATGCGTGGACATCATCAACCTCAATGCGGCTTGTGCCCAAGCATTTATATCCTATGTCAAATATTAATCGCTTGATTGATGGGTCCTTGGGATACTGCACATTGAGCTTTATTGATGCCTATTTGGGGTATAGACAAATTAAGATGGATCCCTTTGACGCACCCAAGACGACATTCATGTTGAACCACGACAACTACTATTATAATGTTATTCCCTTCGCTCTCAAGAATGTAAGCTCCACCTACTAGTGAAACATGGACGTCATATTTTCCCACCATATAAGATGGAATTTGGAAGTCTACATCAACGACATGATGGTGAAAATTGTAGAAGGACATAGCCATGCAGAAGACATAAAGGATGTTCTGTAATCACTTAGGAAATATAATGTGGGCCTTAATCTTGCCAAGTGCTCCTTCGGGGTGCAAGCAAGAAAGTTCCTTGGCCTCATGTTAACAAAGAGAAGCAAACCCATATAGGTTTCAGGCTTTCATTGACATGAGAAGCACCACCAAAATTAGAGAAATACAACAACTAATAGGTCGTCTAGTAGTTTTATCTCGCTTCCTCTAAGTCTGGAAACAAGGCGTTTTTGTTCTTCATCGCCTTAAAATGAAAGAAAAGTTTAAGTGGACAAGGGAATGCGAGGAAGCATTCTCAAGAATAAAGGCCTTCCTCACATCGTCTTTTATCATCACTCTTTTAAAAGATGGGTCACCTTTTCACCTCTACCTTTATTTCATGGACAAGACAATGAGTTCACTATTTGTCCAGGAGACAGACAAGATATAGTGGCCCATGTATTTTGTAATCAAAGTGTTCAAAGGCGCTAAGGCAGACTATCAGAATATCGAGAAACTGGTTATGACTATTTTCTTCGCGACAAGAAAGCTCTAACCCTATTTTCAAGTTCATGAAGTGTTCGTAAAAACCAACTACCATGTCTATCAAGTCCTCAAGAAACCTAGCCTAGAAGGAAGGATGGAATTCTGTGAGGTAGAACTTTTAGAGTGTGACATCTATTATTTCCCAATGGGAAGCATTGAATCCCAAGTTCTGAAACATATTTTAGCAGAATTCATTTTTCGATGGATGAAGAGGCGCCCCATAATGGACGATGTTAGATGATAGAGCATAGAACATTAAAGAGAGTGATGCCAGAAAAGTATTGGAAGTCTCGGACGACATACTAATCGAACAAGCATTGAATTTAGAAATTCGAGATAGAAACAACCATGCCGAGTACAAAGCTCTCATCAACGGCATGATCCTCCCCCTAGAAATGGTGTCTCTAGATTCAATCAAGTCTCTAGGGAGTACCAACCATAGCTCATAATATATCTTCACAAGGTATGAAGTTTATCAAAACACTTTATATCTTTTGAAGTAGAGTAGGGAACAAAACTTTGAATCAGACCTTCTATCTAAACTCACCACCACGAAGACATTGGGGTTCAAACAAAAAGTAATACAAAAGACTCTCGTCACCCCCAGTATTGAGGCAGATAAGAGATATACCCTAAAACTCTCCCCCGACTCAAGCTGGATGTCGCCCATACTGTGCAATCTACAGGAGGACGAAATCCCTTAATATGAAAGGGAGGCGAAGAAGGTCCAGAAGCAAGCCACTAAGTATACTCTCCTGGAGTGAAAACTTCATAAGATGGGAAAAACCTCCAAAATGCTATGGTGTTTAGGGTAGCATGAAACCTCCTTATTTCTTGAAAAGGTTCGTCTAGAAGCATGTGGTAGCCGCATTAGCGGTAGGGATCTCGCCCACAATCTACACATAGCATGTTAATATTGGCCAATCCTGTTAAAATATTATGTGGTGTTCGTCAAGAAATGTGACAAATTTCACGAACACGCTGACCTGTGTCGTGCCCCAACTGAGCTTCTTAATTCCATGATATCACCTTGTCCTTTTTACTAGTGGGGAGTGGACATTCTAGGAATTTTTACCTGGAACTTGGGCAACTAAAACTCCTGATCATGTGGGTCGAATACTTCACAAATTGGATAGATGATCATGTGCAGGTTTGGCCTGCCAAACTTCATCGTCTCAAAAAAAGAAACACAACTCGCCATCACCACTGTCACTAAATTTTTTTTGCGAGATAGGGGTTTAAACGAATTTTGCATGTGTCATTCATCCCCAAGCCAATGGACAAGCAGATTTTGACGACAAGGTGATTTTAAAAGGAATTAAAAAGAAGATAGACAACACCAAGGGGTTATGGGCTGAATTACCCCATGAAATATTATGGTCATACCATACCACTCCCCACTTAAATTCTAAGGAGACTCCCTTCACCATGGTATACGAGGCAGATTTTATGCTGCTCGTAGATATTAACACACCTTCATGGCGACGCTTTCAGTTCAACTAGAAGGTGAAAGATATCGGTCTTCAGTGTATTATAGATAAGATCGATGAAGTAAGAGACATTGCCCACATACGGAAGTTCTCCGCCAAAAAAAGAGTGGTCAAACGATACAACTCTAAAGTAATGCCATAGGAAATGCAAGAAGATGACTTGGTGCTGAGACAACTGGTTCTGCCCACGCAGCAAGGAAATTTGTAACCCAACTAGAAGGCCATATCACATATTATAGAAATTGCCACATGGAACATACAAGCTACAAGAATTGGATGGATGACTCGTCTCTAGAACATGGAATTCCAACTATTTAAAATATTATTACTTAAGTTATTTATTAATTTTCAGAGGGGGCACGTCGCCCACCCATGTACGAAATTTTTATTCAAGGAGAATAAGTTGGTTTTACTGCTATGTATAATGGACTTCCACAAGATGATCCTTCAAAACAGACTCATCTAACACCTTGCCTGGGGGACTTTGGTGTCTCATCAGACAAGTTTCATTATAACGTCTCGTCTGGAGAGACTCGAAAAAAATGTGAACCAAGAGACTTAACTCAAGAGTCTCTCCTGAGGGTCTCGACTAAAGTCTTGCCGAAGAGACTGAATGACTTGCTTGATGGACTTAGAGTTTCATTAAGCAATCTCAATATACAATCTCGCCTGAATGACTTAGAATACCATCAAAATATGCTCAACTAACGCCTCTCCTGGGGAACTTTAATGTCACATCAAACAAGTTTCAGCCTAAATTCTTTCCTAGAAGGACTCGAACAAAGTATGACCCAAGAGACTTAACTTAAGAGTCATGCCCCAGGGTCCCAACCAAAGTCTTGCCCAAGAGACTCAAAGTCTTGCCTGAGGGACTTAGAGCTTCATCAGACAGGCTCAATAAATAATTTCACTTAAGGGACTTATAAACCCATCAAAACATACATATAGAATGCCTCGCTTGGAAGACTTTAGAGTATCATCAGACAAGACTGACCCGAGAAACTTGACTCAAGAGTATTGCATTAGGGTCTCGACCAAATTCTTTCTTGAGTGACTAAATGTCTCGCCTGAGGGATCTAGAGTCTCCTCGGACCGACTCAAAGTATAATATCGCCTGAGGGACATAAAATCACATCCAATAAGGTTCATCTAACACCTCGCCTTGGGGAATTTAGAGTCTCATCAAATAGGGTTCAAACTGAAGTCTCGCCTAGAAGGACTCGACCAAAGTCTAATTCGATAGACTTAACTCAAGAATCTTGCCTGAGGGTCTCAACCAGTCTTTCCTGAAAGACTCAACGGCTCTCCTGAGGGACTTATCATCTCTTCATGTAGGCTTAACGTGTAATCTCTCCAAAAGGACTTAGAATCCCTTCAAAACAAGCTCATCTAACACCTCGCCTAAGTGAATTTAGAGTCTCGTCAAACAAGGTTCATCCTAAAGCATAATTTGGATGGACTCAGTCGAATTCTGACCCAAGAGACTTAACTGAAGAGTCTTGCCTGAGGGTCTTGATTGAGTTCTTGCCTGAGAGATTCAACGCCTCGTCTGAGGTACTTATAGTCTCATCAAGCAGGCTCAATGTATAATCTTGCCTGAGGGGCTTAAAATACCATCAAAATAGGCTCATCTAACGCCTCTCCTAAGGGACTCTAGAGTCTCATCATACAAGGTTCAGCCTAAAGTCTCTCCTAGAGGGACTTGACCAAAGTCTGACCCAACATACTTAACTTAAAAGTCTTTACTAAGGGTCTCGACTAAAGTCTTGTCGAAGAGATTCAACGACTCGACTGAGGGACTTAGAGTCTCATCAGGCAGACCGAACGTATAATCTCGTCTAAGGGACTTAGAATCTCATCCAAAATTGCTCGTCTAACGCCTCTCCTGGGGGACTTTAGATTCTCATCATACAAGGTTCAGTCCAAAGTCTTGCTTGAAAGGACTCGACCAAAGCCTGACTTGAGAGATTAAACTCAAGAGTATTGCATGAGGGTCTCGACCAAATTCTTGCTTGAGAGACTTAATGCCTCGCCAAAGGGACTACGAGTCTTTTGAAACACACTCAACATATAATATCTTCTAAGGGACTTAGAATACAATAGAAAATAGGCTCATTTAATGCCTCTCTTATGGGACTTAAGTGTCATATCAGTCATTGTTCAACCTCTTATCTTTCCTGGAGGGACTCGACCAAAGTCTCACTCAAGAGAATAAACTCAAGATTCATTCCTGAATGTCTTGACTGAAGTCTTTCTTGAGAGACTAAACGCCTCGCCTGAGGGACTCATAGTCTCATCAGAAAGGTTCAATGTATATTTTGGCCTTAGGGACTTAAAATACCATCAAAATAAGCTTATCTAACGCCTCGCATGGGGGGCTTTAAATTCTCATCAGACAAGGTTCATCCCAAATACTCTCGCCTGGGGGACTTAGAACCCCATTAAAACAGACTCATATAACGCCTCGCCTGGGGGATTTAGAGTCTCATTAGACAATGTTCAACCCAAAGTCTCGCTTGGAAGGATTCGACTAAAGTTTGACCCGAGAGGCTTAACTCAAGACTCTTGCATGAGGGTCTCGACTGAAGTCTTGCCTGAGAGGCTCAATGCCTCGCCCGAGATAATTAGAGTTTCTTCAAACAGGCTCAACATATGACTTTTCTTGAGGGACTCAGAATCCCATCATAATAAGCTCATCTAACAGCTTGCTTGTAGGACTTTAGTGTATCATTAGTCAAGGTTCAGCCTAAAATCTAGCCTAGAGAGACTCAATCAAAGTAGACTCGAGAGACTTAACTCAAGAATCTTTCTTGAGGGTCTCGATCAAAGTATTTCCTAAGAGACTCAACACCACGCTTGAGGGAATTAGAGTCTCATTAGGATGCCTCAATGTATTATCTCACTTGAGGAACTTAAAAAAACATCAAAACAAGCTCAACTAATGCCTCGCCTGGGGGACTTTTGATTCTCATCAGACATGGTCAGGCCTAAAGTCTCGGCTGGAAGGAGTCGACCAAAGTCTGACCCAGGATTCTAAACTTAAGAGTCTTGCATGAGGTTCCCGACCAAAGTATTTCCCGAGAGACTCAATGCCTCACCTGAGGAACTATAAGTCTCATCAAACAGGCTCAACGTATAATATCTCCAAAGGGACTTTGAATCCCATAAAAATAGGCTCATTTAACGCCTCGTCTTTAGAACATAGAGTCTCATTATGCAGGCTCAACATTTAGTATCGTCTAGCCTAGAGGGACTTAATGAAAGTCTTACCCAAGAAACTTAACTCAAGAGTCTTGCCTGAGGGTCTCTAGTGAAGTCTTTCCTGAGAGACTTGAAGCCTCGCTTGAGGGAATTAGAGTCTCTCCAAGCAGACTCAAAGTATAATCTCGCTTGAGAGGCTTAGAATATCATCAAAATAAGCTCATGTAACGCCTCGCTCGAGGGCCTTAAGCCTCATCAAGCAAGGTTCAACCCAAAGTCTCGTCTGGAGTGACTCGACCAAAGTCTAACCCAAGATACTTAACTCAAATGTCTTGCCTTAGGGTCTCGACTAAAGTCTTTCCCGAGAGACTCAACACCTCGCCTAGGAGACTTAGAGTCTCATCATAAAAGGTTCAACCTAACGTCTAGCCTGGAGGGACTCGACCAAAGTATGACCCAAGACAATCAATGCCTCACCTGAGGGACTTAGAGTCTCATCAAACGGGCTCAATGTATAATCTCGTCTAATAGACTTAAAGTTCTATCAAAACATGTATGTTTAATGCCTCACATTGGGGACTTTAGAGTCTCACCAGACATGCTTAAGCTTAGGGTCTCGTTAAATAGACTCCCTCAACACGATAGTCAATTAAGCACTCTACCCTATCTCAAGCTCTCGTGCTTATTGTAATGATATATTTGTGAAGGGCTCATAAATAGCGATGGGATCGTGTCGCTGATAAGATTCGTGGGAATCCCGTCTCAGTAAGAAGGAAGGTGTTGCCCCTGATAATCTTGCTCTCCCAGTATGGGGAATGTATGAAATGATGTGTCTGGGTCAAATGTAACGTAGAAGATGAGTCAAGAGAATTATATATGTCGAAAAACTAGAATTCAGACCCATAAGCCTTTATAAATACCTCAGCCTGAGGATCAGAAAGACAACTCAGATACACACGAAATACCCTTGAGATATATAGTTGCTCACCTCATGTGAGTTTACTCTCTCCATTTCCAAAAACACCTCAAAATAGGATTTCTCACCAACGTGTTTTAGCCCTAAAATCATCATAATTCCTTAATGCCTCTGGCTTGTATAGGGGTGTCATGATTTGTACTTCTAAACAAGTAAAGTTTTATTAAAACATATTCTATTGTTGTTGTTGAGTTTTGAAACATGCTCTACATTCTTCACTTTAGGAAACAACTCCTTATCATTATCTTCTATGTGATAATTGTTACTCAAGTGTTGTTTACCAAAATAAAAAAAATAAACATACTAATATAACTAATGTCCAACATTTTTTGTTTGAGATAGGCTTGCCAATGATCCTTTTTGTTATTTTTATTAGGCAATGACTCTTTTCACCCTTATTTGCTCCCCACCAACGTGAAATTTTACAAATGTCTCTAGTGTCTGGAGATGCATCTCCGAACGCACCTATTTTTAGCCATTTTTAGATAAAATTGATGGAGTGTCCCTATTGTTAAGAAATGTGGTTGGGCCTAACTCAACCCTATAAATCTAGAGCCTGCTAAGAGGAAATTCTTTCTTCGTCGTGCTTTACCTGATTGACACACTGTCTTCCGGTGAGAAATTTTTTTAATTTTTTTTTTTGCAAACCGTGTTGTCACTCCGGTTTGCCTCACTTTTCAATATTCTCCGATCATAATTGCATAGCCTCCACCGTTGCTACTATTCTCGACGACCTTCCGGCAAACTTTTTCATCGACAGAAACCTCCGTCTCTGCGCGTGGGCATCACGTGTCGCCACCTAAACCACACGTGACAACACGTCTGGTGACCGATTGCGTGATATTTTCTCTCTTCAGATACTCATGGCTACTCCTCTGAACTTTACGCCAAAATACGATGATTTCCTCAGGTGGTATCAGAATTATTAGAACTCGGATTCTACTGCTATGGTAGCACACACTGGTAATTCATCTATTTGCCTCTCTAATTCATCTTCTCTTCGACCTTGGGTCCTTGATTCTAGTGCATCTGATCATGTTACTGGTAATAAAAATTGTTCTCTTCCCTCTCTACCTCTGGTTTCTTACCTACTATAACTTTTGCCAATGATTTTCAAACCCGACCCGAAGGGATTGGTACTGTTCAAATTCTACCTTCTCTATCTGTTACTTATGTCATCTATGTACCTAATTGTCCATTTAACTTACTTTCAGTCAGTCATTTAACTCGTTCTCTTGATTGTAGTATCACTTTCACTAACAATAATGTTACCATGTAGGATCGGAGTTCGGGAAAGACGATTGGCGTCGGATATGAGTCTCAAGGCCTTTACTACCTCTCATTGTCGTCTTAGACATGCTCAACCAAAGATTCTCCACTCATTATACATACTCAGTTAGGTCATTTCAGTCTTTCCAAATTACATAAGTTGGTGTCAAATTTATTGAAGGTGTCTAATTTACATTGTGAGTCATGTTAGTTAGGGAAACACACTCGTAGTCAATTTCTCAATCGAGTCAACAAACGAGCTTTGTTCCCTTTTGCTTTAGTTCACACCGATGTTTGGGGTCCCTCGCGTACTGTCTCTACTCTTGAGTCTAGGTATTTTGTCACCTTTATTGATGATTTTTCACGTTGCACGTGGTTAATTTTAATGAAGAATAGATCTGAATTATTTTCCACTTTTAAACAATTTTATCGAGAAATAAGAATCCAATTTGGTTTGTCTATTCGTACCTTAAGAACTGACAATACACGTGAATATTTATCCCAACGATTTCAAACATTTATGTCATCCAATGGTATTTTGCACCAAACATCTTGCCCTCATACATCCCAACAAAACGGGGTAGCTGAATGCAAAAATTGGCACCTCGTAGAAACCACTCGGACCCTACTTCTCCATGGTAATGTTCCTCTCCGATTTTAGGGAGATACGGTGCTCACGGCATGTTACCTTATAAATCGCACGCCCTCATCTGTCCTTAATAATAAAATCCTTCATTCAATCTTGTTTCCAAACTCTCCACTCCACCCAATTCCTCCTCGAGTATTCTGGTCTACGTGTTTTATATACAATCTCTCCCCTGGTCTTGATAAACTATCAGCTCGATCACTAAAGTGTGTCTTTCTTGGCTATCATCGATCCCAAAAGGGTTATTGTTGCTACTCACATACTCTACAACGGTACCTCGTATCGGCCGATGTTACCTTCTTCGAGTTTGTTCCATATTTCGAGTCCAGCCAAGTAACTACGGAACCCCTACAGGAAAGTATTCTCACACCTCTTCCGGAAGTCCCATCTGTCATTATCCCCCATCATTTTAGGGATCCTGACCCACTAGATATCCCTACGGTTGACCCCCCCCCCCCCCCACTCCTCGCCCACTTCAAACATATCAGTGTTGTCACCCAACGTCTATCCTACCTGTCCCTGAAGTCGTATATGTCCTTGAAGTTGTACTTCTCCCTGAGATCACTACGGACTCTCCTCTGACGCTCTCGCCATCACCGAAAACGATCCTGTAACCTGAGTCTGATCTTTTGATTGTCCTTCAAAAAGGTATACGTCAAACACGAAATCCTTCTCCACATTATATTGATTTACTTTATCATTGTCTTTCCCCTTTGCAGTATACTTGTTTGTCTTCTTTGTCTTCTGTTTCTATTCCTAAAACTCCAAGTGAAGCATTATCTCAACCTAAGTGGAGGCAAGCAATGATTGATGAAATCTGTGCTCTTCAAAGCAGTGGTACCTGGGAACTGGTTCGTCTACCCCATGGGAAATCTTTAGTAGGTTGTCGTTGGCTTTATACAGTGAAGGTTGGTCCAGATGGTAAGATTGATCGATTTAAAGCTTGCTTGGTAGCCAAAGGATACACTCAGATTTTTTGGTTGGATTATAGTGATACCTTTTTGCCTGTAGCCAAGATGGCATCTATTAGACTTCTTCTAGCCATTGCAGCCATTCGACATTGTTCTCTTCATCAACTTGACATCAAAAATGCATTCTTACATGGTGATCTTGAAGAAGAAGTATATATGGAGAAACCACCTGGGTTTGTTTCTCAGAGGGAGTCATCGAATATGGTTTGTTGGCTACACAGGTCTCTTTATGGTCTTAAGCAATCTCCAAGAGCCTAGTTTGGCAGATTCAGCACTGTAGTACAACAATTTGGTATGATTCGTAATGAAGCTGACTGTTCTGTTTTTTATCGTCACTCACCCCAAGGGTGTATTTATCTTATTGTGTATGTAAATGACATTGTCATAACTGGTAGTGATCAGCAGGGATTACTCCAGTTGAAACATCATCTCTCGAAACAATTTCAGACAAAAGATCTTGGTAAACTCCACTATTTCTTTGGTATTGAAATAGCTCAATCTAAAGATGGTTTGGTGATTTCTCAGCTGAAATATGCTATGGATATTTTGGAAGAAACAAGTTTGTTAAATACTAAACTAGTCGATACTCATATGGATCCAAGTGTTAAACTACTATCCAATCATGGGGAGCCTTTATCTGACTCAGAAAGGTATAGAAGATTGGTTGGAAAGTTGAATTATCTCACAGTCACTCTTCTGGACATTTCTTTTGCAGTCAGTGTGGTAAGCCAGTTCTTAAATTCCCCTTATCAGGAACACATGGATGTTGTTATCCGGCTTCTGAGATACATCAAATATGCTCCAGAAAAAGGTCTTGTGTATGAGGATAAAGGACATAACCAGATAATTGGATACTCAAATGCTGATTGGGTAGGGTCGCCTATTGATAGACGACCCACCTCTGTGTATTGTGTACTTGTTGGAGGAAACCTTATATCCTGGAAAAGTAAGAAACAAAATACAGTTGCAAGATCAAGCGTCGAGGCAGAGTATAGGGTCATGAAAATGGCAACATGTGAACTTATTTAGTTAAAATAGTTGCTCAAGGAACTTCAAATTGAAGAAGCAAGACGAATGTCACTTATTTGTGATAATCAAGTTGCATTGCACATTGCTTCAAATCTAGTCTTCCATGAGAGGACCAAACATATTGAGATAGACTGTCACTTTGTCGGAGAGAAGATCGAGTCAGACGACATCATCACAAGCTTTGTCAACTCTAATGATCAATTCGCAAATGTGTTTACAAAATCCCTACGAAGCCCTAGAACTAATTATATATGTAACAAACTTGGTGTGTTTGACTTATATGCTCAAGTTTGAGGGGGAGTGTTGATATTTGTAAATATATATAGTGTTAAGAATATTTGTATATAGAATAGTCTCGCATCGACTATATCATGTAATTAGTTGTAATCTATCTATATATAATAATGTCTCCGTAGTGCTTTTCAAAACACGCGGTTTATTCAAATGTCTCTTAGTCTCGAGGCTCTTGATACCATGTTAAGAAATGTGGTTGGGCATAACTCAACCCTATAAAATCGGTTGGTAAAGTGAGGATTGTCTTTACTCATAAACACATGTTCAAACCATATATTGTCCGATGTGGGACTCTTAACACCTATTATGCCAAAATTTAATCCAAAGATGCATCTCTGCATGCACTAAAGGTACGTCCAAAGATGTATCTACGTACACACCATTTATTCAAAAGTTAATGGATGGTCCGGAGATAAATCTTTGAACGATTTTGCTTTATATGCTTGCGTCAGACCTTTCATCTTCCTCCTTTTTCCATTTCTAAAAACTTCTCAAAACAAAACATTTTAGCTTTCACACATTCAAGCATCTCACCCATTCATTCAAGTTTCTAAAGTTATAGCTCTTTCTCCTTATTTCCATAATCACATAGATTCAAGCTTCTCCGTCTCCTTCTCATCAATCTAAATTTGTAAGTTTTTCAAAAAAAAATTATCTTTTTATGTTTTGGTTTGTAGTTAGTTGTTTAAGATACATTAATTGGTAGCCAACAAGAACATACATTGATAGTTCTTGGAGGGTTAGGACAACAATGGCGTTTCTGCCATGGCTAAGAATTGCAGGTTTGTCGAGAGATGCATCTCCAGATTTTCCCAGTGCTATTTTTGGAGATACATCTTCAAATTTGATTTAGGCTAAAATTTAGTTGATTTTATGGATTTTGTGGATTTGCACTGACATGCTATTTATCAATGTGTCGGTTTGTAACATAGATGTATTGGCTGATGACAATTCCAAAAACAACCATAGCATAATTAGTTTGGGACGTGTATCCCAAACCGCGTCAGTACGACGTGAGAAGGCCGTAGCTAGGACGGAGAGGCCACGGGTTAATGATAACTCGTTTGATGACTCGCAATCATCAACTTCGCAGTGCCTAGGTTCTACTTCTCATAGCCACCTCTCTCAAGGGTCCACTTCACAAGGCCACGAGTTACTAGATTATGTAGCAGACCCTGAGGCCTCTAAAGGCCAGGGGAAGTCGCTGGTCCATTAGAAAGTTATTCTGGAAATTCATTTGACACCTCATTACTTTATCTCTATGCAGATCATGCTGCTAGGCATATTTAGGAAGGAAATGTATATTTCTTTTGAAATATATATTTTTTCAACTAATTAAATCAAAACTAATGGTAATATTTTATTTTTATATGAGAATGTGTGTTTGAAATCGGTAAACCATGGGCAGAAGATATTGAAGATGGTGTAGTCCACTGCTAATTAGTTTTAGGATGTTCTCCGTTATTCGAGTCTTGTCAGTTTATGTTGTGTTGCGTACATGATCATATTTGGCAGCATGCAGGTCGCTTTTGCTAAGATGAGGCATTTAGAGACTTCTTCTTTCCACCTTCCTATAGGCGAGATGATCATCACCTTGGATGGTGTGTCATACCTCATGCACCTTCCCATAAAGGGAAAATTATTGGGCCACAGGAGGATATCTCGAGAGGAAAGTGACGACATAATGGTCACCTATATGGAAATAGACCCAGTTGAGGCCTCACAGGAGGCACATGACATAAGAGGTGTTCGTGCTAGGTTTAGTTTTTTTAAAAAAGCTTTATAAAAACCATTTGCAGAAGCTTGTGGACGCTGAAGGCGATGATGTGCAGGTTGGGTACCATTGAACTTGCGCATTGAGGTGTTACATCTTGTTGGTTGGCACGTACACTTTCATAGACAAAAGTGAAATCAGTGTCGATGTAGTCTACCTTCAGTATTTCGTCGACCTTACTGTGATTTGCAAGTACAACTTAAGGGTCACTTGTTTGGTCTACCTGTACTCAAAGCTGGCCACGGATTATCTTTGGAAGACAAAGCGGATAACAGGGAGTTCCATGATGCTTACAGTAATTTACTATTACTAATATTTTCATAATTCATTTGTTACACTTGTTATTAATATTGTATTTGAACCATTTTCAGAGATGGATCGTCTCCCATTTCCCTTGCATCACCAAGTTTGAAGTTGCACCTACTTACACAGAGGAATGGTTGCGTGCTACCACACTTATTTTGTACATGGGAAATAATGCAGTCGAACCATTCAGAGTGCATCTTGATCGTCTTGTGACAAATGATATTTATTTCTGCCCGTACGTAGTTCACCGCGAGATGCATTCATTTGATGTCATTTGTTATACTTCAGATGGTTAGTATGTGGCTATCTGCGAATTATTCTAAGACATCCCTTAGAGTTCACTCCTCCCACCGTTCGCCGCAGATATCTTGATGTGATACTTAACGATTTTGAGAGTCACCTAGTACCATAAGAGTATCGCAGGGTATTAGCTCATGTATATTGGGTCTATGCAAAGGGTTACATGACCTGCTTCAATAGGGTGTCACATTTTTTATGATACTAAAAGGTCCTGGAAGACCACCTAGTCCAACTAACTAAGAGGTACTTGAGACTCAAGGTGACCAGACTAAAAGCGTGACAGCGGTCTGTCAAAGTGTTGTTGAGGTGGGTAGAGCAGGCTTAAGGGCATGACTCTTTGAGTATGGTAGTGCCTAGTTAATCCTTGTGGAGAACATGGTTTTTGAATTGCAAAATTTTATACAGGTGATACCTAATAGGAGGGAGAAGGCAGAGGATTTGACATACCTTATAATTTATGTTTGGATGTATTCTTATTTTGTATTTTCGAACAAATATATTATGTATGATGTTACATTTTTATAATTATTGTATTACTTTTTACACTCATTTAGTTTTAGTTAAACTTGATTTTATTACAATTTTACTTTAATTTTACGATAATATAACTTAACCTCAAAAAATTATAATGTTAGGACAATTATATTGTTCTAAAACCATTTGGCAGGCAAAAATTATACTGCTAGGACAATTATGTTGTTCTAAAACCATTCAGAGGTTTCTGGAAATGCATTCCAGATACACATAAATGTTATACAGGGATGCATTTCCATGCCATATTTTGATCAAAATGGGTTGGATTTATGCATTTCTAAATACTATAACTTATTTTTGCAAATTTGATTTTTGCTAATATGTTTGTTTAAACTTTTATGCTTAAAAAATAGCACTCATAAAGTAAAGAATTTATTAAAAAAAGATTGGAACATTTTTTTAATAAAGAATATGACACGTTTATAATATTAATATGCAACATTCCAACTTTTAATAGAAAAAAGTATGTACTGTGCACCTCAACTGATAAGGAACATTACTATAGTAAACCTACTTTTCTAGTGGTAGCTGTAACTTTAGAGCATCTTTGGCAATCTAACAACAAAATACAAAACATACTTCATGGCAACAATGTGTCCTTTAAATTTTACAGATAATCCTAACAAATTATTGTGCCAAAACACGTTAGAAGTGCACTCATATCACATTATACCCAGAAATCATGTAAATGAAATTTTCGCAAAAGATGGGGCAAAGTTTTGTTTGCCATAAATATCGGCATTTCAGAACTAGGGCAATAAATTAAGGTACCCTACAAGTTATCTCCTTTATAGCAATGCATTCATGAGGATAATCAATATCGATGTTGTGAAGATATTTTCATGCAATGATGGAAATCTCACCCTGTGTATTTCAGTTCATTTTCTAAATATCAATATCGAGTGGGTTATTGAAAATACAAAAGAACCTAAATTGTGAAGACTATCGTTGAAGTAATTGGAGATACTAATTCCCTATGTTCATCAGCCGCACAATGCTACATGTACTGAGCCGGTGGAATAATAAGAAAAATTTCAGTTAATAAATAGATTAGGGACGGGGTAAATGAAAGAGGCATATCAGTAAGGCCTTATCATATTTTTCTATAAAATAAAAATGGCATAATACAAAATAGATCATTGCAAGGAACCCCACATTGGAGATACCTGAGAAAAAGACAATGGTATGATCTACCACTACTTATACAACAATAACTTATCAACGAGATGCTTCTTTCAACTTTTTTTCTTTCCGTGTCACTGGATTTGTCCTACAAAAATCAAGAACCTGTCATCAATAATACACTTAAGCCTCTTGGCATACAGGCATATTTGGAATATTAAAGCAATAGCAACCAAAGATGGAAGCAGCCACAAACGACCAGCATTTTTGGAAAGTGCACTCTTGTGGCAAATGATTGCTGATGTAAATTATTGCGCATAGTATGCATGATTCATGATACACATTGACACAATTTGAAATTTTGGCTTTCCAATTCACAAAACAAATCATGATTCGACAACCACATACGGAAAATGCTGTAGGCAGATAAGCTCTCTATCAATTGATAACATAAAAATATGAAAGAGTCAATGATGTCACCATAAAAGAATTGGTAAATGAGAAATTAACCTTTGAGAAACCAATGCAAATAAATAATATAATAAGAAAGTATCTACGAGAATGAGATATAAGATATATAGGAAAGAGTAGGAATAATCATACCTTATGAGTTAAGACTTATGAGTCATCGCCTAGATATACTTTTACAGCAACGAAACTCAGCTAAGAGAGCTGTATGATCTGAGGACCATTCAGGAGAAGGTAGTGCTGTGTCTTTCCTCAAACTCTCTTCATCCAATAGCTCTAATAATGACTCCACAACTAATGAATCAGCTGAAACGACAGACAATTCACTACGTAAAAAGGAAAACAGGATGTGAAGTAATCAAATGCGATGACACTGCAAGATAGCTCACCTGTGTAAAATATATAATCAAGAGAGCCAATAAAATCCCTAGTGACCTTCGTAAATAAAGGTTCATTTGTTGAGCTGTCCAATCTTCGCTTATGCTGTTCATATCCCAGGCCAACCGTTCTTGCAAAAGAAGAGTAAGCACTGACCTGAAATTGTATGTACCCCCCCATAACCAATAAAATTAAAATCAGGACAAAAAATGAAGGATGAAAAACACAGTTACAATAGGAGACCTGGAGAAAGTACATAATATAAGATAAATATTCCTTTAAGTATTTCTATACATTACCAGTGGCAACTGGTGAACCAATTTGCTGTGAGGACGCAATATGTTGAGTGGGTCAACTGCTAAATCAGGGTGGGATGGGTCTACCTTCCCCATCGCAAGAAGTGCATGAGGAGCACTACAACAGAGTCAGAACATAACCTTTAAAAACATATTTCTGATAAAAAAACTATTGCAGAACATGAATGCCAAAAAAGAGAAGTAATCAAACCTTCCTGGAACTGAATTGAAATCACCACAAACCAGCATTGGAATGTCTGCACTTATAGCAATTTTCTCCAATCCTTTTAAGAGTGTGTGCACCTAAAAAGAGTAGTAATTTTATAAATGTCGAGCTCAAAATAAACACGCTTGTCAGTAAGAATAAGTAAAAGAAATAACTTACCTGCCAGAGCTTAACATCCTTTAATTCTTGGTGGACATTTACATGTGTATTTGCCTAAAGTCCACAAGTAACATGAGAGTTAGTAATAGATATTTATATAAGCAAAAAAAAAGTAGTGATTCAACACATAATCCATTATACAACTACAAATAGGTAAATGAAAAAAAAATGCAAGAATCGTAAATATAAAATACAGATTGTGGGCCTTGAAGGCATGAGTAGACATGACATGACTACCTAAGAGTACCATAACTAATAAAAGCAAGAGCTTATCAACAAAAAACTTAAGATAAAAGGCTATACCACACACAGAAGCTGTCTTTTCCCTGGATTATCAACAGGCTGGTTGTTAACTTTAGCTTCTAAAACAACTATTAGTGCAACATTATCCTAAAAACATACAGAAAACTTTGTCAGTGAAGGTTCCAAGACACAATTTCTCTCAGAAAACATAATTGCGGTCTTTGCAATAAACCACCTTAACAAGCCGGTTCAACGCCGTTTTCTTTTGAGTGGTTGGAATCATGGCATCCGTTAAAGACTGTGCAGCCTTATTAAACTCAACCTGCAAGCGAGCAAACAATAATTATATGTTGAGTACATACTTAAAGGTATTGACTGTCGTGCACATAAAAGCAAACTCCAACCTCGTATTTCTTCACATGTGAGAATCTGTCTCTACGGAAAAATGTTGCGCAACCATCAATTGTATTTATGTTGCCATTATATACCTGAGTGTGAATCCGCCATAAACACGTTGAAATAATAAAGTTTGATAGATATAAGTTTTTAAAACCATAAGAAATCAGGATAATGTAACAACCTCATTTGTTTTTTTCTTGTAAAGACCGTAATAGCCATGTTTGTCCAGTTCGGGAGCAAAAAATTCATCGTAATGATCACTTTGGACCTGGGAGCAAACAGAATGCATATTAGCTGATAGAAAACCTATTAGAATATAAGATGCAATCATACAATTATGAAGAACTGAGTTAGGTTAAAGAGTAAGAAACATTATGTCACAAAATCGCTAAGTGTATGTTTGGTTTAGATTTTGGAAGAGCCAAAAGCAATTCTAGAGGTGTAGAATTGACTCTGGAATAGTGTTATCAAATTGCCCCGCCATGGCCGCTATGGCGAATTTACATGGCGGTTTTTGGGCTCGCCGCAATGGTAAACATTGGCCGCTATTGCGGGTTTTTTCGCCATAATCCACAATAACGGCGCCGCAAAGCGGCCAGTATGGCAGGATTTTGCCCCTCCGCCATCGATAACACTGCTCTGGAATGATTTTGAAGTGTTAGGTTATTCTAAAGTAGAATTAATTTTGCCTCTAGAATTGATTCTACTTGAGGCTACAATTTGTAGCTTTTGAGTTTAAACGTATTTTTACACTGAAATTTGTTGTTCAACTGACTTTTACATAAATGTATCCAAACATAAATCACTTTACATTCAACTCACATTTAATCAGAATCAATTCTATAAAATTAATTCGTTCAGAATCAATTCTCCTCACCGTAGAACCAAAAGAAATACACCCGTTTAAACGCATAGAAATGAAGGCCGGGTTTATATAAGTTCATCAACAACTGATGCAAATTTAAGTTTGAAAGGAAAAACAAATAGGACAGGCTACAAAATATCAGTTTAATAAAGCTTCTGCAATCCAAAAAATTTCCTAGGGAACAATGAAGCTGCGGCATTTTTTTATTCAATATCAATCCAAAAATATCTTTAAGATAAGTTGAATATCAGCATATTAATAAAATGAAGCTTTTTAACAACCACAGCCACAGCCAATAAACAATCACATACCTCTTGGAGACAAATAATATCAGCACGGTAACCAACTATTTCTCGTAACAAATTTTGTCTGCGATACGGCCAGGAAAGAGCCCACGAAGGGCAGTAACTGTATAGATCATTTGAGGCATATGAATCAGACAATATGTTGTATGATAAAACAGTAAAAGTTCCTGATGATGTTATACGCCCATCCATATCCAAACTCCCCATCCCGTCAACAGGTACCAACTGGCGCGGGATAGGTGAGGGAGCAGGAATAACCCGGGAAGTTAGAATAGTGTTTGTATGCCCCACAGTAAGTTTTGTCTCTGCGTCAACTACAACACACTCAAATTTAAGAACATGACCGATGTCATCAGCTGATGGGGTATATGTCTTTGATCGTCCAACTTCAAACCAAGTTTCACCACCATTTCGTTGTGTAACAGTTGCGGGATACACAGTTGCAGACCCATTTGACAGGTTAGCACTAGATGCAGTGGAGGATAAGCTGGTATTGATTGACCCAGGCCCAGAATTGTTAAATCTCCCAAATACTTCCTCCTCCTCATTTCCATTTTCATTAACTGCACTTGCAGCACGGTCATGTAATGCTCGGTGGTGCTGCCATGCATCTGAGAAACACTTTGGAGAGCAATGGTAGCTTTTGGAAACGGGTATTTTACCCTTAAGACAACCTAGGCACTGCAGTGTGGCCTGCTCGGATGGATGTACGCTACAAACAGCAACCTTTTTATCATTCTGTACACGATACCTGCCAGAGAGGAGAATGTCAAATAGGATAAAAAATTAAACTTTCAAATCAGATCAACAGGTATTTAGGATCAAGGTGGTATTTAAACCAATAAAAATAATTGCAAGCAATTATTTAAGTAACGAACTTTATGCACTAATTAAATTTATTGCATTATAACAAAGCGGTTGGGCTCGAATGATTAATGAACTTCAGTTAAGGATGGAATGTTTGGGAGACCTCAAATTTGAATCCTGAACAGATAATAATCCTTGGTCAGGCTTTAATTACCACCCAGCCGAACTCCAGTATACCAGAGGCTCTTTCCCATAGAGACCGGAGGGGTTAAAGACCAACAACAAAAAATCTTGCAACAAAAGTCCAAATTTAGGTCCACAATGCCATAATATTCAATAGATCTATTAATGTCCAAATGTCAAAATATTCAATAGATCTACACCCATATAGATTTTGCTGTATAACTGGACTAAATGCTTTATATTGTGTTTATTTACCAACACAAGACAGCAATTACAATGATAAACTATACCTAACGGAAAATGTAGGATCCATTTCAACCTTTTAAGGTGTTGATGGAGCTTATATGTTATATTTTCTATTTAAATAACAAGCATAGAAACTTTAAAAGAACTAATAACCTACCGCACTTGTGCAAACTATAATTAAAATACCAATCTCCACAATGCTTATCTATGCCAAGAACTTGCAGGCCAAGATAATAAACAAACTAAGCTTATTTGAACAAATACATTCCTTCATCTAAATCTTTACTTTTTTGGAGACCTGTGCATAATAAAGTCCCTTATGAGGAGAACTAGTCTGGCCGGAGTGGCCGGCTTGTTTCTCAATGTAATCTTTGTGCTACTAATGTAGAAACAACTTGCATTTATTTTGGGAATGCAACTTCACAAAAACATTGTGGAATTGGTTTGAATCTACTGTCCAGACCCATGTTGATACAAGCTCTATCAGCTTAATTTTGGAGATATGCAACGAAACTTGATCGTCTCAATGCAAGGAGGTAACTTTGGCTACTATCATTAACACTGTTTGTGTTGTTCGTTAACAGTTTTGACAAAATTATTTCTTGGAAATTTGCTGCTAATATTGTTACCTCTTGTGTTTCCAAAATTTGCAATTGTGCAAATAATGCTGCTACTACTTACTCCTCAATTTTGAATTTCCAAATCCTTAAAGCTTAGTTGTCAACACATTCCTCAAAAGCTCCTATCACAAAAGCGGTCTTTAGACATCCTCCTATTGTTTCTGGATTAAATGTAATATATATGGGGTTGCAAGGGGCTCCCCTGGTCATGCTGCCTGTGTGGTAATAGAGCAGCAGTTAAGGATTGTTTTGCTGTCAATATTGGTATCTCTACTTATATTCATGCTGAATTAATTGGAGCTATGGTTGATATTTATTAGAAAGTGAAGAGAGAGACTTTTCATGACTGTAACTAACTTTGTTTCTGTTATTGATTGAATGAATTAGTTACACTAGGATTTCCTTTTTATACAACACTGATTCTGACCTGCCCTAGCAGGTTGTAACTAACACTCTGACCTGCCCTAGCAGGTTTTACAAGAACAGAATAACCTGCAGTAGCAGGTTCTAAACTAACTGTAAACCTGTAGTAACAGGTTACACTAACTACACAGACTAACACTTGTCAGTTCTGAGTTTTACAATGCTGCTAATGCTGCTATACTCTAATAATATTAAAACTGCTATCAAGAAGGGTTTGTTTTCTCCTTGATAAAAAATAGAATCTCAACTTGTCAAATTGACTTTCAACTCTCCGATTATTGTCCCTTGGATTTTAAGAAATAGATGGTTGGGTAGTATTGAGCTCATGATGAGTATGTCTTCCTTAGTTTCTTGCATTTATCATAAAGGAAATAATAGTGTTGATAAAATTGCCAACATGAGTTTGCCATTATCTGGGTGTTTTGATGGGATACTATCCCTCCTGGTATTTCTAAAGATTTTAATCGTAATAGGTTAGATCTCCCTGAATGTAGATTTTGTTAGTTACAAGTTTGATTTTCACTCTGGTTATTTCATTGCACTGTACTTCTTTTGTATTTTATTTTGTACTTTTTTCTCTTCACCGTGGTTTTATTCTATTGAGTTGTCCTTAGTAACATTTTTAATGAGACATATGTTCTTTGCTTACTTGATTGTTACCTTAGTTTTTGGCCTATTCCCCAGACTCTATTATTTTAATATATGTAGTTGGGTGCTACAAATGACAAGGGATTGTTTGTAGGTACCAATATATTCAATACTGCAGTAGCCACATGAGATTATTTGAATAATCACACAAATTAACAGCGACGACACAAAATAGTTTACAAAGAAAAGTAAAGTACAAGGTAAGGAAATATAGATTACACTGGCAATAGTACTACATCAACCAAATTACTGACGAGAAATGGAGCAAAAAATAAAAATAACCAAACAATAAGCAAACATACTGGACAACAACATTATGCTTACATCCAACAGAAAACTAAAATATAATAATTACATATGCAAAAACTCAATTCATACTACTGGCAAATAAAATAAGACGAACAAAAAATAAGTTGCATACTACAAAAGTAATAACAGACTAACATAACTCACATCTACCCACACATTGAAGCTCAAGTTTTCAAAATTTAATGTCTCCAATAAACAAATTTGACAAAAGCAAAATCGCATAAATTAAGGGCACGTTTGGTTTGATTTATTTGAGCTTATCTTCTCACATAAACATAAAAATATAGTTTGACTTTACTTCATTTAGTTATCGAAATTCGAAATAGCTTATGCATATACAATTCAGTTGATAATTTAAACACAGCCTAAGAGAAAAATGAATTAAAAAGCACTCACCACTTATATCGCAAAAAATGCCCATCTAAGGGTGCGGTTTCAAGTACATCGTCAGTCGTAACGGTTTTGTCAGGCCGACGTAGGAGCACATAAGGCGTGAGCTCACAGCCTACAATGGGAATATCAGAAGGAAGGTGCACACGTAGCACGTTCAGCATTATTCACTTTTCGCAATCGTCACTGTCCTGCAACCAAATCAACAATCGAACACCAGAATCAATGGCTCCAGTAACTGTTAAAGCAACACCGTGATTGAAGAAATTATGATGGCGGATACCAGACGGATCCGCCATTTACTTGACCCGAACACTCGCCAGCCTTGAATGACCTGAATCCAAACCCTAATCAGAAAAATGAAAACGAAATCGAAACTATCCGGTGGATCTTGTTGAGGATTTTAGAGATTTTCGTTGTGTGGCGGAGAAAGAAATTCGAACGATGAATCAGAGTGAGACTGTGGAAGGGATCGAAACTTGTAGTGTTTAGAGAGAGAAAATTGGGTCGTAGAGAGAGATAAAAAAGGATCGAAATTAGGGTTTCGCAGATGAATTGGACGAAATTGAATATTTCTCTATAAGAAAAAGAAGAGAAAAATAGTTGTGGCTATTACTATTTCAATTTTGTTTATATATATCTATAATTGGGGATATAATAATTTATTTATTAATTAAAGAATAATTATTAAGACTATTTTATTCGGTCACTGTATCTTTAAATAAAAATTTGACAGCAATGATTTAGTCAGTGTAAAACTTTTTTTCAGTGTATTATTTATTTTATTTTATTTATTATTATTTATTTTATTTATAAATGTTTTTAATTTAATTTCTTCCTCTTAATTTAATTTAGAATTAATAAAATTGTTATTTTTCTTTTATTATCTTGAATAAACATGGTAATTGCTTGTGATGGTATATTTTGAGGGTGTCTGAAAATAGAATAGTTATAGTTTTGTCGATTACTTTACTACCTAGTATTGTTTGTGCTGTGTGGGGACAAATGCTCAATATTTTATCCTGTGCATATAGGTGTGACAGGAGTGTTTGCAGGATCGGTTCTTTCTTTTATTTTATTACATATTATTTTGATTAATTAATTAAGTCTTTGAACTTGAACTCAATTATAGTTCTAAAATATTGCAGGTAAGATAATATAACACTAAACAAAATATTTGATCTCTAGTGGTAAATGAATTTTTACTAAAGAAGTAAAAGAATAATTTCCGACAATTTTAAACTCTATTTTGTTAGATAAAAAAGAAAACATGTTCTAATAAAGGTACTTTTATATCTAAAAGTGTTGAAGAGATATAAAATCGCTGCCCCTGTACTATTAAGTAAGATTTTATATGACTTTTTTTTACGAAGATTTTGTATGATTAATAGTAAGAATACCCGCATAAAAAATTCACATAAATGTTATGATTGTGATGGATAGAAATGTCACCATTTTTTACCGATTTGTTTTGAATTAACTAATATTTTCTTTGCCACCAATTGAACTACCTAAAAGAAAGGAAAATATATATTGTAATTTGTTAGAAACTCATTAATAGTCTATTTCTCATTTACCTAGACTATTTCAAAGAATTTAAAATATTTTAGCTAAGTCTCTTATTTTTCTTCTTTTTTATTTAGTTATTTGATGAGATAGATCTATTTGTTTAGTTTGGTGATCAATTAGAAATTGTTTCGAGTTTCGAGCTTGAAGTGTTTATATTTTTTTGTAAATTTTGTTTTGATAATAAGAGATCCGTATTTGGCTTTGATATTATTATCTCTAAACTCATATCTCAAGAATTACTATATGAGAATATTGTATAGGCCTTGTGATACTATTTCGTGTAATTTCCCTTTAGATTTGAAACATTGTTTACCGAAAATATAAAGATACAAAGAGCTTTTAGTTGAATTTTGATGATAACAAAGTATTTAAAGAACAATTGGGTACTCTAACATTTATTCAAGTATGCAAGATTATAAAACTAAGAATATATGATGAGTAACTTAAGAATTCTGAATCTAGAGTTCAAACTCTGGCTCTAAAGATCACTTCTAAAGAGTCTGGCTCTAATGAAGATTCAGGTTTTGTAGAAGCCAACTCTGAAAAAAGTCAGCCTCTGGTGACCGAGACTCTGAAGATAGTCAACCTCTAAAGCATGGTATCTTCAATTGAGGTAACTCTGACAGACTCAAAGACTTTTTGCTCACATGAAGACTTAAGAAAAAATCTTTTCTTTGTTATCTAAGCTTCAACAGATAATTCATTTTGTAGAAAGGTGTTTTTTTATGTGTCGAATTAAGTACAAAGCCAGCCCACATTTTGGTGAAAGTATTTAACGTCTCTCTTCTTCCACTCTATTTAAGGAGCAAAAGTTCTGAAGAAGAAGACAACCACACTACAATATAAACATTGCATAACAAGACTCGGAACCTTGGCATTTTAAAGAAATGGCACTTTATCAAATTTACTAGACTCATAACATCTTAACATTGTGCATATTTTAAAGGTTCTTAAGTCTTTGAGTCTTTATAAGTTGTATTTTGTCTACACCTCTGATTGTATATCAAATGTAGTTGTTACCAAAATCTCCTAATAGTTTGTTAAAAGTTAGAAGTCTATTGCATTAGTACTTAAGCATTTGAAGTCTCTTGCCTGTGTGTTTGAGCATATAAGTCTCTTACTTGAGGATTTGAGTATTGAAAATCTCTTGCCTGTGTGCTTGAGCATATAAAATCTTACTTGTGGGTTTGATTATTGGAAGTCTCTTACTTGGTGTTTGAGCATTTGTAATCATTTGGTTATAGTGGAAATCCATTGGAATTACAAGGGGGACTGGACTACTCTTATATTGTGAGATGAACCAGGATAATTGTTTGTGTCTCTTACTTTACTTTACCTGCTTCTAAACTATTCTACTGTTATCGTTTATTTACCTCTAAGTTAGATGTTGTTTCAAAATCTGATAAGGATATTCGAGAGTTCAGACTCTGAACTGAGTGTTCAGAATCTGGTTAAGATCAATCGAAAGAAGAAAAAGAAAAAAATTTGAGAAAAATGACACAATTCACCCCCCTCCCTCTTGTGTTTTTCTCACTTTCACTTCGCTCGCTGGAGAAATAAATTTTGCTAAGAAATATGTTAATACTCGAGACTTTATGTTGTCTCTAGATACAGAATGGATGTCGTATTCAGATAGTTCGGCCGACCATGGTACCATCTTCCCACCAAGTCAGACTTTTATAGAACCTGACAGATTAGACCATTCATTTTTACCATCATGCGGTAGCTCTGGAAGTAGATATCAGTTTCCTCGTCATTATCATGATCGATGATGATAACATCTATATCTTCTGATACCTCAACTCTGCGCCTTTAACACTTTGCTGATAAAAAAGACTAATTATTCGGTCTTATCTTTTTCTTGTACGAATATGAAACCCATCTTTGTGTCTGCTACTAATGAATATAAGTATAAAAACATGCATTCTTCTATATGTGGTAATATAGGTTTGGTTTCCAAGAAAGTCTTTAACCTTGCAAATTTATCCTCACATTTGCTTGTCCATTCAAACTTTCCCTTCTTTTTCAGGGTGACGAATAAGTGAAAAGCTTTGTCCCATGCACATGTATGAAATTTGGATATGGGGCTAAGTGTTTTGTCATATGTTGAACCTCCTTAACTATGGTGGGGCATTTATGTCAATGATAGCTTGGCATTTGTCGAAATTTTCCTTTATCATTATTCCAATTAATATGAAATCCAATTATTTTCCTACCTGAACCCCAAGGAACATTTGAATGAGTTTAGGTGCATATTATATTATCTAAACGACTTTAGAATGTCCTCTAGATCACCATGATAGTTTCCTTTCTCAGGGGTTTTTATTATTATGTCATCAATGTAAACTTTTATAGTACATGTTGTTTGAGCAGAGAATACGACATTCATCAACCTTTGGCATGTGTATAATAATTGGACATGAATGATGTCTTACGCATATACAAGGGTTCATTTTTATTAAGTTATAGTCAAAATAAGAGTCCGTGAAGCTCAGAGTCTTGTACCTTGACGATATGCAATCAACCTGTCAATATTTGGCAACAAGTAAGGGTCTTTAAGACACACTAGGTTTAGATCAATGAAATTTGTGCACATTCATTAATTTTGGGATGACTTCCAAACTAACACCACATTTGAAGGTTGATAGTCTGAGTTGCACCAAAGAGGGGGGGTGAATTAGGTTCTTTAAAATTTTCTGGTTTTATCGACTGAGTTGTTACTTTCTTGAGATGTGATGAGGTTATGAAAGCGGTAAAGAGCAGAAAGTAAATAACACAGAGAAGTATCCTGGTTCCCTTCACACTCCGAAGGTACTCCAGTCCCCTTTCAACACGAAAGAGATTTCACTATAGTTAGGATCGGTGTACAATACTTTCTAACCTATAGGTAGATCAAAGGCTCTTAAAACACCTTTAAGATCTAAACACTAAGTGCAAGAAGAACAGTCCTCTTCAATGCACACAATTGCTTTCAACAATCCTGAACAGCAAGGGGAAATAAGTTCAATCTGAATTTTTACAATGAGTTTGTAACAGTTGTTGCACCCCAAAATTTGCCCTCACAATACAAGACTTTGTGTTCCAAGAAGGTTCACAAGGTTCACAAAATTCATAATTGGTCAGAAGAGTTGACAATTCCCTCAGACAATGCACCTCCTAAGCAGTGCATCCAAAACTAGGGTTTTGACTTTAATCAGGCTAAATGGACTTCCAAGACTTCAAGTGAGCTTCATAACATCTTATATGTGTATAAGAACCCCCATGTCAAGTTTCAAGACTTTTCTCAAAAGTTTGCTCAGTCAGATGATCAGATAAGTCAAAAGCAGTCAATGCAGTTAAAAGGTCAAACTGAGGTCAACTGTGGTCAAACCAAAGTCAAACTTCATGATTTTTTTTTGCCAACATCAAAGAGAGGTTGGGTGAGAAATATTATCATAATAACTGTAATACCCCAAATTTTGCCCTAAGATTTGTCGTCGCATTTCATTGCATTTAATCAATTACTAACAAATTTGTGTAGTCGTTTGACTTTTTGCAGGTAAATATCATATGGCATGCATTTTTTTCTAAAAAAGTAAAAATGGCACAATTGGCAGGAGGACATGTGTAAGGAGTTATGAGTGTGAGAGGTTGAGAGTTCGAATCTCACCTTTGTTATTTTTTTTGTTTTTTATTATTTTTACTCTAAATTTTTCTATCTTTCATTAAAAAAATAACAAAAATAGTTTTTTATTATTATTTAATTATTATTTTCGTATTTTAATTAAATCATTTTTTAAAATATTATTTTTTCACTTTTTTCTAAATTATTCATAAAAATATCCAAAAAATCATAAAATAAAAAATATTGAAAAAAATTTTGTTCTTTTTATAATATTTTTTATTTTAGGAATCAATAGGATTATTAGTTTTTATTTTAAGTTTATTTTAATTATTTTAAATTATTTAAATTTTATTTTTTCTTAACTAATTATTTAGTTTGGGCTTTAAAATGGGCTTTAGGGACATTATTGACAATTTGGTGTTAACCCTAATTTGTTCCCTATATATACATGTGTTGCCTTGTTGGAAAAAAGGAGAGAAGAAAAAAACCTAAGAGGAGTGAGTGCCGTTTGCCGTTATTTAGTTTTCTTCTTCATCCATTACCGTTATTTCTTTTTCTTCATCGTTTACCGTTATTTCTTTTCCTTCATCTATTATTGTTGTTTCTTTTTCTTCATCTTTTACCGTTATTTCTTTTTCTTCATCTATTACCGTTATTTCTTTTTCTTTATCTATTACTGTTACGTTTATATATATATAATTTTTAAATTGTTAGAGTTTATATATATAAGATTTTTGATCGAATTATGTCGATACGATGTTTGCACATTTGTGTGCATGACGCGTGACATTTGTGTTAGTTCGATCTGGTTGCGATGATCGCATTTTTGTGTGAGCAATAATACTATTTTTTGCTTAATTTCTTTTTCTTTGCGATAAATTTTGTTTCGTCCGATTTAGATCTGGTTGCGATGAGCGCATTTCTGCGTTAGCAACATTGTTGGGTTATTTGGCACATTTAAAATTCATTATTGCTTTATTATTATTATTATTATTATTATTATTATTATTATTATTATTATTATTATTATTATTATCATTATTTATTATTATCATCATTATTATCATTATTATTACCATTATTATTATTATTGTTATCATTAATTTATTAAAATTTGTTATAATATAAAAATCTGTTTTTTAAAATAAATAACATTAACATCTTTTCCAAATTAATATGAAAACCTATTATTTTTAAGAAAAACTTTTTTTTAGATAAATTTAAAATAATAACTAAAATCTTTTTTTTTAAAATAATAACTAGAACCGTTATTTATTTTATTTTATTATTGTTCAATTCAAATTTCATTATCATATTGTATCTGCTCCTCTCATGTAACCTCGCGAACTTAACAATCGCTCTTTAAATTCTGCCTTTAAATTTCTGCTTGCATGGTTTAAATTATGACATTATCTCTCTGTTTTCATGATTCAATTATCTCACGCGTTTACTATTATTTCTGTCACATTGCACACATCCGAAGGTTAGGTCTAACTGTTTGGCCGCCGCGCCAATAGTCCGTAAAACTTCACACATTCAATTTCAAATCCTCAAAACTACAAACTACAAACCCTAATTTTCACAAATGCCTCGCCGCAGGCAAAATTACAATTTTACCCTTAGCATTAGGTCACAGAGCCGCCGCGCTCATTTTAGGGTTTCCCGCCGTGGAATCCCTAATTTAACCCTAATTACAACTTAACATTTCAACGTAGAGATTTGGAGTTTCTACACTCCACGTAAGCGTGTCCTTAAGATGCGTTTATTCCCCTTGAGACCTTGACCACAGTCAAGAAGTTTCTAACCTCCCTATTGAGGGGAACTACGATTACTCTGATTCCACTCCCGTAAGGATACGTAGGCACAAGATGCGATGTCTTGCCGAGTAAACTTAGAATTAACCCCCTTTATTATTTATTATTGCTTATTTATATTTTATTTATCTTTGCTATTTAATTATTTTGCTTATTATTTTGTAATTGTTTCTTGGATGTAAAGTTGTTTAATTATTTAATTATTATTATGGTTAGTAATTAGGGAGTGTAACAACTTGTATGTAATATTAAAATAAATTTAGATCACTTTTAAATAAAGATAATTAAAATAAACACGTCACACACGTAAGTCGATTTTAATCGCCGTCTCACTTCCTAAGGATATCCCTCAAGTTGCCTACGAATAATGGTTAAGTGGGGTGTATAAAGCAAGTCCCTCAAATGAAAAAATCATCAAAGTCCCTTATGGTTGCCTTTACGAATCAAGTCCCTTTCGAAAAATGATGATGGTCCCTTATATGTGCTTATTACATCCCACAATGGCCTTCAAAGTCAAATTGTCCCTCACATGTCCCTTAACATCCAAAGTAAGGACTACCTACTCCATTATAGTAGGGATAGTCTTACTAAAGGAAAGAATGAAGAATAAGAAAGACCTTTAAACATTAGGGTAGGTTACTCCTAGGTGCTTGCTCACTTCAAAATTGTTTCGCACTTAAACAAATTTTCAACAAGTTTTCAAACAAGTTCTTAACACATCCTTACATGGATTATTTATTAACTATTCTGAAAATTTTCTATTCACACACTACAATTTCAAAACAATTCAAAAGTGAGCTTAAGTACCTAAGAGCCCATGGATAACCATGGATGAAAAGGATGCTAATACCTTCCCTTTTCATAACCTACCCCCCGGACCCAAAATATTCTCTAAGGTCTTTCCTGTTCTTTTATAACCTTTCCTTATGGATAAAATAAAAGTCGGTGGCGACTCTTGCTATCCGCAACATTGTTTAAAGTCAGTTCACCGGGTTACAGAACTGGCGACTCTGCTAGGGATCTATTTAAGAGGGGTACCCTTAGGAATTAAGATCACTTTAAGTTGTTTGCCTTGTTTGCTTTATTATTATATTGTTGGGGTGCTCTTATGTGTGAAAGGTCCTAACCCGGATCTAGTGTACCTTAGGTAAATGGCAATAGACCAAGGAAACTGTACGACGTATATCGATACGGTTGATCTGGTGGCCATAGTTAGTGCGACTTCTTGGTTGGTGCTTATATTCCTTAAGTCAAGTTGGGGATAATATTGAGGCTGCCATATGTTGTCAAAGCACTAACTGACTTTTAGAACCCTAGTTAACTCATCTTGGCCTTTAGAAAGTAGTGAGGTAACCGGCTTTGGTGCAGACTGAAGCTGGTTGACACTCGATACTACGCTCATTGAGATCTTAAACTTGGAGGGTTTTGGTTGGCAAGTAAGTTGCCTTCTGAACAACCACCCTTGTGAAGGATCAATGATATTGAGATCCCTTAGAACCTGGTTACTTTTGTAGGACAGGATGAACCATCTAACTTCAGGGGAGGGTACTTGCCTTTGAACCTCATGCAAGCCTTTAAACCTAGGGCTATGGTGTGACTTGTTTGTGTGTGCCACATGTTTGTGATTGAGCATGACATCATGACATCATCATGCATCATAAGCATATCATTTTCCCTAACCATTTCAAGGACCAAAGGATTTATCTTTGTTCTTTGTTGCAGGTCATGGCTTCTGCTCGTAGAAACACCATCAGGATCAACTTTGTAGGGATACCTGCTAAGCTCAAGGAGTTGGTTTCCCTAGTGCCTGATCATTCCCAGTTCAACAAGAAACATGGTCACTTATTGGATCTAGTTACTTCAGGGTTCAGTGAAGACATGATGAGTGTGCTGTTTCAGTTCTTTGACCCTAAGCACCATTGCTTTACATTTCCTGATTATCAGCTGGTTCCAACCATGGAGGAGTTCTCTAAACTTCTGGGTATACCTGTTCTGGATCAGAAGCCATTCACAGGCTTAGAGAAGGAGCTTAAACCAGAAGTTATTGCTGCAGCTCTACATCTGAAGAAGTCTGACATTGTTCTAGAGACGAGAAGTGGAGTTAAAGGTATTCTTGCCAAGGTATTAGTGGATAAAGCTCGAATGTTCTTGAAGGCTATGAGCTACGATGCTTTTGAGAAGATCTTAGCCTTATTGATTTATGGCTTAGTGTTGTTCCCCAATCCTGATCAGTTCATAGACGTTCATGCCATCAACATATTCCTGAGTCACAATCCAGTGCCTACCTTACTTGGAGACATCCTACATTCTCTTCACACCCGTACTACAAGGGCAAGAGGAACTTTGATGTGCTGCATACCTTTACTTTCTAGGTGGTTTATTTCTCACCTTCCTCGCTCAGTAATGAAGAATGAGCAAGGGTTCAGATGGTCCAAGAGGATCATGTCACTTTCTCACTCAGACATCCATTGGTGCTCCAGATCTATGGAGAATGTCACCATCATTGACCGTTGTGGGGAGTTTCCTAATGTGCCACTTCTAGGCATAAGGGGAGGCATCACCTACAACCCATCTCTAGCTTTACGACAGTTTGGTTACGCCCGGAGCGATGGTCCACATGACATGTTGATTCAGGGCATTGTGTTTGACTACGACAACGATCTTCAGGGTTACCGTCAGAGATTCATACGAGCTTGGGGAAAGGTAAACAGGATTGACAGCAAGACACTGGAGCCTAAGTACACTATTCCTATGGAGGCTTATCTCAGATGGGTACGATTTCGTGCTCAGACACTCATGATGCCATATCCTGCCATCCTACCAGTTACCATGGAACCTGTTGCTGAAGGAGACACAGCTTATACCATCCTTCACCCAGACATGCCTACTGATATGGAAGACTTGCAGAGATCATGGATCCAACTGAAAGAGCAAAGGGATACTTTCGAGGCTCATTACAAAGCAAGCCAAACAAGGATCCTAGAGCTAACAAAGCTACTTCATGAGGAACGAAACCTCAACTCATACCTCAACACAAAGAGGAAACGTCCATGGGAGACTTAAAACCCCATCTTTTGTACTTATTTCGTTTTCATTTTTTGTAAGCCAAAAAGGCAAAACAAGTTATTACTAATAAAAAGTTACTTTCTTGTTTGTTTAAGCAAATTTAAATCCTGCGGTCCTTGAAAACATTGCATATGCATTCCCATATCATTGCATCACAGGTTTATAATTGTGCACAGGTTTCTCATCTTCTCGCCGTTTATTTCAGCAATGGCTCTTGAACAATCAGTTAAAGATCTCCAGGCACAGAATGCACAGTTCCAAGAGCTGATCCTGAACCTATCCAAGGGGCAGGATGAATTGAAGACACTGCTGGCCAAGAAGACTAAGAAGGCTAGAAGGTCTGCTGGGTTGCTCAACATGGGAAGAAGGTTCAAAGGTCCTGTCAAGACCAAGGAACATGTTGAAGACTATGAATCTGAAGAATCTGAGCAGGAGAGAGGCAGTCTCCACAACACTATGGGGGACTCTGATTCTGAGGCTAACTACTACCATGAGCCTAACGAAGACAAATTCAAGATGCTGGTGGATAGAATGGATGCTATGGAATTACAGAAATCATCTGGGCTGGATTTTGAGGATTTGAGCTTGATATCTGGAGTGGTCATACCCATTGGGTTCAAAGTTCCTACATTTGTTGTCTATGATGGGGTCTCTTGTCCCAAATTGCATCTGAGGTCTTATGTCAGAAGAATGCAACCCACACTGCTGATAAAAAGTTGTGGATCCATTTCTTTCAAGAGAGTTTATCTGGAGCTCAGCTAGAGTGGTATTATCAGTTGGAGAGTGTCAACATCAGAGATTGGAATGACCTTGCTGAAGCTTTCTACAAGCAGTATCAATACAATGCTGACTTAGCCCCCACTCGCATGCAGCTTCAAAGCATGTCTATGGGTGCCAAAGAAAGCTTTAAGGAGTATGCTCAGAAGTGGAGAGACTTAGCTGGAAGAGTTCAACCCCCTTTGACTGATAGGGAGTTGGTTGATATGTTCATGTGTACGCTGAATGGTCCGTTTTACAGTCATCTCATTGGAAGCTCATCATCTGGCTTCACTGAGTTGATCATGACAGGAGAGCGAGTAGAGAATGGTATCAAGAGTGGTAAGATCCAAGTGGGCACTTCTTCGTCAGGTGCTGCAAAGAAGCCTCCCACTGGGAAGAAAGAATCTAATGTTGTGTATGGTCAGCCTGATCGTAACAGAAGGCATCAGTCTGTTAGTGCAGTTCATATTTCAAATCCAACTCCTGCAACAACAGAGCAGCCTCAAGGCAACCAACAGAGGGCTAGAAGACAGTTCACGAAGATCAACATGTCAATGGCTCAGGCTTTGCAACACTCGCTGAAGGCTGAACTTATTACCCTGAGGGAGGCTCCTCAGAATCCCAATGTTACCTCTCCCAAGTACAATCCCAATGCACGATGTGCATATCATTCAAACTGTCCAGGACATGATACTAATAACTGCTGGGTCTTGAAGAACAAAATTCAGGATATGATTGATGCTGGAGAAATTGAGTTTGATCCACCAAGTACTCCAAATGTGATTACAGCTCCAATGCCAAATCACGAGAAGACTGTCAACGCCATTGATGAAGATATTGATGAAGATCTGCATGTCTATTCAGTTATGGAGTTGAGCACACCATTGTCTGTTATCAAAAAGAGGTTAGTACAAGCTGGGATCTTTCCAGGTTGTCATGAAGATTGTCTATATTGTACCTATAAGCCGGATAGTTGCTTCATTTTGAGAGATGGGATTCAACGTCTCATGGATAAATATACTATAGTGTTTGAAAGAAGACCAGCATCTGTAGAAAGTATGGTGGATCATCTGACTCAGGGTAAGAAGATTGAAGAGGTTGACATGGTTGACAAAGTACCACTAAGAATCACTTCAAAGGGTCTCATTAAAATCACTCATCAGGGCCCAATCAAGATTACTGCTGAAGGTCCTGTGAAAGTTGTTGCTGAAGCCAGAGTAGCTCCTCTGATCATTACCACTCCTGGTCCTATTCCTTATACATCTGACAAAGTTGTGCCATGGCACTATGGGTCTGATGTTTACATCCATGGTGTCAAGCAGGAGCCTTTACCTGATATGCCTGTTGACATTGATAATATTGCTGGATCTAGCAAGATCACTCGTAGTGGAAGAGTCTTCTCTCCTCCAGTTGCTTCTAAGAGTGCAGTTACCCCTGCTGTTACTTCCACCACTGATGCTCGGGGCAAGGGTCCTGTTATTGAGCCTGTATCTACTGATGTGCCAGCTGCTGATGACCTCTCTAAGCAGATGGAAGAAGTATTGAAAATCATTCGCAAGAGTGATTATGATATTGTTGATCAGCTGGGGCATACTCCCTCAAAGATTTCTATGCTCTCCCTGTTATTATGTTCTGAGGCTCATGCCAAGTCATTGATCAAGTTTCTAAAGATGGCTCATGTACCCAGTGCAATTTCTGTGGACCAGTTTGAGAATTATGTTGCTCACCTGACCTATGACAACGGGTTAGGATTTTCTGATGCTGACTTGACCCCTGCCAAGAGGGATCATAACAGGGCCTTGCATATTTCAATTGAATGCAGGGGCACTACCCTGTCTCATGTGCTGATAGACAATGGTTCCTCTCTGAATGTGTTGCCTAAGGAAGTCCTGAACAAGCTGAGTCCTGAAGATACGGTATTGAAGCCCAGTAATATTGTGGTAAAGGCTTTTGATGGTTCTAGAAGAGTAGTGCATGGGGAAATTGATCTTCCAATCAAGGTTGGCTCTCAGGTGTTCACTGCTACATTCTATGTGATGGATATTCGTCCTTCGTACTCATGTCTGCTTGGTCGTCCCTGGATCCATGGGGCAGGTGCTGTGACCTCCACATTACATCAAAAGTTGAGATATCCGGTGAATGGAAAAGTTGTTACTGTCTTTGGAGAGGAAGAATACTTTGTCAGCCATGTAAACACTTTCAAGTATCTGGAAGTAGAAGGTGAATACATTGAAACTCCATGTCAGCCATTTGAAGCGGTTCCCTGGACTGTTAAGGATTGTGTGACTCCTCCTGCTGTGAAGAAGGTTCCTGTGGTCATCAGAAACCCTCCAACAATGGCAATGGCCTCCCTCAATGATGCAAAAGCTGTGGTGGAAGAAGAGTCCCAGAAGGCTGTCCGTCGTGCCCGTGCTGTTCGTATCACCAATCAAGGGGTTATCAATGCTGTGGGAGATCAAGATGAAGACTACAACTTGGAGGCATGGATTTTTCCTATTGTGGGTACTGGACTCAATAATTGGACAGCTGAAGATGTTATCCCTATCTCCTTTAGTCAGGAGTAAATACTATTACTGTGTTATGTTTTTAAATTTATAATTTCCGGAACAATTAAAACTTTCAAGCCATGTGCCTTACCCGGGGCACAATGGTGTGCTTGTTACGGGTTGTCATTTCATTTGCATACTTCATTCAATAAAATCAGTGGACGTTTCGTTTTCGTAAATATTGTGTTCCTTGTCTTTCTTTTTCTTTCATTTTTGCTTTATCAGCTATGTGTTCTTACACACACCCACGTCACTAAAACGCAGATCCTCATCCACTCTGGATCCAGTTGATAACAGTTCTACTATTGCCAATTACAATTTCGAGAATCCGATCTATCAAACCGAAGACGGAAACGAGGACGATTGTGAAATACCTGTAGAGCTTGCTAGGTTGTTACAACAAGAAGAGAAAGCTATACAGCCACATGAAGAGCCAGTCGAAGTTGTGAATCTGGGAACTGAAGAAAACAGAAAAGAGGTCAAGATAGGGGCTGATTTAGAGGACAGTGTCAAGAGCAGGTTGATTCAGATGCTACGTGACTATGTGGAGATCTTTGCTTGGTCTTATGAAGATATGCCAGGGTTGGATACAGACATTGTGGTTCACCGTTTTCCAGTGAAAGAAGATTGTCGTCCAAAGAAGCAGAAGGTTCGTCGTATGCGTCCTGAAATGTCAGAAAAGATCAAAGCAGAGGTAATGAAACAGTTCAATGCAGGGTTCTTGGCCGTAACTTCTTATCCTCAGTGGGTTGCAAATGTGGTACCAGTTCCTAAGAAAGATGGTAAGGTACGTATGTGTATAGACTACAAAGATCTGAACAAGGCTAGCCCTAAAGATGACTTTCCACTTCCTCATATTGATATTCTGGTAGACAACACTGCTCAGCATAAGGTATTCTCTTTTATGGATGGTTTCTCTGGTTACAATCAAATCAAGATGGCACCTGAAGATATGGAGAAGACTACATTTGTGACACAGTGGGGCACCTTTTGCTATAAGGTAATGCCATTTGGTTTGAAGAATGCAGGGGCAACATATCAGCGTGCCATGGTGGCTTTGTTTCATGATATGATTCATCATGAGATAGAGGTATATGTGGATGATATGATAGCCAGGTCTCAGAATGAAGAACAACATCTTGATCATCTGCACAAGTTGTTTGAGAGGTTGAGGAAATACAGGTTGAGATTAAATCCAAACAAGTGTACTTTTGGAGTTAGATCTGGAAAGCTCCTGAGTTTCATTGTCAGTGGAAAAGGTATTGAAGTGGATCCTGCAAAAGTGAAAGCTATACGAGAGATGCCAGCTCCCCGTACTGAGAAGGAGGTTAGAGGTTTCTTGGGACGATTGAACTACATTGCAAGATTTATTTCCCAATTAACTACCATCTGTGAGCCAATCTTCAAGTTGTTGAAGAAAGATCAGGTGATGGAATGGAATGATGAGTGCCAGACTGCCTTTGATGAAATCAAGAGATATTTGCTAGAACCTCCAATTTTAATGCCACCAGTTGATGGAAGACCCTTGATTATGTATTTAACAGTATTAGACAACTCAATGGGGTGTGTATTGGGGCAACATGACGAGTCTGGTCGAAAAGAGCAGGCAATATACTACCTTAGCAAAAAGTTTACCGACTGTGAAACAAGATACTCACTGCTCGAGAAAACTTGCTGCGCTTTGGCATGGGCTGCTCGCCGACTAAGACAGTATATGTTGACCCATACTACCTTGTTGATTTCGAAGATGCAGTTCAAGATTAAGCATCACAACTCTTCTCCGTATCGTCCAAAGATGAATGGGGCAGTTGAAGCTGCTAATAAGAACATTAAGAAGATTGTACAGAAGATGACTGTTACTTATAAGGATTGGCACGAGATGTTACCATTTGCTCTGCATGGTTATCGTACTACAATACGTACTTCAACAGGGGCAACCCCATTCTCCTTAGTCTATGGTATGGAAGCAGTTCTGCCTATTGAAGTTCAGATCCCCTCCTTGAGAATTATGAAGGATGCAGGCTTGGATGAAGATGAGTGGATTCAGACTCGACTTGACCAGATAAATTTGATTGATGAGAAAAGGTTAGCAGCAGTTTGTCATGGCCAGATGTACCAGAAACGGATGATCAAAGCTTTTAACAAGAAGGTTAAGTCAAAGGTATATCAGGCTGGTGACTTGGTAATCAAGCGTATCATATTACCACAGGGTGACCCTAGTGGCAAGTGGACTCCAACATATGAGGGACCATTTGTAGTCAAGACAGTGTTCTCAGGAGGTGCCATGATACTGACTACAATGGATGGTGAAGACTTCCCACAACCTGTAAACGCAGACATAGTTAAAAAATACTACGCATAAAAAGAGACCCGCTAGGTTGACAGGCCTAGGCAAAAATAAGGGCATCCCGGCAAACCAAAAGGGTTTGGGCAAAAATTAGGGATATATATATAAAAAGATGTACACCCGGCAAGTCGAAAACCTGAAAAGGCGGCTTGGGCAAAAAAGGGTATCCCGGTGGATTGAAAACCTGAAAGGGCAATCCAGGCAAAAGTTAGGGATTAAAGCGTATGACTATGTCTCGTTTGGATCACTCATGAAACTGCAACCAGTTGTACTACTTACTCAAGCTCAAACAGATAAAGCTCAATCCAATCGTTTCCGTCTCAACAGCAAGAAGATGAGATACTAGAGTGGCAATAGTAGAATTGAAACTCAATAGGATTATTTCCCACATAGCTGATTCTTTTTGTAAAACTTCATGACAAAATTCTCTTACTAGGGTTTATGTCTCCTTGTACAAACTTACCCGTGTATGGGTCACTTTTGATATAAATAAATTCCATCTTTTGAATCCAGATTCACTTTTACCCTATTTACATAAGCGAAACGTCCATTGGTTGTGTTTGAATGTATGTATGCCTTTGAATATGATTGATGTTTACCAGAAATGCATGTATGCTTTTAATATGATTGATGTTTACCAGAAATGCATGAAAATGCAGTAATAGTATTTACTAAGGACGAACGAGGGAAGGATTTCAACGAAGCTTCGCCGGTTCATCTTTACAAGACAGTTACAAACCATCAGTAGGACTAATCCATTTTCACAAAGTCTAATCTCCCCTGGAATGTATATCCATCTCTTTTATCCTCATACGGATATACGGGAAATTACTTTCCAATAAGGGCACGATGAACGAAGACGGGATGTTATACTTATCCTACTATCAAACGAAAACAAAGGTTATCTATACCCTACTATCCCCAACAACGGGAGGTTATCTATACCTTGTTATCCCCAACAACGGGAGGTTATCTATACCTTGTTATCCCCAGCAGACGGAGGGTTATATATTCTTCAACAACGAATCGGGATTTATTTTCCTTGGCCAGCAGTTGTTATACAAGGATATCCAGACACTTCCAGCAGTGTCATATCATACATACATCATTTACATCATACCATAACATATATGTCTATAGTACATTACCTAAGCGCATCATGTCATACATGCATACATAAAGCATAAACTAATGTTGTTATACAGAATGCTACCTTGTTTTCAGGTTAATTATCCAACAAACAAGCTTATGATCTTTGGGACTGCTTTATTGTAACCTCAGGGTTACTTTATCCTCCTGATGAGCTTCTTATTACTTTGGGACTGCTTTATTGTAACCTCAGGGTTATTTTATCCTCCTGATAGCCTCTCATGACTTCAAGACTGCTTTAGAGCTACTGATTGCTCTATCCTCCTGAAATTACATTATTATTTCAAGACTGCTTTAGAGCTACTGATTGCTCTATCCTCCTGAAATCATCCTATTACTTCAAGACTGCTTTAGAGCTATTCATTGCTCTATCCTCATGAGGTCATATTACTACTTCAAGACTGCTTTAGAGCCATTCATTGCTCTATCCTCCTGAAGCCATCTAATTATTTCAAGACTGCTTTAGAGTTATCCATTGCTCTATCCTCCTGAAATTACATTATTATTTCAAGACTGCTTTAGAGCTATCCATTGCTCTATCCTCCTGAAATCATTACTTCAAGACTGCTTTAGAGCTATTGATTGCTCTATCCTCCTGAAGACATATCACATTATTACTTCAAGACTGCTTTAGAGCTATTCATTGCTCTATCCTCCTGAAGCCATCTAATTATTTCAAGACTGCTTTAGAGTTATCCATTGCTCTATCCTCCTGAAATTACATTATTATTTCAAGACTGCTTTAGAGCTATCCATTGCTCTATCCTCCTGAAATCATTACTTCAAGACTGCTTTAGAGCTATTGATTGCTCTATCCTCCTGAAGACATATCACATTATTATTTCAAGACTGCTTTAGAGCTATTCATTGCTCTATCCTCCTGAAGCCATCTAATTATTTCAAGACTGCTTTAGAGTTATCCATTGCTCTATCCTCCTGAAATTACATTATTATTTCAAGACTGCTTTAGAGCTATCCATTGCTCTATCCTCCTGAAATCATTACTTCAAGACTGCTTTAGAGCTATTGATTGCTCTATCCTCCTGAAGACATATCACATTATTACTTCAAGACTGCTTTAGAGCTATTGATTGCTCTATCCTCCTGAAGACATATCACATTATTATTTCAAGACTGCTTTAGAGCCATTCATTGTTCTATCCTCCTGAAATCATTACTTCAAGACTGCTTTAGAGCTATTGATTGCTCTATCCTCCTGAAGACATATCACATTATTATTTCAAGACTGCTTTAGAGCTATCCATTGCTCTATCCTCCTGAAATCATTACTTCAAGACTGCTTTAGAGCTATTGATTGCTCTATCCTCCTTAAGACATATCACATTATTATTTCAAGACTGCTTTAGAGCTATCCATTGCTCTATCTTCCTGAAATCATTACTTCAAGACTGCTTTAGAGCTATTGATTGCTCTATCCTCCTGAAGACATATCACATTATTATTTCAAGACTGCTTTAGAGCTATTGATTGCTCTATCCTCCTGAAGCCATTATTACTTCAAGACTGCTTTAGAGCTATTGATTGCTCTATCCTCCTGAGGTCAGATTTATCACTTCAAGACTGCTTTAGGGTTATCATTATTGATTGCTCTATCCTCATGAAGACATGCTGTTACATCAGTATTACTCCAGACTCCTGACAGTTCTCATTATACTACTGAAGAACTTTCCCCTAGTGGCATCTTTAAGCCCACTCAATCATGTTCAACCAACCATCAATATCACTCCATGCACTGGTGAGTGCAAATTTTTGGGCTTTTGTGTTCAATCCCCTTCAACCTTCCAGGTTACGACTGGCAAATATACCAATCTAACCCCTCAGGTTTCAGAAAATTGAACAGGGGCAGCTGTTGCACCCCAAAATTTGCCCTCACAATACAAGACTTTGTGTTCCAAGAAGGTTCACAAGGTTCACAAAATTCATAATTGGTCAGAAGAGTTGACAATTCCCTCAGACAATGCACCTCCTAAGCAGTGCATCCAAAACTAGGGTTTTGACTTTAATCAAGCTAAATGGACTTCCAAGACTCCAAGTGAGCTTCATAACATCTTATATGTGTATAAGAACCCCCATGTCAAGTTTCAAGACTTTTCTCAAAAGTTTGCTCAGTCAGATGATCAGATAAGTCAAAAGCAGTCAATGCAGTTAAAAGGTCAAACTGAGGTCAACTGTGGTCAAACCAAAGTCAAACTTCATGATTTTTTTTTGCCAACATCAAAGAGAGGTTGGGTGAGAAATATTATCATAATAACTGTAATACTCCAAATTTTGCCCTAAGATTTGTCGTCGCATTTCATTGCATTTAATCAATTACTAACAAATTTGTGTAGTCGTTTGACTTTTTGCAGGTAAATATCATATGGCATGCATTTTTTTCTAAAAAAGTAAAAATGGCACAATTGGCAGGAGGACATGTGTAAGGAGTTATGAGTGTGAGAGGTTGAGAGTTCGAATCTCACCTTTGTCATTTTTTTTGTTTTTTATTATTTTTACTCTAAATTTTTCTATCTTTCATTAAAAAAATAACAAAAATAGTTTTTTATTATTATTTAATTATTATTTTCGTATTTTAATTAAATCATTTTTTAAAATATTATTTTTTTCACTTTTTTCTAAATTATTCATAAAAATATCCAAAAAATCATAAAATAAAAAATATTGAAAAAAATTTTGTTCTTTTTATAATATTTTTTATTTTAGGAATCAATAGGATTATTAGTTTTTATTTTAAGTTTATTTTAATTATTTTAAATTATTTAAATTTTATTTTTTCTTAACTAATTATTTAGTTTGGGCTTTAAAATGGGCTTTAGGGACATTATTGACAATTTGGTGTTAACCCTAATTTGTTCCCTATATATACATGTGTTGCCTTGTTGGAAAAAAGGAGAGAAGAAAAAAACCTAAGAGGAGTGAGTGCCGTTTGCCGTTATTTAGTTTTCTTCTTCATCCATTACCGTTATTTCTTTTTCTTCATCGTTTACCGTTATTTCTTTTCCTTCATCTATTACTGTTGTTTCTTTTTCTTCATCTTTTACCGTTATTTCTTTTTCTTCATCTATTACCGTTATTTCTTTTTCTTTATCTATTACTGTTACGTTTATATATATATAATTTTTAAATTGTTAGAGTTTATATATATAAGATTTTTGATCGAATTATGTCGATACGATGTTTGCACATTTGTGTGCATGACGCGTGACATTTGTGTTAGTTCGATCTGGTTGCGATGATCGCATTTTTGTGTGAGCAATAATACTATTTTTTGCTTAATTTCTTTTTCTTTGCGATAAATTTTGTTTCGTCCGATTTAGATCTGGTTGCGATGAGCGAATTTCTGCGTTAGCAACATTGTTGGGTTATTTGGCACATTTAAAATTCATTATTGCTTTATTATTATTATTATTATTATTATTATTATTATTATTATCATTATTTATTATTATCATCATTATTATCATTATTATTACCATTATTATTATTATTGTTATCATTAATTTATTAAAATTTGTTATAATATAAAAATCTGTTTTTTAAAATAAATAACATTAACATCTTTTCCAAATTAATATGAAAACCTATTATTTTTAAGAAAAACTTTTTTTTAGATAAATTTAAAATAATAACTAAAATCTTTTTTTTTTAAATAATAACTAGAACCGTTATTTATTTTATTTTATTATTGTTCAATTCAAATTTCATTATCATATTGTATCTGCTCCTCTCATGTAACCTCGCGAACTTAACAATCGCTCTTTAAATTCTGCCTTTAAATTTCTGCTTGCATGGTTTAAATTATGACATTATCTCTCTATTTGCATGATTCAATTATCTCACGCGTTTACTATTATTTCTGTCACATTGCACACATCCGAAGGTTAGGTCTAACTGTTTGGCCGCCGCGCCAATAGTCCGTAAAACTTCACACATTCAATTTCAAATCCTCAAAACTACAAACTACAAACCCTAATTTTCACAAATGCCTCGCCGCAGGCAAAATTACAATTTTACCCTTAGCATTAGGTCACAGAGCCGCCGCGCTCATTTTAGGGTTTCCCGCCGTGGAATCCCTAATTTAACCCTAATTACAACTTAACATTTCAACGTAGAGATTTGGAGTTTCTACACTCCACGTAAGCGTGTCCTTAAGATGCGTTTATTCCCCTTGAGACCTTGACCACAGTCAAGAAGTTTCTAACCTCCCTATTGAGGGGAACTACGATTACTCTGATTCCACTCCCGTAAGGATACGTAGGCACAAGATGCGATGTCTTGCCGAGTAAACTTAGAATTAACCCCCTTTATTATTTATTATTGCTTATTTATATTTTATTTATCTTTGCTATTTAATTATTTTGCTTATTATTTTGTAATTGTTTCTTGGATGTAAAGTTGTTTAATTATTTAATTATTATTATGGTTAGTAATTAGGGAGTGTAACAACATGTATGTAATATTAAAATAAATTTAGATCACTTTTAAATAAAGATAATTAAAATAAACACGTCACACACGTAAGTCGATTTTAATCGCCGTCTCACTTCCTAAGGATATCCCTCAAGTTGCCTACGAATAATGGTTAAGTGGGGTGTATAAAGCAAGTCCCTCAAATAAAAAAATCATCAAAGTCCCTTATGGTTTCCTTTACGAATCAAGTCCCTTTCGAAAAATGATGATGGTCCCTTATATGTGCTTATTACATCCCACAATGGCCTTCAAAGTCAAATTGTCCCTCACATGTCCCTTAACATCCAAAGTAAGGACTACCTACTCCATTATAGTAGGGATAGTCTTACTAAAGGAAAGAATGAAGAATAAGAAAGACCTTTAAACATTAGGGTAGGTTACTCCTAGGTGCTTGCTCACTTCAAAATTGTTTCGCACTTAAACAAATTTTCAACAAGTTTTCAAACAAGTTCTTAACACATCCTTACATGGATTATTTATTAACTATTCTGAAAATTTTCTATTCACACACTACAATTTCAAAACAATTCAAAAGTGAGCTTAAGTACCTAAGAGCCCATGGATAACCATGGATGAAAAGGATGCTAATACCTTCCCTTTTCATAACCTACCCCCCGGACCCAAAATATTCTCTAAGGTCTTTCCTGTTCTTTTATAACCTTTCCTTATGGATAAAATAAAAGTCGGTGGCGACTCTTGCTATCCGCAACATTGTTTAAAGTCAGTTCACCGGGTTACAACAGTGTATTCAATGTTGTATCAATATTGTGATTGATCTTCTCTTTCAATGAGAATTTCCACAATTATCTAATACTTGTTGCTCAAGAATTTTTTTTTCAAAAGATATGAAAATATGCAGAAAATTCTTTATGAAAAGTGGTTTGAACTTAGATGTGGAAAGATGAAAAATATGTTAAAAATTTTTGAAAGAGAATTGAAAGAGGTATGTATTTTTGAAAATTTGAAAGATTATGTATTTATATTACACAAACACCTTTTGAAATAAAATGCAAATCCTCGGAAAAATTGATGAACAATTGTCATATTTCAATGGAAACATTTCATGGAAGATTGGTTGAAGAGATGCAATTTTTTAGAATGATTTTTCAAAAACGTTCAGTGAGCAATGGATTGCACCTTCACAAAAACACTTGAAATTTGAATTTTTCAACAGAGCAATCGATTGCACCAAGGCACCAATCGATTGCACTAAGAAACAAAAGCAAAAATTCAAAGATTTGTAAGTATGCAATCGATTGCACCAAAGCACCAATCGATTGCACTAAGAAACAGAAGCAAAACAGAAGTAAAATTTTGATCATACAATCGATTGCTCTAAGAGTGCAATTGATTGCACTTACAAAAACTTAGAAAAAATATGTTTTAAAAAGCTTTTGTTAGTGCAAAAAAGTAATGCCAAAGTTTTTATTGTTTGAGCAACTTAGGACTTAGATACTTGATGAGAATTTTCACTATACCTTCTGATGAAAACATTCTTCATGTTAAGTCTTCGTCTTGATGCTGATGTCTTGAAAATAGTTGAACATCTTTTCCTTCTTGTCGAGTGATTTGTCTTCATCAAAACATAAGTTGATCCTTGAGAATCTTGATTTCACATTCTCCCCCTTTTTGATGATGACAAAGCCTCCTTTTTTGTTACGAAGTTCTTTCCGACAAGTTTTTCTCCCCCTCAATATATGAAGTGCTGAGAAGATTTGAGTTTGTATTGAGGTTGAAGTAATATTGTATTTGTACCTTAAGAATCAAGGAAACAAAGCAAACAACGAAAGAGTAACATCCTTCTCCCCCTTTTGACATTATTAAAAAGAAGGAAAAGATGGACAAGATATATATAGAATAAATTGAAAGTAACATAATAACTAGCCATAAATGAAAGACAGAATCCAAGAGTACATAGAGAAATTGAGAGTGCAGAATTTAAAAACTACATAAAAACTGAGAGAAACATAAAAAGCATGTAAACAATTTATGACAGGTCCATGTTGGGATCAAAAGTTTGTTGGTTCAGAAATGTTTGTTGGAGAGGTGATGGACGAGTTGGGGGAACAGCCGGGTTGGAAGGGTCATATGGAGGAATGTATAGATGATAATAGAGATATGAGAATTGTTGATTGACAACCTCTTGGAAATTGTTGATCCTAGTGGTTGTTGACTCTTGAATTGCATTGTATTGATTGTTTATGGAAGTGTTTAGATTCCCAAATTGTTGAGTCATATAGTCCATCAGTTGTTGGTTACTAGGGCCATGTTGAGTTGGAGGAGGAGGAGGAACATCATCTTCTTCTTCATTCTCTTGCTCATTATTTTCAGCCATACCTTCACCAAGGTAAACAATTGTCTTTGTTTCTGGGTTTTTATTTGACACCCATCCTAGAGTCCACATTTTTTTATGGAGATTTTGTTGATGTTGGAGTCCATAAGACACATATCAAAGCCTTCAAAATCTACTTCAAAATGTTCCCGAATCTTAGTGATGAACCATGCATAGGGCAAAATTTTGGGTTTTTCGTTGACTGACCTCATATGGACCAGAATTAAGTGAGCCCAACTTATGGTAATTCCATTATTGAGAGTATACATAATTTGCATTTCTAAATCAGTCACAATGCAGTGGTTTCCAGCCCTTGGAAAAATTATTTATACCATAAAGTAATGAAACAGTCGATCATCAATGTTAAAAATACCTGTTGACCAAGAGGTCCAGGAAGGTTTCATACCGCCTAAGGATCTGACATGTTTTGCATGAAATTCTGCTTCAGACATTCGGCCAAGGCTCCAATAAAATTCTCTTTTGTTATATGCTTGTCAAACATCTTCGTTTTCTTCATAGAGCCTTCCACCGGAGATTGGAATATCCAGAATTCTACCAAGTTTCTTTGAGGTGAGAAGGATTCTTTTGCCTCTAACATATGTGACCATTCTACCTTCTTCCATTTGTAAGTTGTTGTAGAACAATCTTACTAAGTCCGGATAGTATGGTTCAGATGAATAAATCAAGGATTCCAAGCCGCATGCAATCAATGAGTTTTGAAAAGAAAAACATTCCTCAGGAAAGGATGAGAGAATATCATACTTTGGTGTTTGTACAACCTTTTTCTGAAAGAATTTATTGAATCTTTCGTGCTATTCATCGGTCAAATTTTGAAGAACAAGTGGAGTCTCTGAGGATGAAGATGTCGGAGCTTTGCCTTTGCTTTGGACTGAAATCTTTCTTTTTGTATGAGAAGTCATGAGAGATGATGAAGGGTTGTTGTTTTAGGGTTTTTGAGGGAGAGTGAGTTTTGTAGAGTTTAGGTTTTGGGAGAGATGATGAAATTTGGTTTAAGAGGTAGGGTTTTTATAATGATTTTAGGAATAGAGAATATGTAGATAGTTAATGTGGGAGTTGAGTGGTTGATGGTAATTGAATGATTGAGGACTTTGGAAATATGTGAAAAGATGGTCAAAGTCTTGAAAATAGGGCTAAAGAGTAAAGATAGCATATGTAGGTCAAAAGTGTAATGATAGGGTCGATGGAAGGTTTAAGAGACCATGGACCTATTAAAAATAATTTAAAAATAGATATCATAGTAGGTGCAATCGATTGGCACAGTAGTGCAATCGATTACACTACAAAATAGAAACGAAATAAATCAAAAGCTACAGGGTGCAATCGATTGACACAAGGATGCAATCGATTGCATGCTTAAAATTTTAAATATTTTTAGAAGACTTATAGTGAGCAATTGATTGACACAAGGGTGCAATCGATTTGAAAAAAATACCATTTTTGAAGTTTTTTCATGATCCAACGTCAGTTTCATCCAATATTCCAAGTTCTTTTTGAATTTTGAAGAATGGTTCCTTTTCCAAAGGCTTTGTGAATATATCGACAAGTTGGTTATGAGTATCTACGAAGGTTATCTTGTCATCTTCTTGAAGTACATGATCTAGTAGAAAATGATGTCGTATGTCGATATGCTTGGTTCTTGAATGCATGACCGGATTATTTGTAATGTTGATTGCACTAGTGTTGTCACGGCAAAGAGGAATGCTTCCGAGGTCGAGTACGTAGTCACGAAGTTGTTGCTTAAGCCAAAGTATATGTGCACAGCAACTACCCGCTGCTATGTATTCTGCTTCAGCCATACTAAGTGCTATGCATGCTTGCTTCTTGCATGCCCACGAGACAAGTGCATTTCCCAAGATGTGACATGTTTCACTTGTGCCTTTTTTATTTGTTTTACAGTCTGCATAATCCGTGTCAGAATATCCAATTAAATTGCAAATACTACCTTTAGGGTACCATAAGCCAACATTTGTTGTTCCTTTGAGATACTTCATGATCCGCTTGACTGTCATGAAATGAGATTCCTTTGGGTTTGCTTGAAAGCGAGCCCAGAGACAAACACTGAACATAATGTCAGGGAGACTTGCTGTCAAGTATAATAAGGAGCCAATCATACCTCTATATTTTGTGATATCAACCGACACACCAGATTCATCTTGATCTATATATGTACCGGATCCCATAGGAGTAGACAACGTCTTGCAACTGGAGCAAATGTTTCGTCAAAATCGATTCCTTCTTCTTGGTTGTATCCTTGTGCGACCAATCTTGCTTTATTTCGAACTATCATTCCATTTTCATCAAGTTTGTTTTTGAAGACCCGTCTTGTTCCTATGATGTTCTTGTTATTTGGTTTGGGGACAAGACTCCAAACTTGATTTCTTTCAAACTGGTTTAGTTCTTCTTGCATAGCTATTATTCATTGATCATCACCTAAGGCTTCATCAATTTTGGCTGGTTCAATTTGCGAAACAAATGCCATGTTCAGACACGCGTCCTTGAGATTCAATTTTGTTGCAACACCTTGACTGATATCACCAATGACTTTATCGATCGGTTGATCTCTATAAGTCCTCTATTCTTTAGGTAGATCATTATGTTCTTCATTTTTGTATGAATTGATCATGACTTTCTGAGTCTAACGGAACTAACTGCAAGTGCACAGTCTATCGCGTAGTAGTAAAAACATCGATCCCACAAGGACTCGTAATCAACCTAAGGCGGAAAATGTTTTTAGGAATTAAATGCAAAAGTAAAGGCTAGTAAAGAAAAGTTATAAGTTTTTAAAACAAATATTAATGAAAGATATCGGTATGTGATGCTTCTAGTTTTCGGGGATTCGACAGGTCGCTGGTGCTTTACAGTTTTTGCAAATGGGTTTCAGGAGAAAATATTCGTTTAAAGTCCTTCGTCTCACGATGGTTGTTGACTCTGGTCTTAATTCTAAAGTGGAAAGTGTCGCTACTGTGAAAATCGGCGCCGACAAAACAGAAGAGTCGCCACCGTGCGTTATTTATCCCAAAGGAGGGAAAGGAAACGCTCAGAGAAAACCTAACAAAAAGAGGGAAAAGGAATGGTCATCGCAACCATGTCCTGGATTCGGGAGTTGGTTACGCAAGGGGAAGGTATTAGCACCCCTCACGTCCATCGTACTCGATGGGATCCATGCTTAATTGTTTATTTAAAAGGGTTTGATTAATACTATCTAGCTAAGGGCTTAAGGACAAAACAAAAGAAAGGTGACTCGGCAAAGTATCGCACTTTATGCCTACGTATTCCCGTCTGGAACGAGAAATCAAAGTCAACGTAGTTCGCCTAACTACGGGTAAAAGGGGGGAAGGTTGCTCGACGAGATATCGCCTCTCGTGCCTACGTACTTTCATCTGGTATAAAAGATCAGAGCAAACGTAGTTCGGGCTAACTAGACCACATGTTTGGTTTAAGTTGTTTTTAACCCGAGTATGGTTAACAATCGGTTCTAACAGTTTGGTGTATGCAGCTCGACCATTGGAGACTTAGGCGTTACTGTTTGCGAGAGAACCGAGAGTTAACGAAACTCTCTTTAAGAAAATGGGTTCTAATGATTAAAGGTCCAAGAGGACAAAAAGGAGTTGAATGTTTGTTTTTGTGTCTTTTATGAAGAAGTGTTTTGAATTTTGTTTGTAACTCGTGTTGCACTAAAGACTTGGACTTAAGAGTGAATGCGCCGCATGTCACCCAAAGGGTGCCATACTAAACATTCAAATTATGTGAGGGAAACCCTCCCATAACTCTTTCCCAAGTAGCTTAAGGCTTGTAACGCACGACACGTGTTAACCTTTATTAAGTATTTTAAGAATGTTTGAAGATGAGAAAGAGAAACAGACCTCTAAGGGAAACTACACAACCCTAAATGTTATCGTGCAATGTTCGTCCTATGGTTGAAGTTTGCAAAGGGAAAGACTACCCTAATGTTGTCATACATGGTTGCAAAGCCTAATGTCTATCACATTCTATCTTCAACAAGAAAGAATGGAGATCCTAAGGGAAAGGCAAAGGAAGCAACAGAAAACAGATGAAGTAACAACATATAGGAAATGCATATTCATAACAGTAAACCTGGAATGCAAGTGAGGGAGGCGAGTCATCTCAACCTCAAGCCCATAATGAATGGAAAATGTCCTATTTTAAACATGCAATCTTGGCCACAAGCGATTATAAAGAGATGCGAGGCAATAAAACCTACGAATGACGTACGCATATCACAATTTGGAATCCTAACGCGCTATCATGGAAATATGGAACCTAATGGGAAATTATGTATGATAAAACCAGCCCATCAATGATTTACACATCCTATATAATGTATATAATAAGCAATAGGAACCCTAGCGTTCACCACACAAACAAATCGAGGCCGTTGGAGCCAAAATAAAACCGAAATCCGTTCGAATGTCCATATTACAAGTCCGAATACAAAAATATAAGAAAAATAGCAAAAGGTGCTAAAAAATTCAAATAAAAATCTCCAATGCCCTATATCAAGCCACAAACCAGGGGTGAGAGATACCACAAAAATATCCAAAGAGAAATGGCCAAACAAGTTGAAACTATGTCATGTATACCAAAAGAAAGGTTAAAATGGAGCATGTTAAAGAAAGCATCCAAAACCAACTAAAATGGTACAATAAAATTCCCACAAAAATATATCACAATACCTCAACATGTGTATGAGATCCTTGCAAAAGGATAGGCCAAAATATGTAATTTTGATGGGTCAAAGAAAATTCACAGCATGATAACACCAACATTGGCCTTTTTATGACGACCCAAATGTAAAAAATTCTAATAAAATGTCAGAACATGATAAAAATGTGATTCCAATTTTATTAAATCTTAGACATCTCAAAGATTCAGCACAAAAGAATTCGGAATTTTTTTATGAGTTTAACTATTTTTAATGTATTTAACAAAATAGATAATAAAACAAAAAATATAAAGAAAAGAAATATTAGAAAAGAAAATGTAGTAAATGGTTGGTTAAGTGAAAATCAGAACAAATAAAATGAAATAGCACACGGTGGGGATCGAACCCACGCGCGTGCAGCCCCTGCCTGGTGCAAAACGACCGTGTTTAGGTCGTGACACGTGGCATAGCGCGTGATGCTTGGATGTGGGGACTAAGTCTTCATTTTTTGGATGATCCAAGGGTGGCTGTGTCATCTTCTTCCTTTGAATGAAAAAAATGAGGGAAAATGCAGCAAGCTTTGAACATGGCGACCGGAGGTGAGTGTTCTTGGTCGGAAAACTTTGAATGCTTCTATCTCCTTCGTTTCTTGTCCAAATCCAATGATTTTTAGACCAAACTTGAGTTAAATTTCGAGAGGAATCCAAATATACCATTATTTTCCATTGAAACGGTCTCTAACTCAAAAACCGTGTTGGAATCTCAAAATGTCAAGAACCATAAATTATCATGAAAGTGCTCTTTTTTGTACTAGAATCCATGTAGGAGATGAGAGGATTGTAATGGCATGAAAATGGTGCAATAAAGATTAGTAATTTGTGAGATATCTTGAAAAGTTAGTACCTCCGAAAATGACAATGGGGAGCTTCAAAGGAGCACAAATTTCTTTGGAAAATTATGTAGAAACATTCAACCATCCATGGTAGAGGTATTAGGATGAAGGAGAATGCTTGAATTGGTGAAGAAATGAAAATCAATTTTCACTTGGAGCTTACTTTTCATGTTACTACAACCATGGTGTTGCACTAAAAACTTCTCAAAAATTGATGGAAAAATTCTATGGAGTATATTGAATGTGTTTGCAATGAGAAATGATCAAAAAAGTGGAGAGAAAAAGGAATTAAAAAAATCAATTTTTCAAATGTAGAAAATTGTGGGAAAATGGAAAAATGGTGGAAGAGGAAGTTCAATTGCCTTGGTTTTGGTTTTTTTATATCTCTTGCACCATAAGGAAAATCTAAGGCCCAAAATAGTCCATTGTTTTTAATCTTAAGGCCCAGATCCATTGTGTTACTTGAATTGTAAGAAATCTCGAAATAGGTCATGATAAAAGCTTCAAATGAAAAATGTAAAAGTGTCATTGTTCTTAAAATGAGATTTCCACTCAAAATAAGTACAAACATGGACTTATTTGATTAAATTTTGAAGAAATACCAAACTATGCATTTTCACATGTTTTCACCAAAGTGACTTTTATCAAACTTCCACCGTGAGCTAACCCATTAAAATCTTGAGGTTTAGTTGACCCAATGACGCCATTTGGAGCAACTTTCATGTTGGAAAAAAGTCCATTTGAGTTATGCAAAGTGGTGAACTGGACCCATAATTTTATGACCTGTAATCATAGTTTCCCAACTCATTGATAACTTTCAGTTGGCCTCTAAGTCAGGGGATAAACCCCACACAAGCATCTGAACTTCTCAAGGGCATGAACCACTTCCTAGTGACTTTAGTGATTCCTCAAGCTCGAATAAAACCTCTAGATAGGCCTCTCTTGATGTATATCACACTTGATCCCCTGCATAAATGCTAATGCAATGCTATGATAATGCTATGATGATGTTATGCTAATGCAAAAACAAGAAGGAAAAGGTTGGGCAAATTTTAGGGTGCAACAGCTGCCCCTATTCAAGCGACTTGTACCTGAATGAGTGAAAAGCGAACGACTTTCAATCAATCAAGGTAAAAGGCGGTTGAATACCAAAAGAACCTGTAAATTTGCCAACCGCAGAAGTAAACTGCAAACTCTGATTGGGATAGAATCTCCGAAGAAAACGAACATAATGAACATTTTGAACATCCCACCAAGGGAAAGAGAAACTTAATCAAGTAACTCTGCTTCAGGCAACACGTAACTGGCCATGGTCTGAACACCACATGGGCCAAAGAACAATCTTTCGAATCGTCGGAATCTGAATACTCAATGCACGATAGGGCCACATCAAAATCTGTCGGAATCTGGATACTCAACGCACTGACCGGAGCCTGGATGCTCGACGTAACTGGTGATTTCACTGGGGATTTACCGGAGCCTGGATACTCGACGGACGAAACAATACATCACAAACCGAACATTCACCGGAATCTGGACATTCAACGGAGAGAGAGTATTATCGCAACACTTACTAGGATCTGTATACCCAGTTGCCTTTATCGGAGTCCGAACACTCAACGAACAAAGCAAAACGTTACAAATTGGAAATTTCACCGGAATCTGGATATTCAATGGAGGAACCGGGCCTTGAACGCTCAACGTAACACATCGGAGTTTGAACCCTCAACGCCAAAAAACCGGAGTCTGACAACTCAACGAAAACACACCGGAGCCTGGAAACTCAATGAAGCGATAAACTGGAGCCTAGATACTCAACGAAAACACACCGAAGTCTGAAAACTCAACGAAGCAGCAAATCGGAGCCTGGATGCTCGACGGAAACACATCGAAGTCTGAACACTCAATGAAGTAGCAAACCGGAGTCTGAACACTCAGCGCAACAAACCGGAGTCTGGAAACTCAACGAAGAGATAAGCTGGAGCCTGGATACTCAACGAAAACACACCGGAGTCTGAAAACTCAACGAAGCAGCAAATTGGAGCCTGGATGCTCGACGGAAACACATCGGAGTTTGAATACTCAATGAAGTAGCAAACCGGAGTCTGAACACTCAACGCAACAAACCGGAGCCTGAACACTCAACGAAAACACATCGGAGCCTGGATACTCAACGAAGCTACCAATCGGAGCCTGGATGCTCGACGAAAACACACCGGAGTCTGAACACTCAACGAAGCAGCAAACCGGAGTCTGAACACTCAATCCAACAAACCGGAGCCTAGATACTCAACAAAGCAACAAATCGGAGTCTGAACACTCAACGAAGCAAACAAATCAGAGTCTGGATACTCGACGAAGTAAACCAATCGGAGCCTGAATACTCAACGAAGATACAAACCGGAAAGAGAATACTACAAATACTTATCAAGATCACCTTACAAAATCTTTACCGGAGTCTGGGTACTCGACGAGAGAAAGAATCAATACAAACTAGAGATTACTGGAGCCTGAATACTCGACGGAAGAAAGAATCAATACAAACTAGAGATTACCGGAGCCTGGATACTCGACGGAATAGCCACAAACACTAATAGGGGTCTGGACCCTTGCTTGATTTTACTGGAGTCTGAACACTCAACATACTGACCGGAGCCTGAATACTCAACGTAAAAACTGATGTCTGAATACCACAGCTCCATGCTGGGGAGAAAAACTCTAAACAACTTTGGAAGATACGATCCCAACTTTGCTGAGGAACATACCAACAAACCTGGAGTTACAAACTTTATTGGAAATGAACAACTCTCTGCTGGGTGTTGCACCCCAAAATTTGACCAACCGGGTCTCGCATTTGGCTCGATGTTTCGACGCATAACCGCATTCGCATCTGCATATTGCATACATTGCATTGTTCATTTGTTTTGATTTTATCAGGGATCACAGCTCCCGTCTCGTGTTTCAGGTGTTTTTGATCAGTAGAATTGATTTTTGGGATTTTTCGGTGCCCGTTTATTTTTACCGATTTATTTTTGTGTCGTTCGGTGCTCATTTTGTCCCTCTGGGAATTATTGTGATTTTTCTGGATTTTATAGGATTTTTTAGGGTTTAATTAGGTTTTAAATCAATTTTTAGGATTTAATAGAATTTTTTTTAATAGATTTTAATTCTTTTTAAATCAATTTCTAGCATTTTATAGAATTTAAATTCATTTTAGGATTTAATAGGTTTTAATAGATTTTTAATATTTTTAGATAATATAGGATTTTGTTAGAATATTAGTATAATTTTTAAATAGAATTTAAATAGAAATAATAATAATAAATGAATAGATTTTTCCTTATTAAAAATAAATAGGTTTTTTTTCTTTTATTAGATATTAATAGAATAATAGATTTTTAGAATTTATTAGAGATTTTTTTTTAGAGTTTTAATTAGGAGTTAATTGGAATTTTAGAGTTAATAGGGTTTTAGAGTTAATTTTCAGATTAGTGGGTTATTAGTAGTTAATTAGCATATTTTTAATATTGTTTTTTTTCAGTTTTTGTGAGTTTCCTTTAGTTTTTTCGCAAAGCCCAGTTCAGCAGATAGGCCCAATTCGTCCAAAAAAAACTCAGCAAAAAAGTCCAGCAATTGGTCCAGAATATCAGAAAACGTCCAGCTACTTCCAGCTACCTCCAGAATATTCCAGAAGGTGCCAGCGAGTTTCCCAGCCTTAAATAGAGCTGGACACGTGTTAAGAGAAGAGAGGCCCCACATTACGCGTTCACTGCAAGCCACGTACCCCATTCTCTCTCTCCCTCTCAGCCACGCATGCTCCCACGTGGGCTGCATGCAAGCTTCCCTTCCACCAGCCGGCCCCACGTGTAAGCCTCACAGAGCGTCGCCTGAAAACCATCGCCGGCCGGCCTGCATGGCCGGCGGCCACCCCCAAACCCTCACCGGCGATCATCCAAACCCAGAAAACCTCCCACCTTCATCTTCTCCCCTTCATTGCCACCACTAATCGCGCCCAGTTTCCGATCAACAAACTCCGTCAACAACACCATAATAATATGCAGAGAAGATCACTAGAAATTCAACGCAAGACCTCTTCTTCTCTGATGGAATGCTCATCAACAAGATCCAGATCCAGATCACATCCACAACAACCGCGTTCATCCACAAGCACCATCAACAGAACTTCAACGAATTTCCAGAAGAAGTTATCAACGTCATAGGAGCTTCAACGAATTTCCAGAAAAAGTTCATAAACATCTTCAGATCATCAAGAACACTCAAGAGGATTCATCACCATCAACGACTCGTTCAACAAACTTCAGAGATCACCAATCCAGAAGTTCAACCTTCAGATCTCCTCTTCAATCACCGACAAAACCGATTCGTGCGGTAAAGTTCTCCCTGAGATGATCCTCATTTGTCAAAATCTCCGTAACAATCTTCAATCCCCTAATGAATTCATTCGCGGTGTTACTCTTCGGTTCCTTTGCCGTATCAATGAATCCGAGATCGTTGAACCGTTGATCCCTTCGATTCTGTCAAATCTCGGGCACCGTCATCCTTTTGTTCGCCGGAATGTTGTTCTTGCTGTTATGGCTGTTTACAAACTTCCTCAGGGGAGCAGTTACTTGACAGTGCGCCGGAAATCGTTGAGGAGTTTCTCGCATCTGAACAGGATCCATCCAGTGTCCATATGTGTTTGAGTTATTCTTCGAAGATTGAAGGAATTGGGACGGAAATTATGTTGAGAAAGACGGAGAAGAGAAGGTCAAGGAGGGTCGACGGCGGCGAAAGGAGAAGGAAGACAGGATTAGGGTTCAGAGTGAAAAGGGAAGGAGGGAAGAAGATTGGGCCAGGCCCAAATCAGTTTTTGGCGCAGCACACCTCCCTCCGTTTTTGGCAATTCTGGGCCTGGGCCCTATTTTTTCCAGCAGCGCCCAAGATCACAACACACACCCCCCAGCATTTCTTTTCTGAAAGAATTGGGCTGGGCCCAAGCATCCAGTTTGTTATTATTTTATTTTTCTGATCCCCCTGTATAACAGTGTACACCCCCCAGCCCCATTTGCTTGTTTTTTTTTATTCTTTTGAAAAATACATTTGAAAAAGAAAAGAAGAAAAAGAAAAGAAAAAATATATTTGAAAAAGAAAATAGAAGAAAACAATATAAAAAAATGTGAGAAAAGAAATAAGAAAAGAAATAAAGAAAAAGAGAAATATTGTGAGAAAAAAATAAGAGAAAATATTGTGAAAAATATGGTGAAAAATATATTTGAAATATTTGAAAAAAAAAGGGAGAAAAGAAATATATTTGAGAAAATATTCAAAAAAGAAATATTGAGAAAGAAAAATATGAAGAAAATGTTGAGAATAGAAAAGGAGAAAAAAGAAAAAATATTAAAGTGCCGATTTAATATTTTTTAAGCATTTTCTTTTAGGGATACTTTCATAGACCTTATTGTTTCGACTTTTAGGATAGAATTAGAGGCCCGTTTGTTAGGGGGCTATTTTCATTCAATTTTCAAGATAGAATAGGATAGCGTTTCCTAGGAGGTTTATTTCAGTATTCAACTCATTGTAATCATTTTTCAGAGATTAATAAAACGAGATTTGAGCTGTGGTCCGATAGTAGCCGAACTACAGCTGCTCTGATTCTTCGTACCAGACGAAGATATGTAGGCATAGGATGCGATATCCTAGCGAGCACACTAACGACTAACTGTTGTTCTCTCGCGGCTGTGCGATCGAGACTTTCCCGCTGACGATTAATTGAGTAACCCTTTTTCTCTCTTGCCCAAGTGCATTTGAGACTCAGCCATAGTTTTGACCATAGGTTCCCGACCCTGTGAAGCCAGTTGTTTTTCTCACTGCTGTGTGAGAATGTTGTTTAGCCGTAGTTAGTCTGAACTACGTAAAGCTCTGATCTTCCATCCAGTGGAAGTACGTAGGCACAAGACGCGAGGTCTTGGCGAGCCAATTTTCCCTGTAGTCCCGAACTACGTTGACTCTGACTTTCTCTCTTGAGAATACGTAGGCATAGAGTGCGACGCTCTATCGAGTCAATTCCCTTCCGTTTAGATTTAGCAGCCGTAGATAGATTGTTTTGCATCCAGTAGACAACCCAAGCAAGCGTGGATCCCGTCGAGTACGACGGACGTGAGGGGTGCTAATACCTTCCCCTTGCGTAACCGACTCCCGAACCCAGGCTATGGTTGCGATGACCATACCTTTTCCCCGTTTTTTTGCGAGGTTTACTTCGAGCGTTTCCTTTCCCGTTCTGAGGGATAAATAACGCACGGTGGCGACTCTTCTGTTCAGCCGGCGCCGATTTTCGCAGTAGCGCCAGCTGGCGACTCTGCTGGGGATCCAACGTCCCCTGGCTGCTAAGGACTGCGATGGTTCTTATGCATTTGGGATCCAACGTCCCTAGAGAGAGTCAATCCTAGCGCTTGTTTGCTTGTCTATTTGGTGCTTATTTATCGATATTATCTGTTGCTGTTGGGGTGTTACGGGTGTTCTATGATATTGAGAGATAAGCCGGACCTGGGCTTGGAGTGCACCTTAGACTTAGAGTAGAAATTAGTGGGTGCCCGCTTGCTTTGACTTGCTTTGGTGTCCCATGAAATCTACACTCAGACGAGGTTCTGCTGGTTGGCCTCCTGTCCCTTCCTTTGGTTGGCGTGGGTTGCTGGTTAGTTGGATTGTCGACTCTGGGAACCGATCATTTGGAAGTTAGCTGAGTGAGGCCTCTTCAGGATTCGATGATGCCACTCCTTCTGGGAATCGTATCGTCAGTTCTGAATGTCTGTGACGCTGACGACCGCATAGGATGCCGTACCTTGTCAGATATAGGTCCACACCTGTGAGTGGGGGGGTTTTTGTGCAGGAAACTTGACTTCCAACCTACCCGTTATTTTGGTCCTCTTTTCAGAGAGCGTCTCCGTCAGCAGCGCAGCAGTATTCAGATTTTGTGTGGGGGCTGTGGTCCCATTGTTTGCTGCATTTTGCATATCATATGCATATCAGTGTTGCATTGCATATCATTCTCCAGCTAGCCAGAGTTCTGATCCAGCCTTTGTTTCCTGAAGGTGATTACCCGGAGTTTGGATTGAGCAGCTGTTGATTGTCAGAGACCTACCCAGGGGTTGAGTAGATTTGAGCAGAATCAAGTGTCGAAGTCAGCTGAAGATTATTGGTAGCCATGTCTGAAGGCAATTTCCAGTCTCCTAACACCCTGACAGGGTTCACTATGGCGTCCAACCCTCTGTATGATTCCACGGAAGACTTCCCGCAAGTGAACAACGTTGCTGCAGACCAAGTTGTACAGCCTTCTGTTGAGAACCGAGATCGACATGAGCAGTTTGTTGCCCAGAATGAGCGTCCTCCTCCTGTCAACAACCAAGGTGTTGCTTTCCCTGTGATGAATTACCGAAGAGATATTCCAGCAGCTGGGATAGTAGATCCAAGAGCCCTTGACGATGGTAGAAGAGTCCGAGTGTTGGAAGAGCAAATGAAAGCTTTGAAAGCCAAAGATGCTGTCAACCTAGATGCTGTAGGCATGTGTTTGGTTCCTGACCTGGTGTTGCCTTACAAGTTCAAAGTGCCGAAATTTGAGAAGTACACGGGAGATAGCTGTCCTAAGCTGCATTTGATGATGTTCTGTCGAAGAATGACTGCGTTTGCGCGAAATGACAAGTTGATGATCCATTGCTTTCAAGATAGTCTGACTGGGGCATCTTTGAGGTGGTATATGCAGTTAGAGAGGAATCAGATTCAGTCATGGATGGATTTAGCCAGAGCTTTTCTGAAGCAGTACGATTACAACCTAGACATTGCTCCTTATCGCATGCATTTGCAAGAGTTGTCTCAAGAGATCAATGAACCTATCAGGAGGTATGCTCAGAGATGGAGAGAATTTGCTGCTAGAGTGCGTCCCCCGCTGTTAGACCAAGAGCTGGCAAGCATGTTTGTGGATTCCCTACAATATCCGTACTTCAAAAGATTGCTCGGAGTTCCGGCAAGTTTCTCTGACGTGGTAGCATTAGGAGAACGCCTTGAGTACTCCATAAGAATGGGGAAAATTCAGATTACTTCATATGATCAAGCTGGTGAAACTGAATACCCTTGTGACTATCAAAGTGAAGAAGAAGTGGTGATCAACTCAGTCATGCCAAAGATTGAATATCCTCAAAGCGAATCAGTGAATTTTGTTGGTTCATCATCTTATCAGAGATCAGTACCTCCTGTGGCTTGTTATACTGGACAGACAGCCGTGCCTGAGGCACCATATCAGGAATCTTATATCGCTTCCATTGCAAATCAGCGAACTCGTGGCCGAGGTTACCAGAATCAGCGTCAGAATCAGAGCCGACCTCGCAACAACTTGGAACGAAGGAAAGCTCCTTTTCACCCAGTGCCGATGCCGTATAGCCAGTTGCTACCATCTTTGATCCAGAAGTCTTTGGTGGAGCCGAAAGCTCTTAAGCCAGTTCCAGAACCTTACCCTCCTGGGTACAATCCCCACGTTCAGTGTGGTTATCATGGTGGCTCTCCAGGGCATTCGACGGAAGATTGTAAAGCATTTCAGGCGAAGGTACAGCAGTTGATTGATCAGGATCGCATTTCCTTTCGAGAAGGGTTTCTGTTTGTTCATCCCAACCCCTCAACTGTCTAAACTCGTAAACTCGGAGGGTGTTCCCCATCAAAAGCCAGTGGTTCAGATAGGCAGGCGCCTCAGCAGTGGCAGTTCTCAAGCTTTTACATCATTTGCATCTGTAGTTTCTTTTTCTGTTAGTTACTACCTGCTTTTTAACATTGTATGTTCTGAATGGTGATAATAATAAAGTGACTATGCATTTTTCTGAATTAATCATGTCGCTGTCGCTCATTTATTGCATTGCACTGACACTTGCATTTTATTCACTCCACTTTTTCGCTGTGACTAGCAAAGTTAGGAGGGAGGATGACGAAACAAACTCATAACCAATGATTGTATGCTTTCAGATAAGACCGTACCGATGACGTACAAGGCATTGTTTCAAATTCCCTAAACACTGGAGATATAAGGAGTTAGTCCCTTGTTAACCACTTCGAGCCAGGAAGTAGAAGTTTTTTCGGACTTATAAACCCTCACATCTTAACCCGGGGCAGGGTAGTTGTCAGTTAGCTTGACCGAGCATTCAAGTCTTGCAGAGGAGTGTTGTCTTTCAAGGACCAATCAGTTGATACCTTTCAAGAGGTCAAATCTCACCAATCAGGAGTGAGACAGTTACAATCCTTTCGGAGCAATCAAGACAACCAGTGTCGCACGACTTTGTTCCAAAAGAAAGAAAGAAAGAAAGCCCGCTAAGTAAAAAGAAAGAAAAGCTGGAAAGCTAATACTTAGGCAAAAATCAGGGCATCCCGCTGGACATCAAAAGAAATCGAAAAATCGAAAAGAGTCAGTCCAGGCAAAAATTAGGGAACCAAAAGAATGAAAAAGAGGGATTAAAAAGAAAATTTTCCCCAGCAAATCACAAAGTCGTGTACATAGACACCAAAGCGAAGAGGGAGTAGCTATCACTCTGGAAGAAAAGCATTGTGAATTCCTTAACTGTAGGTTCTTACCATTCAACATACTTCTCGAAGAGGCGAGTGCTTGTGCCAGGTTAACTGAATCTTAGGATCGGAGAACATCACGTAGACGGGGTGGGAACAAATCAAAATTTGAGCCGAATATCCTTTGTTTTACGAACCGTGAACCCGACCACGATACAACCCTCAAAAGACCTAATTGAGGTAGGGTAAATCTGAAGCGCGTTACGATAAGGTTAAGTAACCTGACTCCTTCTTGACTTGCTAGTCACATCTTGGTTGTATTTTTCACTGACCACGTAAGCACCGCGTTTGAACTTTGGTTCATTCGTCATTCACAATTATCATATGCATGTAAATGAGTGACAGCTCAAATTTTTTCAAAATCTGCATGAGCACTGCATTAAGATTACCATTCGTAGACAGACGATTCTAATTGCAGGTTAGTAGTTGGCATGAAAGAAGTTCCACCAGGGAATAATCAAATAGGACTGAGTAATCCAGCAGTCTGAACCAGAATGGTGTATGTTGTGAAGCCTTGTGAATCAGGGGCATTATCTTCCAGTAAGTTCGGAATCAGTCAGTCTGAGGACAAGTCCTGAAGTTTCAGTTGAGCAGGGGCAGTTTGTTTGAGAAGCAGTTGATCAGAAGGAGTCTTCTCAAGATCCAATCAGGGGCAATTATGCAGAGCGCTGAGATTTGAAAGCAGATGCTTCCGATGGATAATCAGATCGGGTTGAGTCGCTAGAACGCTCATTCAGGGGCAAGTCATCGCAGAGAATGTTGAAATCAACTGGGTTGTTAGGTGTTTAATTGGAGATTGAATTCTTTTGTCATACAGATACCGGGGCAAATATTCTCGAGGTCTTCTCGTAGCAAGCTGTTCAGAGCAATATTCCCAAGAGTTAGATTGGGGCAAGGTGAATTGTACTGGGGCAAGTTGTGCAAGCCAGTCTTTCTATTCCCAGCTGAGTGTACCAGAAGCAAGTTGTTCAAACCAGCTTGTTTATCCCCAGCCAGAGTTGAGTATCGGGGAATCATGTCAATACCCTTATCGAAAACCTTTCAAATAAGAAGATCTTGTTGTCGTTGGATCATTATCCTGCAGTTTAAACCTGTTGCGTGTTAGTAACCAGTAGTTTCCAAAGTCCAGTTCTCGCATGGCAAATCGGTAACCAGTTCTCGTCTGGCCCACCTTCCGTAAGCGTCAGTTCCCGTCCTGGTGCAGTTTATTGTAAGCAGCAGTTCCCGTCCTGGTGCAGTTTATTGTAAGCAGCAGTTCCCGTCCTGGTGCAGTTTATTGGTAACCAATTCTCGTTTGGTCACCGTTTCTTCAAGTGTTGTATCAGTTCTCGCCTGGTACATGTCATCGTGTAATCAGTTCTCGTGTGTTTTACCCTATGTGTTATACCAGTTCTCGCCTGGTGTACGTTAGCTTTCAGCCAGTTCTCGCCTGGTTGTCTTTTTCTCAGTCTGTGATCCAGTCAGCTCGTCTGATGTTCAAAAACACAAAAACAAAAAATCAAGTCTCCTAACCTATTTTCCTATCAGTTCTCGCCTGATAGTCTACCTTTGAATGCTAGTTCTCGTCTAGTATTTCTTATACTTCCACTGTGTACATAGTCCACGTTTATTCTAAACCAGAAAAGCAAAATAAAAAAACCTAAAGGTATCTGACACAGTATTTCCCAATGACCCGCATGTCGTCATGTTCCCCGATACGAAGCTCCGAGTAATGTTTGAATTCCTTGTGGATATTGTCAAATCAGAATTGCTACTCTGCAGCAGAGGAAAGTTGCTTATTATCCCCGGAAGAGTCGAGATTGTCTTTTACCCCGTATCAGAGTAGGATCAGGAGTGTCTTCAGCAGATTAAGATTGATATCCTGGATAGTAGGAGCATTTCCGGCAGTGTGCCGCGCGCAATCAACCTCAGTTTGGGTCAATCCCCGCAGAGCGCAATCAGTTGCCAATGGTTTGAAGAAAGCATCCCCGAGCAGAGTTGTTCTCTTTCCCCAGTGAAGTCGTCAAGCAGGGTTGCCTTTTCAGTTCTCCAGCAGGGCAGTTATTCCTCAGCGGATTTGATTTCTCGTTTCCAGCATTTATTTTGCTGAGATGGTTCTGTGACTTCAGACATCCCCAGTAGAGTTGGCGTTTCCTTCGGCATTTATTTTGCCAAGTGGTTTTCAGACCTGGTGTTCTCTGGTAGCTCGAGCCTGCATTAGCATTTGCATATATAGTCATAGCATTTATACAAGCATATAACATATCCATGTCGTCTAGGCATTGCATTTTCAAACAAAACGCATAGCATATCCATGTCATATAGGACATTACATCATTATCAAGCATACGCATGTCGAAACATAGACCAAGATGGTTACCCATTGGATTTCGAATTTGTTCACCTGCAGAGTTGTGTGGTTCAGCTTCTTGTCTTCCCCAGCGGAGTGATTCTTCATATTTGGGTGTTACGTCAGCATCGGAAAAAAAACAACAACAACAACAACAACAAAGATTGACATATATCAGACTTCTGAAGCTGCCCCCTTTGTCAAAACAGGTGCAAGGCAGTTCCATTCAGAATCCCCAGGAGAATTGTCCTCAAGTTCGCAATGAACTGTGAGTTGACCAGATTTGATCCCATGAGAGAGATGGGAATCAAAGTGTTTGCTTTATGAAGCATTATTTCAATACTTGTGGCGTCACACAGGTGTTGAAAAGAAGAAGAAAATTCATCAGAAAATTGACCAGATGTTGCCGTTACAACCAAACTTCAGTTTATTGGAAGCTATTCCTCAAGCAGCTTTGCGGTATATTCTTGCGGTTGGCAAATTTCAGGGTTCCATTTGTATTCAACCGTCATCTACCTTGAATGTCTGAAGGCTGAGCGCTCTTCACCCATTCAGGTCGAAGTCGCTTGAATAGGGGCAGCTGTTGCACCCCAAAATTTGACCAACCGGGTCTCGCATTTGGCTCGATGTTTCGACGCATAACCGCATTCGCATCTGCATATTGCATACATTGCATTGTTCATTTGTTTTGATTTTATCAGGGATCACAGCTCCCGTCTCGTGTTTCAGGTGTTTTTGATCAGTAGAATTGATTTTTGGGATTTTTCGGTGCCCGTTTATTTTTACCGATTTATTTTTGTGTCGTTCGGTGCTCATTTTGTCCCTCTGGGAATTATTGTGATTTTTCTGGATTTTATAGGATTTTTTAGGGTTTAATTAGGTTTTAAATCAATTTTTAGGATTTAATAGAATTTTTTTTAATAGATTTTAATTCTTTTTAAATCAATTTCTAGCATTTTATAGAATTTAAATTCATTTTAGGATTTAATAGGTTTTAATAGATTTTTAATATTTTTAGATAATATAGGATTTTGTTAGAATATTAGTATAATTTTTAAATAGAATTTAAATAGAAATAATAATAATAAATGAATAGATTTTTCCTTATTAAAAATAAATAGGTTTTTTTTCTTTTATTAGATATTAATAGAATAATAGATTTTTAGAATTTATTAGAGATTTTTTTTTAGAGTTTTAATTAGGAGTTAATTGGAATTTTAGAGTTAATAGGGTTTTAGAGTTAATTTTCAGATTAGTGGGTTATTAGTAGTTAATTAGCATATTTTTAATATTGTTTTTTTTCAGTTTTTGTGAGTTTCCTTTAGTTTTTTCGCAAAGCCCAGTTCAGCAGATAGGCCCAATTCGTCCAAAAAAAACTCAGCAAAAAAGTCCAGCAATTGGTCCAGAATATCAGAAAACGTCCAGCTACTTCCAGCTACCTCCAGAATATTCCAGAAGGTGCCAGCGAGTTTCCCAGCCTTAAATAGAGCTGGACACGTGTTAAGAGAAGAGAGGCCCCACATTACGCGTTCACTGCAAGCCACGTACCCCATTCTCTCTCTCCCTCTCAGCCACGCATGCTCCCACGTGGGCTGCATGCAAGCTTCCCTTCCACCAGCCGGCCCCACGTGTAAGCCTCACAGAGCGTCGCCTGAAAACCATCGCCGGCCGGCCTGCATGGCCGGCGGCCACCCCCAAACCCTCACCGGCGATCATCCAAACCCAGAAAACCTCCCACCTTCATCTTCTCCCCTTCATTGCCACCACTAATCGCGCCCAGTTTCCGATCAACAAACTCCGTCAACAACACCATAATAATATGCAGAGAAGATCACTAGAAATTCAATGCAAGACCTCTTCTTCTCTGATGGAATGCTCATCAACAAGATCCAGATCCAGATCACATCCACAACAACCGCGTTCATCCACAAGCACCATCAACAGAACTTCAACGAATTTCCAGAAGAAGTTATCAACGTCATAGGAGCTTCAACGAATTTCCAGAAAAAGTTCATAAACATCTTCAGATCATCAAGAACACTCAAGAGGATTCATCACCATCAACGACTCGTTCAACAAACTTCAGAGATCACCAATCCAGAAGTTCAACCTTCAGATCTCCTCTTCAATCACCGACAAAACCGATTCGTGCGGTAAAGTTCTCCCTGAGATGATCCTCATTTGTCAAAATCTCCGTAACAATCTTCAATCCCCTAATGAATTCATTCGCGGTGTTACTCTTCGGTTCCTTTGCCGTATCAATGAATCCGAGATCGTTGAACCGTTGATCCCTTCGATTCTGTCAAATCTCGGGCACCGTCATCCTTTTGTTCGCCGGAATGTTGTTCTTGCTGTTATGGCTGTTTACAAACTTCCTCAGGGGAGCAGTTACTTGACAGTGCGCCGGAAATCGTTGAGGAGTTTCTCGCATCTGAACAGGATCCATCCAGTGTCCATATGTGTTTGAGTTATTCTTCGAAGATTGAAGGAATTGGGACGGAAATTATGTTGAGAAAGACGGAGAAGAGAAGGTCAAGGAGGGTCGACGGCGGCGAAAGGAGAAGGAAGACAGGATTAGGGTTCAGAGTGAAAAGGGAAGGAGGGAAGAAGATTGGGCCAGGCCCAAATCAGTTTTTGGCGCAGCACACCTCCCTCCGTTTTTGGCAATTCTGGGCCTGGGCCCTATTTTTTCCAGCAGCGCCCAAGATCACAACACACACCCCCCAGCATTTCTTTTCTGAAAGAATTGGGCTGGGCCCAAGCATCCAGTTTGTTATTATTTTATTTTTCTGATCCCCCTGTATAACAGTGTACACCCCCCAGCCCCATTTGCTTGTTTTTTTTTATTCTTTTGAAAAATACATTTGAAAAAGAAAAGAAGAAAAAGAAAAGAAAAAATATATTTGAAAAAGAAAATAGAAGAAAACAATATAAAAAAATGTGAGAAAAGAAATAAGAAAAGAAATAAAGAAAAAGAGAAATATTGTGAGAAAAAAATAAGAGAAAATATTGTGAAAAATATGGTGAAAAATATATTTGAAATATTTGAAAAAAAAAGGGAGAAAAGAAATATATTTGAGAAAATATTCAAAAAAGAAATATTGAGAAAGAAAAATATGAAGAAAATGTTGAGAATAGAAAAGGAGAAAAAAGAAAAAATATTAAAGTGCCGATTTAATATTTTTTAAGCATTTTCTTTTAGGGATACTTTCATAGACCTTATTGTTTCGACTTTTAGGATAGAATTAGAGGCCCGTTTGTTAGGGGGCTATTTTCATTCAATTTTCAAGATAGAATAGGATAGCGTTTCCTAGGAGGTTTATTTCAGTATTCAACTCATTGTAATCATTTTTCAGAGATTAATAAAACGAGATTTGAGCTGTGGTCCGATAGTAGCCGAACTACAGCTGCTCTGATTCTTCGTACCAGACGAAGATATGTAGGCATAGGATGCGATATCCTAGCGAGCACACTAACGACTAACTGTTGTTCTCTCGCGGCTGTGCGATCGAGACTTTCCCGCTGACGATTAATTGAGTAACCCTTTTTCTCTCTTGCCCAAGTGCATTTGAGACTCAGCCATAGTTTTGACCATAGGTTCCCGACCCTGTGAAGCCAGTTGTTTTTCTCACTGCTGTGTGAGAATGTTGTTTAGCCGTAGTTAGTCTGAACTACGTAAAGCTCTGATCTTCCATCCAGTGGAAGTACGTAGGCACAAGACGCGAGGTCTTGGCGAGCCAATTTTCCCTGTAGTCCCGAACTACGTTGACTCTGACTTTCTCTCTTGAGAATACGTAGGCATAGAGTGCGACGCTCTATCGAGTCAATTCCCTTCCGTTTAGATTTAGCAGCCGTAGATAGATTGTTTTGCATCCAGTAGACAACCCAAGCAAGCGTGGATCCCGTCGAGTACGACGGACGTGAGGGGTGCTAATACCTTCCCCTTGCGTAACCGACTCCCGAACCCAGGCTATGGTTGCGATGACCATACCTTTTCCCCGTTTTTTTGCGAGGTTTACTTCGAGCGTTTCCTTTCCCGTTCTGAGGGATAAATAACGCACGGTGGCGACTCTTCTGTCAGCCGGCGCCGATTTTCGCAGTAGCGACACTGGGGATGAGCGACTTTTGCTGAGGAACGGGGTAAAGATCCTGTGTGACCTCCCTGGAACACACGTTACACTGTTGGGGTCACGAACGACCTGTTGGAGGATATTCTACACATGCCTGGTGGAGAGAAATCTGATCTCGACTCGCTGGGGAACAAACCCATACTCGTACTCTATGGGGATTAGAGGTATGCCTGACCAACTGCTGGGGAATGATCTTTGATTGTTGGAAAAATGAGCTTCATCCGAATCTCTCTGAGAAATCGCCCCAAGCGTAATGCCCCTGCCCCAGTCTGATTCTTGGGAAGGTCTACGCTGAGAAGAAAATAGCTTGCCATGAGACGACCCCGAGATGCCTTGCCCCAGAATCTGAACAGTGAGAGGATCCTTGGTTGAATAGTTCAAATAAGCTCTAGAGGTATAGAGAAGAACAAATTCTTTTCCTCATAGGGTGGCATGCCCCAGCCTTGTAATGGCTTTGCCTCTGATTGACTAGTTTGCGGAGCGGTACCCCCGATTGCGAAAGATTTACCAAATCTCGACCTGATTGCCCCAGATTAACTGATTCTTGGATGGCTGACCTTACTGGGGGTTATTTGATAATAGCTGGCCACAACTCAACGGAGTATTCAGGCGTTCTACATTCTATCCTGATCAAACTTTCCACTGTGGACACTTTCCTGCGGTCGAGCGCTTACTCGCAAGTAAAACAAGTTGTTTTTCATAAAAGATATATTAAATGCAATGCATATGACAGTTTTTTCAAAACCCAATCCTGTTCACTGGAAAAATTTATGACATATAATGAATGAATCAATTATCAAAGTGTCAAAATTAATGCAACACTGTAAGAGGAATCCTTTTTTGAGTCAGTTTCGATGCGATCTCTACCAAAGTATGCTCTCGAACTAAACCTGTTTCAATTAGGACTTTTTCAGGTTGTAACGTGGTCAGGTTAACGGTTAACAAGGAATGATATAAGGCTCAAAACTCATTTTAACCCACCCATTCTCCTTGATGTTCTCCAATCCTATGTTCAGCTAATTCGACCTTAGCGTTCACCTTTCAACGGTGGAACAATAGGAGTGATGGTTCAAGAAACCACCTGCTTTTTGGAGTGACAGTCATTCACTTTCCGTCTTTATAGTGCCTGGAGTCACACGATTTCGTTCTTGTTTGAGGATTTTTTCTTGTAATCCTTTTCGCTGTTTTCTTTTCGTTCCCTAAATTTTTTTTTGCCTGGACTAACTCTTTTAAGTTTCTGATTTTGAAGTCCAGCGGGATACCCTAATTTTTGCCTAAGTCGCTTATTTGCAAGATTCGACTTAGCGGGTTTTTTCCTTCTTTTTTTTTTTGAACAAATCATGTGACACTGACTTGTCTGACTTGTTAAAATAGATTGTGACTGTTTCACTCCTTATCGGCGAGGCTTAACCATTGTGGTCCTTTAGGCACGACCTATAAAGGTGTGATTTATCCTTGAACGGACATTCCTTTTGCAATTCGGACGCTTGGTCAAATTAACTGACGCCTACCCTGCCCCAGGTTAAGATTGAGGGTTTTTCATTTTCATAAAGAAACTCCTACTACAAGGCTAAAAGGGGTTGAAAAGGGATTATCTTCCTTATATCTCCGGTGTTTATGGATTTGGAACAATGCCTGTATATCGTCAACAGGTTTTTCTATCCAAGAGCATACAATCGGCAGCTCATGCATTCTTCGATTTCGTCATCCTCCCCGGATTCCACTTAAACAAGCGTTTGAAATAAAAGAAAGCAATAAAGTGAACACGAATGGATTAATTCAAAACATGCATATTTATTTCATTATCAATATCAATTGAGAAGCGACGAGCTTTACGAGCGAAAATTGCACATAGACAGGGAAGAAACTACAAATGCAAAGCAATGACATGCAAAATGCAGATTGCCAGCTTCTGAGAACTGGGCTTCTTGTATCTTGATTTGTGGGCGACTCAGCCGCTTCTGGTTTGTCCGTGGTTTGGCAGAGGATTCTGTACCACGTTAGGCGCTTCATGCGAGAAGTTTATGGCTTTACTGTCAATCAAATCTTGTAACTTGTGCTTAAAAGCCTTACAATCGTCAATGTTGTGCCTGGGTGCCCCCGAGTGGAATTCGCAGCGGGCATTTGCATCATAGCCAGGTGGTGGTTGGCCTGTCAGAGGGGCCAAGGTTCTCTTCTGGATTAACTGCAGTTGTAGTAACGTCTGAAGCATCTGGGAGTACGACATTGGTGGTGTATCGAATACTCTATTTGCTCCCCTCGAATTCTGGTACTTCCTGTAGCCCTGTTGATTCTGCTGCTGTTGTGGTTGTTGTTGTTGTTGTGGTATCAGAATGATAACACTTGCAGCCTGATGATGATGACACTGATCTTGATATCTACCTCTACCTCTACCCCGAGAGCTTGACACAGAATTAGCGTCGCCTTCACGCTTCTTATTTCCGAACACTTTCTTTCCTCCATCTGACGAAGGTACTTCTACGGCCTGAATTTTCCCAATCTTGATGTCGTTTTCTATACGCTCACCAGTGATGACAAGGTCAGAGAAACTCTCGTACATACAGTTGACGAGCTTTTCATAGTACATCCCAGATAACGTCGATACAAACAAGTCAATCAACTTTCTCTCTACCATTGGGGGTTGCACTCTGGCTGCAAGCTCACGCCACCTCTGAGCGTACTATTTGAAAGATTCCCTGCTATTCTGGACGACATTCTGAAGCTGGACACTGTTGGGAGCAAGGTCACTATTGTACTGGTAATGCTTCGCGAATGCTTCAGCCAAACCCTTCCAACTACGAACCTGAGAGGGTTCCAAACCCATATACCACTCGAGCGACGGCCCTGACAGGCTATCCTGGAAAAAGTGCATGAGCATCTTCTCATCATTTGAATAGGCTGACATTTTTCTATAGTATGAACGTATGTGCACCCTTGGGCAAGTGACACCTTTGTATTTATCGAAGGTAGGAACTTTGAACTTGTACGACACTCGTAAATCAGGGATCAGCCCTAAATTGGCCATGTCGAGCCCCATGGAGTTCTGATTTGTTATATTCCTCATCTGTTCCTCCAGCATTCTGAATCTACGATCAGCTTCAGTAGGCAACTCAGCGCCTACATCCCTCATAGAGAACACGTCGTCCTGACGATCTTCATTCCATTGTTGGTCCCCATTGCCATACCTAGCATAGGCACCCTCCAGACCATAGATGTTTTGATTGACAGTGTAACCATACCTAGCGTTACCAAGACCATGGTTAGCAGCACCAGGTCCAAACCCAGCATTATGAGTACCATTACCACAACCCAAGTTAACAGTATTACCAAGACTTGCATTACCAGCATTACCCAAACTTGCATTACCAGCAGCATTACCCAGACCAGCATGGCGGACGCCAACATCACTATCATTCCCATCCCCTGCAGCAGTTGGGGTGCATCTGGTAGGCACAACAGTGGCGTTAGGAATCTCTGTATCGTTGCGAGGAGTATTAGCAGCAGTACCTCCGTGAAGAACTCCATTAAGATCAACCCTAGCTACCAGGGGCTGGACCATTATTCTTAGTTGCTCCTGTCCTTGAGCCATACCTTGCATGACTTCCATGAGCTGAGTCATGCGCTCCCTCATCTCTTGCATCTCAGTCTGAACGTGATCCATGAATTTCTTGAGATTGTTTCTAGTAGAATACCGGTGAATTCTCTAGTCAGCGATCCTGAAACAACTCTGAAAACAGAACATAAGAGCGAGGCTTAAGAAGGTACCTGCAAACACAAAGAAAAATATGCAAAATGCTAACAATGTATATATGCATATGGAATATTTCCCTTGATTCTAGTTCCGGGTGAAACACATGACAATGGAAACCCCTCATACAGCAATAATAAAAAACTCCTCATATACAGATGGAAGACCACATAGGTAGTTACAAGCACAAGTATCTGAGCACGAATGACAGCAAGCGAGATAGCTAGAATCAAAGGGAATATGCACTTGCAATGTTAATGCAATGTCATGTAATTAATGCAGATGAGAAATGCAAAAATGCAAGGATGCTATAGGGGATCAAGGTAGCTGCGCTGTGTTGTAGCAATAATAATCAAAAGTTGATTGTGTTGTAGCTTGAGAATAACCAGAGCTTCGCCTTTGCATAACATATATCACTGCATGACATAGATCACTGATACTGAAGACCTCTGATGTCAAACCCAAAAGTTCACACTGTAGAGAAAACCAGGTGATCTGAAGCTATGGTTTCCTGCATAACCCAATCCCTCTCACAGGTATGGAACTATCCACTGATAAGGTACGACATCTTATGCGTTCATCAGCGTCACAGACTTTCAAGAGCGATGATACGATACCCAGAAGGTGTGGCATCATCATCCCTTGAAGCGGCCTCACTTAGCTGAATCCTCATTGATAGGTCCCCAGAGTCGACAATCCTCGGGTCAGACAACTTGTCGAGCCCTAAGGGCCAGGCAAGAAGCATCAAAGAGAATCTCGTCCGAGCGCAGATTTCGCGGCTAGCTGGTGCGAGCTAAGCAAGCAGGCTAACCACTACTCTCTACTTCTAAGCCTATGTGCAAACTCAAGCCCAGGTCCGGCTTATCTCTCATCAGAATCAGTCCCCTCCCACAACAGCATAATAAGGATATAATATAATGCTGAAAGTAAACTGCGGGAAAATAAAATGCGGGAAAGTAAAGCTAAGGTACAACAGGTATGTACAAAAGCCACAAGATAAACAAACAAGCGCTAGGACTGACTCGCCTAGGGGATTGGAAACGGTCCCAGCATAGGGAATGGGAAAATTCCACTGCAGCTATAAAGTGTCCCCAGCAGAGTCGCCAGCTGCTGGGGATGACCCAGACAGCTAGGAAGAAAATCCAAGGCGAGACTCGCATAGGGAACCATCGCAGATCCCCAGCTGAGTCGCCAGTTGTCGCTACTGCAAAAATCGGCGCCGGCAAAACAGAAGAGTCGCCACCGTGCGTTATTTATCCCAAAGGAGGGAAAGGAAACGCTCAGAGAAAACCTAATGAAAAGAGGTAAAAGGAATGGTCATCGCAACCATGTCCTGGATTCGGGAGTCGGTTACGCAACGGGAAGGTATTAGCACCCCTCACGTCCATCGTACTCGATGGGATCCACGCTTAATTGTTTATCTAAAAGGGTTTGATTAATACTATCTAGCTAAGGGCTTAAGGAAAAAACAAAAGAAAGGTGACTCGGCAAAGTATCGCACTTTATGCCTACGTATTCCCGTCTGGAACGAGAAATCAGAGTCAACGTAGTTCGCCTAACTACGGGTAAAAGGGGGGAAGGTTGCTCGCCGAGATATCGCCTCTCGTGCCTACGTACTTTCATCTGGTATGAAAGATCAGAGCAAACGTAGTTTGGGCTAACTAGACCACATGTTTGGTTTAAGTTGTTTTTAACCCGAGTAGGGTTAACAATCGGTTCTAGCAGTTTGGTGTATGCAGCTCGACCATTGGAGACTTAGGCGTTACCGTTTGCGAGAGAACCGAGAGTTAACAAAACTCTCTTTAAGAAAATGGGTTCTAATGATTAAAGGTCCAAGAGGACAAAAAGGAGTTGAATGATTGTTTTTGTGTCTTTTATGAAGAAGTGTTTTGAATTTTGTTTGTAACTCGTGTTGCACTAAAGACTTGGACTTAAGAGTGAATGCGCCGCATGTCACCCAAAGGGTGCCATACTAAACATTCAAATTATGTGAGGTAAACCCTCCCATAACTCTTTCTCAAGTAGCTTCAGGCTTGTAACGCACGACACGTGTTAACCTTTATTAAGTATTTTAAGAATGTTTGAAGATGAGAAAGAGAAACAGACCTCTAAGGGAAACTACACAACCCTAAATGTTATCGTGCAATGTTCGTCCTATGGTTGAAGTTTGCAAAGGGGAAGACTACCCTAATGTTTCATACATGGTTGCAAAGCCTAATGTCTATCACATTCTATCTTCAACAAGAAAGAATGAAGATCCTAAGGGAAAGGCAAAGGAAGCAACAGAAAACAGATGAAGTAACAACATATAGGAAATGCATATTCATAACAGTAAACCTGGAATGCAAGTGAGGGAGGCGAGTCATCTCAACCTCAAGCCCATAATGAATGGAAAATGGCCTATTTTAAACATGGAATCTTAGCCACCAGCGATTATAAAGAGATGCGAGGCAATAAAACCTACGAATGACGTACGCATATCACAATTTGGAATCATAACGCGCTATCATGGAAATATGGAACCCAATGGGCAATTATGTATGATAAAACCAGCTCATCAATGATTTACACATCCTATATAATATCTATAATAAGCAATAGGAACCCTAACGTTCACCACACAAACAAATCGAGGCCGTTGGAGCCAAAATAAAACCGAAATCCGTTCGAGTGTCCATATTACAAGTCCGAATACAAAAATATAAGAAAAATAGAAAAAGGTGCTAAAAAATTCAAATAAAAATTTCCAATGTCCTACATCAAGCCACAAACCAGGGGTGAGAGATACCACAAAAATATCCAAAGAGAAATGGCCAAACAAGTTGAAACTATGTCATGTATACCAAAAGAAAGGTTAAAATGGAGCATGTTAAAGAAAGCATCCAAAACCATCTAAAATGGTACAATAAAATTCCCACAAAAATATATCACAATACTTCAACATGTGTATGAGATCCCTGCAAAAGGATAGGCTAAAATATGTAATTTTGATGGGTCAAAGAAAATTCATAGCATGATAACACCAGCATTGGCCTTTTTATGACGACCCAAATGTAAAAAATTCTAATAAAATGTCAGTACATGATAAAAATGTGATTCAAATTTTATTAAATCTTAGACACCTCAAGGATTCAGTACAAAAAAATTCGGAATTTTTTTATGAGTTTAACTATTTTTAATGTATTTAACAAAACAACTAATAAAACAAAAAATATAAAGAAAAGAAATATTAGAAAAGAAAATGTAGTAAATGGTTGGCTAAGTGAAAATCAGAACAAATAAAATTAAATAGCACACAGTGGGGACCGAACCCGCGCGCGTCCAGCCCCTTCCTGGTGCAAAACGACCGTGTTTAGGTCGTGACACGTGGCATAGCGCGTGATGCTTGGATGTGGGGACTAAGTCTTCATTTTTTGGATGATCCAAGGGTGGTTGTGTCATCTTCTTCCTTTGAATGAAAAAAATGAGGGAAAATGCAGCAAGCTTTGAACATGGCGGCCGGAGGTGAGTGTTCTTGGTCGGAAAACTTTGAATGCTTCCATCTCCTTCGTTTCTTGTCCAAATCCAATGATTTTTAGACCAAACTTGAGTTAAATTTCGAGAGGAATCCAAATATACCATTATTTTCCATTGAAACGGTCTCTAACTCAAAAACCGTGTTGGAATCTCAAAATGTCAAGAACCATAAATTGTCATGAAAGTGCTCTTTTTTGTACTAGAATCCATGTAGGAGATGAGAGGATTGTAATGGCATGAAAATGGTGCAATAAAGATTAGTAATTTGTGAGATATCTTGAAAAGTTAGTACCTCCGAAAATGACAATGGGGAGCTTCAAAGGAGCACGAATTTCTTTGGAAAATTATGTAGAAACATTCAACCATCCATGGTAGAGGTATTAGGATGAAGGAGAATGCTTGAATTGGTGAAGAAATGAAAATCAATTTTCACTTGGAGCTTACTTTTCATGTTACTACAACCATAGTGTTGCACTAAAAACTTCTCAAAAATTGATGGAAAAATTCTATGAAGTATATTGAATGTGTTTGTAATGAGAAAGGATCAAAAAAGTGGAGAGAAAAAGGAATTAAAAAATCAATTTTTCAAATGTAGAAAATTGTGGGAAAATGGAAAAATGGTGGAAGAGGAAGTTCAATTGCCTTGGTTTTGGTTTTTTTATATCCCTTGCACCATAAGGAAAATCTAAGGCCCAAAATAGTCCCTTGTTTTTAATCTTAAGGCCCAGATCCATTGTGTTACTTGAATTGTAAGAAATCTCGAAATAGGTCATGATAAAAGCTTCAAATAAAAAATGTAAAAGTGTCATTGTTCTTAAAATGAGATTTCCACTCAAAATGAGTACAAACATGGACTTATTTGATTAAATTTTGAAGAAATACCAAACTATGCCTTTTCACATGTTTTCACCAAAGTGACTTTTATCAAACTTCCACCGTGAGCTAACCCATTAAAACCTTGAGGTTTAGTTGACCCAATGACGCTATTTGGAGCAACTTTCATGTTGGAAAAAAGTCCATTTGAGTTATGCAAAGTGGTGAACTGGACCCGAAATTTTATGACCTGTAATCATAGTTTCCCAACTCATTGATAACCTTCAGTTGGCCTCTAAGTCAGGGGATGAACCCCACACAAGCATCTGAACTTCTCAAGGGCATGAACCACTTCCTGGTGACTTTAGTGATTCCTCAAGCTCGAATAAAACCTCTAGATAGGCCTCTCTTGATGTATATCACACTTGATCCCCTGCATAAATGCTAATGTAATGCTATGATAATGCTATGATGATGTTATGCTAATGCAAAAACAAGAAGGAAAAGGTTGGGCAAATTTTGGGGTGCAACAGAATGTACGCTCTCGCATTCCCATTCGGGGTTAAAATCACTTTTTGAAAACAAGTAGATTCTGATATCTTTTAAAGCGTTTTCGCTGTGTTTAAAATAAATGCCTAGTTTTTACTATCCGGTACAAACCCCACGCTTTCACGTGAAGGCTCGTACCTTAATAAATCTCCCACTCTCGTGGTAAAATCGTTTAAATAATTTCTCACTCTCGTGAGAAGGTTCATTTAGAAAATTAGATTAAAAACTAAGGCCAAAAAATTGTTTGTAAAAAGGGTGATGGCAACGAATGTTATCGAATCTCGTCCTACTAGTCCTATTACATACCGATAATGGAAATTTAGCTAGACATGGAATTTAATGCAGACATAAACAAATAACAGCAGCAAAGTAACATAACATGCATTTTAACAGAAAATAAATTAATAATTCTATTAATAAAAACCTTCAAATTGTACTGATCTTGAATCCTTGAGTAGTCCTCCACAATGTCGGCAGGATTCTACTTTGGTAGGAAATAAAGATACAAAATGCTTTTAAATAAAGGAAAGAAAAAGAACACTGGAAAGGAAATAATGCGGGAATGTAAAAATCAGCTTCAGTAGAACTTTCGGCAACACTTTGTTACGTCCAATGCAACCCCTGTTCTTTGGTCCAACTCTTCTCTTTTTATAGCTGAGGCTTTATGAGAGAATGTCGGGAGAAAAGGAGTTGAGGGGGAGAAATCTCAGGTAGTAGTTCCTGCATTTTCTCTGCTGCGTGGGCACGTTCAGTTTTTGCACGTTATTCTATTATTTGATGCATGACGACCGTGATGAAGCTGTGACGGACGTAGTGAACGTGACGAGCGTGATGGTGCTGTGACGAGCGTCACACTCACAAAATCTTATTTTTCTGCTACTTGTTGTTTTTTTCTCCATTTTATTGCTTCTTCTAGTATGCTTTCTACGTCTTGCTTACTTTGAGCATGAGCGTGATATACCTGTAAATAATACTTAACAAACTCATGAAATAATTTGGATTTGGGTTGAAACCATACAGTTAACAGATGAAAAACATGGCATTTATAGTGTACATTTTCGCGTTATCATGAATCATCTTGTTGTTGTCTCGGTTGATCACTTGGAACACCATTTAGAGTATCATCTTCATCGAATTTCTCGTCAAACATACTGAGGTTATCTTTGTCAATGTTTAAGACAAAACATTTGCACCCAAAGATGTGAAATAATTATATGTTTGGTTTTATCCCTTTGAAGAGTTCATAGGGGGTTTTATTGAGAATGGGTTTGATGTTGACACGATTACTTACAAAACACGATGTGCTTACCGCATCTGTCCAAAAATATTTCGGAAGATTTGAATCACTCAGCATAGTTCTTGCAAGTTCTACCAACAACCGATTCTTTATTTCTAAGACACCATTTTGTTGTGGAGTTCTTGGTGTGGAAAAGTTGTGTGAAATTCCATTTTCTTCGCAAAATTCTTCAAATAGAGCGTTTTGGAATTCTCCACCATGGTCACTTCTAATGGAGACAATTGAGAGTGACTTCTCATTCTGAATTTGTTTTGCATACTTCTTGAATGCCTTGAAAGCTTCACTTTTCTGCACTAAGAAGAAAGTCCATGTATATCTAGAGAAGTCATCAACAATTACTAATGCATAAACATTACCGCAAAAAAATTTTGTTCTTGATGGTCCGAAGAGATCCATGTGTAACAATTGTAGTGACCTTGTTGTGGACACCACATTCTTGGATATGAAAGTTGATTTGGTCTGTTTCCCTTTTTGGGATGCGCCACACAATCTATCTTTGATGAATTTGATCTTTGGAAGACCAACAACTAAGTCATGTTTGATCAATTTGTTCAGATGCTCCATATGAATGTGAGCAAATATTTTGTGCCATAACCAAAAGTCGTTGTTGTTCGCCATAAGACACTTAACCTTCAAAGACATGTTATAAAGGGAAATCATAAAAATATTGTTAATTCTATTGCCTTTTAACATTACCTCATGAGTGACTTCGTTTTCTATCAAACATTCATCTTTAGTGAAGTTGATTCTGAAAACTCTATCACAAAGTTGGCTAATGCTAAGTAGGTTATGCTTTAGGCCTTCTACATAGAGGACATCTTCTATGGTTGTAAAAGGTGGTGCACCAATGCTGCCTACGCCAAGGATCTTCCCTTTGTTGTTGTCACCATAGGTTGCGAATCCTTTGGCCTTAAGCGTTAGATGTGAAATTTTGGTAAGGTCACCCGTCATATGCCTTGAACACCCACTATCCAGATACCACTGATATGAAGAGGTCTTTAAGTATACCTACAAAACAAGATTAAGTTTCATTAGGTACCCAAATTACCTTGGGTCCTTCATAGTTAGTGTCTTTCTTGACCCACACATAATGCCCCTTTGCAACACTAAAGTTTCTTACTAGATACTTTCTTCTTGGGGTGCACCAATGCTGCCTACGCCAAGGTTTTTCTTACTAGATACTTTCTTCTTGGGGTATTGATGAATCACTTTAGGCTTGATCACTTTCTCTTTAAGAGTTTGTTCAGTAGCCTTAACAAAGATGGTTTTGTTGGAACTTGGTTTATAAAATTTTGAGTAACCAAGTCCACTTTTATCATTTGAGAACCTTTGTTGACTAAGAACAACCTCTAGTCAATCTGTCCTTTTTCATACCTTTCAAGGACTTTTTTTAATTGGACAATTTGAAATGAAAGTGACTCACACTTTGTGCATACAGAATTTTGTTTTTGATCACTAATTTATTTCTGTTTTTCATCTTTGAAATTATTTTCCATTGTCTCAACCTTTTTCTCTAAAATTGAGATTTGGTTATTTTGTGATGAAATAGTTTTGTACAGAATTTTGCATTCACCCAAAAGTTCATCAATTGCCCCTTGAGCATCATTATCATAAATTGAAAAATTATTACTAACCTTGTCATCTTCATCAGAATGATGTGAGACCATTAGTGCTAGATTTGCGCTTTGGTCACTATCTGAATCTGATGAGGAACTTATCTCGTTGTCCTCCTATGCTACGTACGCCTTATTCTTCTTAAACCCCTTTTTGCTTTTATAGGCATCATTCTTGGAGAGTTTATGACAATTTTGTTTGATGTGTCCTTGTTTTCCACATTCATAGTATTTGACATCTTGTGTAGATGCTGATGCCTCATTCTCTTTGTTCTTTGAAAGCTTCTTCCTTTTTATATAGTCAGAATTTCCAATATTATTTTTAGAACCAAAATATTTCCCTAACCTTTTTACGAGAAACATGAAGTTTTCATCTTCAACCGGATCGTCTGCATTTTCTACTTCTTTGGAACCAACCTTTAATGTGATACTTTTAGATTTCTTCTCTTGATTCTCATGTTTTTCCAATCGCCCAAGTTCTGTCTCATTTTCTTGAAGTTTTCCAAATAATGTAGCGGATGTCATCGTGGATAGACTTTTCTTTTCAGAAATTGTTGTCACCTTGGGCTGTCATTCTCTGGACAAAGATCTAAGCACTTTAACATTTAATTCATCATTAGTTAATGTCTTACCGAGTGCTCTGAGATGATTTGTCAAGTGCACAAATCTTTTCTGCAAATAAAGAGTTTATCCTACTGGCTGCATTCTGAATAACTCGTATTCCTGACTCAACATGTTCAATCTCGATCTCTTAACTTCAGTGGTTCCCTAATGGGTTTCCACTAAAGTATCCCAAATTTCCTTTGCCGATGTACATGTTGAGACGCAAAAGAATTCGTCCATGCTTAGTGCACTTTGCAGAAGATTGATTGCCTTTTTGTCATAGAGAACCTTTTTTTTATCATCGTCATCCCGTGAGCCTTTAGGCTTTGTTGATCCAACACCATTAACGACCGTTGTAGGAACGAAAGGACCATTTTCGACAGAATCCCATATTTCATCTCCTTGTGCTTCTAAGTGAGCCTTCATGTGAATCTTCCAGAAGTCAAAGTATTCACCACAAAACAGTGGAGGCTTGTTGCTACTACCACCGTCTTTAAACACACCTTTGTTGTTTGCGGAAGCCATACTGGATCGAATAGGAACAGGTTATCTAAAACCTGCTCTGATACCAATTGATAGTCTGAGTTGCACCTAAGAGGGGCGGGGGGGGGGGGGGTGAATTAGGTTCTTTGTAATTTTCAGGTTTTATCGACTGAGTTGTTACTTTCTTGAGATGTGATGAGGTTATGAAAGCGATAAATAGCAGAAAGTAAATAACACAGAGAAGTATCCTAGTTCCCTTCACACTCCGAAGGTACTCCAATCCCCTTTCAACACGAAAGAGATTTCACTATAGTTAGGATCAGTGTACAATACTTTCTAACCTATAGGTAAACCAACGGCTCTTAAACGCCTTTAAGATCTAAACACTAAGTGCAAGAAGAACAGTCTTCTTCAATGCACACACTTGCTTTCAACAATCCTGAACAGCAAGGGGAAATAAGTTCAATCTGAATTTTTATAATGAGTTTATAATAGTGTATTCAATGTTGTATCAATGTTGTGATTGGTTTTCTCTTTCAATGAGAATTTCCACAATTATCTAAGACTTGTTGCTCAAGAATTTTCTTTCAAAGGATATGAAAATATGCAGAAAATTCTTTATGAAAAGTGGTTTGAACTTAGATGTGGAAAGATGAAAAATATGTTAAAGATTTTTGAAAGAGAATTGAAAGAGATGTGTATTTTTGAAAATTTGAAAGATTAGGTATTTATATTACACAAACACATTTTGAAATAAAATGCAAATCCTCAGAAAAATTGATGAACAATTGTCATGTTTCAATGGAAACATTTCATGGAATATTGGTTGAAGAGATGCAATTTTTCATAATGATTTTTCAAAAATGTTCAGTGAGCAATCGATTGCACATATAGACCAATTGATTGCACCTTCACAAAAACACTTTAAATTTGAATTTTTCAACATTCATGGAATATTGGTTGAAGAGATGCAATTTTTCATAATGATTTTTCAAAAATGTTCAGTGAGCAATCGATTGCACATATAGACCAATTGATTGCACCTTCACAAAAACACTTTAAATTTGAATTTTTCAACAGAGCAATCGAAAGCACCAAGGCACCAATCGATGCACTAAGAAACAGAAGCAAAAATTCAAAGATTTTTAAGTATGCAATCGATTGCACCAAAGCACCAATCGATTGCACTAAGAAACATAAGCAAAACAGAAGTAAAATTTTGATCATGTAATCAATTGCTCTAAGAGTGCAATCAATTGCACTTACAAAAACTTAGAAAAAATTTGTTTTAAAAAGCTTGTGTTAGTACGAAAAAATAATGCAAAAGTTTTTATTGTTTCAGCAACTTAGGACTTAGAAACTTTATGAGAATTTTCATTATACCTTCTGATGAAGACATTCTTCATGTCAAGTCTTCGTCCTGATGCTGATGTCTTGAAAATAGATGAACATCTTTGCCTTCTTATCGAGTGATTTTTCTTGTACGAATATGAAACCCATCTTTGTGTCTGCTACTAATAAATATAAGTATAACAACACGCCTTCTTCTATACGTGGTAATATAGGTTTGGTTTCCAAGTAAGTCTTTAACCTTGCAAATTTATCCTCACATTTGCTTGTCCATTCAAACTTTCCCTTCTTCTTCAAGGTGACGAATAAGTGAAAAGCTTTGTCTCATGCACATGTATGAAATTTGGATATGGGGCTAAGTGTTTTGTCATATGTTGAACCTCTTTAACTATGGTGGGGAATTTATGTCAATGATAGCTTGGCATTTGTCGAAATTTGCCTTTATTATTATTCCAATTAATATGAAATCCAATTATTTTCCTACCTGAACACCAAGGAACATTTGAAGGAGTTTAGGTGCATATTATATTATCTAAACGACTTTAGAATGTCCTCTAGATCACCATGATAGTTGCCTTTCTCAGGGGTTTTTATTATTATGTCATCAATGTAAACTTTTATAGTACATGTTGTTTGAGCAAAGAATACGACATTCATCAGCCTTTGGCATGTGTATAATAATTGAACATGAATGATGTCTTACGCATATACAAGGGTTCATTTTTATTAAGTTATAGTCAAAATAAGATTCCATGAAGCTCAGAGTCTTGTACCTTGATAATATGCAATTAACATGTCAATATTTGGCAACTAGTTAGGGTCTTTTATACACACTAGGTTTAGATCAATGAAATTTATGCACATTCACTAATTTTGGGATGACTTCCAAACTAACACTGCATTTGAGGGTGAGAAAAGTACATAAGAATGGGGGTTGAATTGTGTTTCTCATTTTCTTAATTTGCGTCTGATCAGAGCTCATAATCTAAACTGGTATTCAGATTCTGGTTATACTTAGCAGCGGAATGTTAACAAAAGTAAAAAAACAATAGTAGAAGACACAAAGATTTATACTAGTTCCTTGATAACATGAAAATACATCGTATATTTCGACTCGATTCGCATGCAATTTAGTGTCATTTATATGTGTTTTTGTTGCTTTGATGCCGACATTATTTAATTGTTGCAGGTATTCGTCAAAGAGAAGTATTCGTGCGAGAAAACAAGAAAATGAGCATGAAATGAAGGAAATAGTGCAGAAAATGCCACTTTCTGGTGTATGGTGTTCGTCACAACCTCATGGCGCTCGTCGTATGCCTTTCAGCCACTTAATCCATATTTAAGGCCATGGCCTTTGCCAAGGACGCGTAATGCAGATTTTCCAAAAAACAAACTTGTTAATTCTTTGGCCACTTTCCTACTTCTTCTCCATGATTTCTACATGACCTAAGGAAGTTTTTCAGCAGCCTACTACTATATATTGACAGTTTTCATAGAACTTCGACATCCAAGTTTGTACGCATTAGTTTTAGTCTTTAAGCAGATATTACCTTTCAAAGTGATAGAGCTCTCATATTGAGGGACTATCACACCATAGTTCTTAGGATTTATTGTAAGCTTGGATAAGTTTTAATTGTGCCGACATTTGAAGTTTTATTCTGTTTCGTTCATTGTATTTGAAGTTTTATTCCCGCATTAATTCCAGTTTAATAGGTTCTTTATATTATTGCTTTTTATTTCTACTTACTTCCTTTTAATTCAACTGTCATGTTGCTTTTAATTTCAATGATCATGAATTGTTTATTTTTTGTCTAAAACTATGTCCGGCTAAATCCCCTTGAGCCCGATTTGTGAGGACCGTCATTCCAACAGGACTCGGTAATACTTTGGCATAATTTTCTACAAATTGTTTGTCTGGTTTTGATATTTAATTTTAGTTTTAAAAGGTTTTGCACGATAGTGCAAATATTAAGGTTCCGAGTCAATAATGCGACAGTGTGAGGCTTGGACCAGATAGTAAAAATTGGACATCAATCTTAAATACAACGACAACGCTTTAGGATTAATTAGGACTTATAAGTTTTCAAAAATTATTTCCTGAATTAAATGGGTGAGCGACAACAAAACATTCATGGTCTCAGATATAGCTAGAGTCAATAGCATGAGAATGTGAGATAAAGGCTTTTAAACTAATTTTTTTATGCTAAGAAACAATATGCACTTAAGTTACATCGTTGAATTATTAAGCCCCCGAGGTGCGCTAGGATACACATTTCGGCCTCTCCTTTCTATATATTTTATAATCTTTAATTTAATATTGATTCTAGTTTTAGTTTTTCCCTAATTATAACTTCATTAGCCTTAGATTTACATGGCAACGATAGATAGCGATACTTTTTATTATTGGTCTCTGTGGGTACAGTATCTTTTAAAACTACATGATACAACTATGCACTTGCAATTAATCCGATAGACTCACCAGAGTACACATCATTCCTCCTAAATTAGAGTAGTTCAGTCCTCTTGCTTCACAAGAGATTTTCACTATAATCAAATGATTACAATCGCTTATGCATTCTACATAAGACTTTTACAATGCTCAAACCCTAAGTTCGAGACTTCTTGCTTAAACCTCTAAAGCTTAAGACTTCCTTGCTTAAGTCCTACAGACTCAATATTTCCTTGATTAGACCCTCAGCCTAAGACTTTCCTACTCATGTCCCTCAGACCTAAGACTTCCTGCTCAAGCCTCTTAGGCCCAAGACTTCTTGCTCAGACCCACGGTCTAAGACTTTCATGCTCAGGTTCCACAATCCTAAGACTTCCTACTTAAACCCCTTAGGTTTAAGACTTCTGCTCAGACCCTCGACCCGAGACTTTACTACTCAGATGCATCATTTAAGTCTTCTTTGCTCAAATTCTCAATCAAAGACTTCACTCGCTTAATCAAAACAGATCAAGACTTTCAATGTTCAAGCACATAGCAAGAGACTTACTTGGCTCAAGCTTTTAAACTAAAGACTTTTATGCTCAAGCACTTAGCATGAGACTTTGGTCAAAATGTTAAATAACATCTTCAGCAGAATAGAGAACAAGGTGTACTTGATACAAATATCAGAGGTACAGTGAAATCACCATAACAAAGACCTAAACCTCTTAAGATGTCTAATATATTTAATGTTTAAGAAATCTTAAGGCTTTTATAACTACAACCTACAACATAAAATTTGCATACTCGATCATGTTGATAATTATTGATCTTGTTACTCCTCCATCGGGTTGATCCTTGTTAAAGATTCAGTTTGAACCTTCAGCTACTTATATAGAATTTGCAGAAGACTAGTCGTTAGAGAGGTAACTTGATTAAGTATTTTTGCTTTCTCCATAGTACAAGAGATGTTGAAGATAGATACATCAAAAGATCTTGATCCATTGTGTAACGTGTTTAACCATTGAGTATTCAAAGATATCCTGTAATATAAAGACGTTGAGAGAAGATATTCATAAAGCAAGCCAACTTTTCTTGAGCCTTGTGAACTAAGACTCTAGTTGACAAATTGATTTGACAATGCAGTTTTCTTTCTGTAGTACGGATAGCTTCAGCTTTATCACTAACTCTGAATGATCACTAGAAGCCAATTCACATTCACCAGTGTAGAGACAATTATGTTTCTTCTTCTGATGCTGATACCTTCAGCTTCAGAGTCTATGCCAGACATCACTTAGAGGTGTCCTTCATATTTTGCACCACGAGTAGCTAGCAATTCAGCTTCTCTCAAGTGTGCCCTTGTAAATCAGATTCTGAATATGCATTTATAAGTATTGGAACATGAATACATGAAACACATATCAAATATAACCATTATTCTTTTAATACTTTGGTATCATCAAAACCCAAGGAATATATGTCATGAACAAATCTCGTTCTAACAACATTTTCTAACAAAATTCTTACTTGATTTTAGTTATGAAACTAGCTTCATTCATTGTGTCGTACCTCGAAAAATACGACCATCACGATGGTCGCAGAAAAACGTTTGAACAAAGTCATCGCCGAACTTTATTCATTCCAAGGAAGAAATAGGAAAATACCGATAAAACCTTTAAGAAGATAAGAACATGGTCGTCGCAACCAAATTCTAGGTTCGGGAGTCGATTATGCAAAGGGAAGGTATTAGCACCCTTTGCGTCTGTTGTACTCAACGCGAACCCCTTTATTCGATTCGAGAGAAAAGTTAGCTACGCTTGTTTGTTATCTTCTAAAAATTCGCTTCTAAGGGGAAAACTGGTGGTTTTTATTAGGGTGCTCACCAAGGATTGAGGCCCTTTGTACCTATGTACTCCCTCGTGAAATGGGAAAGTCAAAGCATTATAGTTCATGGAGACTACAGGAAAAAGTTTGAGGTAAATAGAAAAGTTAGCTCACAATCCTATGCCTACATACACTCATGGTGCAATCAGGAAGCCAGAGAAATTGTAGTTCATAAGACTACGGTTGGTTGGTTTATGTTTGAGGCGAACGAGTGTTTAGGTCACATTATAATTGTTAAACGTTGGCTTGTTTGCTCGCTGAGAGAGGCTGAAGCACTAGCTCATATGCACAAAAGAATGGACTAAACAATGTTCTTTTGAAAATTGTTTGAGTTATGGATCGCGCGAGGGCGAGGAATTAGTATATTAGGAAGTTTTATTCACACGGGGCGAGAAAAGAGAGTTGGATGTGTTAGATGTTTTATTTGGATGACGATTATTTGAAGCTTCAGAAAGGCTCCTCGAGCCCAAGTAATCGGGAGAATGAGTCAAATACTTGTCTCTCTCTCTTTTTCAACCATAATTGCGAAAGGATTTTGATATGGTTAGAGTAAGTTAATCAGATGACAATTACTGAAAGCTTAAGAAAGGCTCCTCAGGCCCAAGTAATTTGGAATGTGAGTCAAATGCTTGACTCTCTCTCTTTTTCATCTAAGTGTTTAAGAAAATATATTTGATTTCGTTTATCAGATTAGAAGACAACTGTTCGATCTTAAGAAAGGCTCCTCGGGCCTAAACAATTGAGGAGAGGAATCGAAGACTCCATTCCAACTCCCTTTTCATCTTTTATTGAAATTGTGTTTAAGTTTTTATTAAGTATATTAATTTGATTTGAAGAAAATACTCGATGTTGATCGAGGTTTAAATTTGCGTACGAAATGGTTAAGGACTGAACTTGTGGAAGAGAGGTCCTATTGATATAAGGTAAGGTCGATGGCGATGCAAAATTGCTCAACTTACATGGGATGTAGTTTAGGGTTTTGATGAACAAAAAATTGAATTGAGTTTTAATCGTGTATACTAGCAAAGTGGGTTAGCCTTCTAAACGACCAACTAGAAATAATTGATGGAATAGGTCTCACTGTAAGAATGCCCAGGAGTAAGCTTGAAATGTTTTGTATGGTGCTCAAAAGGTTGATGGCGATGCTTTAAAAGCAATCGACTTACAAGGTGAAAATGGTTTGATGTTGGATCGAGAATTTATTTTAGAAATGGTTTAAAGCATGAAAGCACAATCAAGATAAACGAGTAAAGTGCGTACATCGGAATGGGATCGGGGTACGTAAGTTACATGGGATTGCGAGAAATAAATAGGGTCATTGTTAGGTAGCCCAAGAGGAAGTCGTGTGTGTGTGAAGTGTCTTAAACTAAGTCGCGAGCAAGAGTCAGACAAAAATCTCGTTGCTAGGATTTCTGTACAAGGTTCAAGTTCCGTTGCTCGAGATCAATAATCAACAATCCGCAATTAGTCTTTTAGGGTTTTGATCGTTATTATTGTGTTTTCGAAAAGTATGAACAAGATATAAACAATATGAATATGATATGGACAATACAATAAATATGACGAGATAAATATCAACAATAATATAATCAAGATAATATTAATAATAGTATATGTATAAAATATAATCAATAGTATATTGACAAGAAAGCAAATCAAGGATATATTGATTGAAATTAAAGTTAGCGGTCAATTGTTAATCGAATGAATCGGGTCGACTTTAGCGCTAAACTGTCGTAGCACGATCTATGACGAAGATCATACTATAGAAGTTTAGTTGATATTTGTGCTAATACAAGCTAGAGAAGTGACATATAAGTCACTCTCCTATAGCTTGTCACACTAAAAGAAGAGAGGTTGTGGTCTCATCTTAATCAAGATTTTTATTAATTAGTCAAAGGTAATCTATCATTATTCCTAAGTACGGAGAATTATCTCAATAATCATTCGTCCATAGATTTGAAATAATGAAGATTAAACATTCTTGACAACCAACAATCCATGATCCATAGATTTCACTGACCAAAAGGAAAAGAAGACGAAGAGAACAACAAGACCAAAACCAATATTGAATCAAAGTAAAGATCAAGTTATCATCAACATCATTCAACCATCTTGATGGATTAGGGTTTTCACTCCATCAACACCCAAGTTCCACTGATGTTGATGAAACTTATAATTAAATTCACTAAGATTCAATAACGACCAACAATTAAACTAAATAGAAAATGGCAAAAGAAATAAAAGCGCTAAAATATTTTTATTTTAAAATACATGGAGAATTAAAATGATGGTAAAGAAAATGAGGTTGAAATAAAACCATATTAGAAATTATTTTTTAAAAAAAGAAAATAGTAAAAGAAAAACTAAAAACAAGATAACAAAGTAAGTAAAAAAAAGGGAGAGGAAGTGTAGCGCAGGCTAGATGTGTGTGCATCCAATAAACAAGGATTAATGAGCTTACAAAGCCCAAATAAAAAATAACTTAATTTTAAATATTTTGAATGAAAAAAAAAAGAAGTTAATTCTCTTCTTCTCCTTCACACACGACCGACCTTTCTCTCTTGTTTCTCGTCGCCAAGATTATCAGCCTCAGTCATGCCGAAGTTTACCACGTCATCACCTCGACACGTTTAAACATGTTTCTACCTCTTCTTTTCACCTCAACCATTATTTTACTCCAACAGCGAATCGAATTCGAAGACAAAATTCCAAAGTTCAGATCTACAACAATTTCAACATGAAGTAGTCAGGTAAGATAAACACACTGAATCTTTTTTCAACTCACGTTAGATCCTGTCTTCCCCTTTTTTGTGATTCTCACACATCTGAAGTTGTGATGAATTTTTTTTGATGTTATTGAATGAAGGTGTGAGTTGCATGAGTTTTGCAAAAATGTGTGTTGAGTTGTTTTGTTGATTAATTGACGTGGTTATATGAAGTTGTAGGTTGAATTGTTTGGATTGAATGGTAAGGGTGCTTGAACAATAAAGATGAAGGTCGAATGGTGCTAAAGATTTTGGAAATTGAAGGAGTATGTTGGTTTTATGATTTGCAGAAGAAAAAAAATAGAAGGTTGGTGTTTGAGAGATGGTTTCGTTTTGAAGAGGGTTGTTTTTATTTTTGAAGAAGAACGGGAATTAAAGGGAAGGAAAAATAGTGAGGATGCAGTGGTATATTTTTGATTTTATTGACAGGTTGTATGAGAGGTTTCTTTGTGGGTCGTCCTTGCGCGTGATTGATACTACATGGTTTTCTAGGTTGTTATTGTGTAGGTTTTTTGTTGCTCACCTATTTTGTGGAGTTATTTTTCTGTTGTTATACGAAGTCGTTTTGTGGTACGTCGAACGTACGGTTTTGAAATTGATTTATGGATAAGTCATGGCAAAATTCAGTGAATGGTGAGATTGGTTTTATCGTGCATCAGATTATTATGGATGGATGAGATTGTATTGCAGTTTGTGAATATCAAGTGACGTTGCGTTATTTGGTTTTACGGTGTTTTTTTCTCATGTTGTTGCATGCCTCTATAGGTACCAGTTGGCTTGAATAGCTGAAGGCGTGTTGGGCTTTGGGTTGGAGAAGTTGGGGGTGGTGGTATATACATCGGTGTAGAGTGTGGTTTACGTATTATGTGGGAATTAGAAAGTGCGTCATGGTAGCTGCTTGTGTTTGGAATCGCATGGCATTTTGGCATTTTTGTTTTATATGAGTGTGTCGTGGTAGCTGCTCTAGTATCATAGGTTCATGTGAAATGGTTGAAGGTATATTATTGTATGGCCTTTTCTTTGTAAAATTTGTGGCAACACTTTTTGGTTAAATTATGTAAATAGACTTTGAATGGTTAATGGGCTTTTGATTTTTTTATCCATGGTATTTTTGAAATTCCCTTTTTATACGAACATGCTTTTGAATAAATTGGAGATTTTGTGAATTTGCAACTTTTGTACCCTTGGACAAAAAATGTGGAATTTGGAAGTGGTTTAAAATATGGATATTTTGAAATATGAATTGAATTTGAGATGGTTTATATAAAAGATGTTTTAAAATGGATAACCAAAATGTGTTATGGAAATAAAGTGGATATAGAAAAATGGGCATTAATGGATAAGATCTTGATTTTTAATCCAAAACCAATCTCAATTTTCCTGCAAGCCTCTTATTAAAATGAACGAAGCTACTATTGAATCCTCAAACGAACCAATAATGAACTTACAGGCACTTGAACATGATAGCTTGAATACGACTTCTCGTAAATCACTGCTTGATAATCGGATGATTCCTTCACAAGACAATTGGACTTTTGATACACATTGCTTGAGGAATAGTCCGCTAACAAAGACTAAAGCAAACTCTTGATGGTTCGACCAAGGCGAGGTCAAACTTCCATCTGATCTTGATCATAACTGAATTGCCACATTTGATTTAAAATCATGTCATTGTCCTCGACACTCCTACCAAACCTTAAACACACAAGAAAAGAAACAAGCAAATTGCAACATATTTTTTTTTGAATTTTTTGAATAATGGTTAGTGGATGGAAGTACAGATGAAAATCATATACAGGTAGGACAAATTTGGGGTATGACACATTGATGGTCGTTGTTTCTCCTCCCTAACTTTATGTTCTCTCTACACTATTGGCTTTATTGTGGAATTAGTGGCAAGGCAGTGGGTGACACACAACTCCTCTTATTAGCTTATGTCATGGAATCGCCTAGTTATGTGGTATGGAACTATTGGGGCCAATTTGGACCTCCGTTAGGTCTTATGTGAGAATAGTACATTCTCTTTTGGGCTTTACTATGGGATCTAAATCCACGAAGTTCATCCTACCGATGTTTGGGTATAGTGTGGTGTCAACTCCCATCATCAATGTTGTAAATGTGCTTTAAAACCTTTGTTGATAAAGAGAAAGAAAACATATTTTGGAGATTTCATTTACCGTAAAAATCGAAAGTTTTAGAAAGTTGGACGAAAAGTTGGAGAAAAAAAAATTGGTCGGTGAATAGTGTCGTCTGTATGGATGAATAGTGACATTTATACGGTGAATAGTATTTTCGCATTTTTGGCTTTTTCGATTTGGTCCACGGATCCATGAGATTTTGGACTCTGTTTGTTGGGTATAAAGGTATAACATAGGGTTTCAGCAACAAGGAAGACCAAAGGTTTAAAGGTATAGCATAGGGTTTCAGCTATGCACAAAGAAAATCTTGGATTATACCTTGGTTTTGAATGATTCATATATTGAGAGTTTGAGAGGTAGAGAAGCACTTGGGTAGAAAATAGGGTTGTTCTTGGGCACCTTCAGTGTTGTTCTTTAGAGCCTGAAGGCGAAGGCTATTTTCTTGTAACTCATCTATAATCTCTTGTAACAACTTTCTGAGTATAGTGAATTGGAGAGCTGCTCTCTCCCCCAGAGTAGATCGTTTGATCGAACTGGGTAAACAAACCTTCGGTTTTTTCTTGCCTTATTTTGTAATATTATCTATGTATGGATTATTATTGCTGAAGACCATTTATTTGGATTATTATTGTCCTTTTCCTCACAAATTGATATTGAATTTTGTCGTAATTCACAACAAGATTCACAACAATCAATTTCCTTATACTTAAACTGTCTTGGTAGCATCTACAAAGGTAAAATGTTTTAATTATCAGAAAATCGGTCATTTTAAAAGGGATTGTCCTGAAAGAAAGGTCAATGAAGATTCTGTTCAAGTTGTAGTTGCATTGGATGAGGAAAGTTATGAGGATGTCGAAGCACTAGTAGTATCGAGTTTGGAAACTGAAGATAGTTGGGTCATTGACTCAGGTTGCTCTTATCACATGTGTCTAAGAATAAAATACTTTGAAACTTTGAAGATGGTGCATGGTGGAGTAGTTCACCTTGGTAATAATAAGGCATGCAAGGTTCATGGTATTGGTATGGTTAGATTTAAAATGTTTAATAATTGTGAAATTCTTATTAACAATGTGAGGCATGTTCTAGAACTCAAGTGAAAATTGTTATCTATAAGTATGTTTGATGATCTAGGCTATTGTACTAGATTTGAACATGGAGTGTTGAAGATTTCGCGTGATGAATTGATTATTACTAAAGCGTCTAAAATATGTGGTCTATATATTTTAGAAGGTTCAAATGTTATTATTCATTCATCATTAACTAGTGGAGGCTTTCATGACAAAGAAGAGCTGTGGGATTTGAGTTTAAGGCATTATGAATGCCTTGAGAAAGTTTCAGAGGAGTACAATGAATTTTGCAGAAATCAAGTGATAAAAATGCATGTTACAGCTGAGTTGTTATTGATTTTTTTGGGAAGAGCTGAGGTTAAAACAACTTACTTTGTTGGTAGAGAATTTCTTCAGAAGAAGAATAGTGAAAACAAAGGGAGAAACCTGGGAGAAACTATAACGGAGAAAACTCAGTTTGAGGTGGAGTTTCCTACTATGGATGCTAGCAGTAGTGAGGGAACGGTTACAGAGATCTCTGGTTATCATTTGACTCGTGATAAGGTAAGGAGGGTTATTGTAGCATCTCAAAGGGACGATTATGCTAGCCTTGGATATTATGTTTTTAATGTGGCTGAAGGACTGCAAAATAAAAGAAGAAAAACCTTCAGGGAGGCATTTGAAAATAGGTGGAGTCAATGGTGGTTGAAAATCATACTTGTAGGCTTGTTAAATTTCCTAGGCAGAAAAGGGTAATTGGGAACAAGTGGATTCAAGTTGCGAGATCAAGATTCAAGGGTTGCTTGAATTTGATCAAAGTTATTAATTAAAGTTTCAACTTGGTAGAGAGCAACAATGTTGTTGATTGTTAAATTGGTATCGACATGATTTAAAGTCAAGGTGGAGATTATTGTAAATGTGTCTTAAAACCTTTGTTGATGAAGAGAAAAAAACATATTTTGGAGATTACATTTACCGCGAAAATCGAGAAAAAAATTGGTCGGTGAATAGTATCGTCCGTATGGATGAATAGTGACATTCGTACGGTGAATAGTATTTTCGTGTTTTCGGGCTTTTTCGATTCGGTCCATGGATCCATGTGATTTTGGGCTATGTTTGTTGGGTATTTGCTATTATTAACATGTATCTCTTATATATTTGATGTGTAACAATCTTAGAGTTTTCATCAACAAGGGAGACCAGGGGTTTAAAGGTATAACATATGGTTTCAGCTATGCACAGAGAAAACCTTGAACTACACCTTGGGTTTGAGTGATTCATATATTGAGAGTTGGAGAGGTAGGGAAACACTTGCATAGAAATAGGGTTGTTCTTGGGCGCCTTCAGGGTTGTTCTTGGGAACCTGAAGGCGAAGACTATTTTCTTATAACTCATTTGTAATCTCTTGCAACAACTTTCTGAGTATAGTGAATTGGAGAGCTGCTCTCTCCCCCAGAGTAGATCATTTGATCGAACTGGGTAAACAAACCTTCGGTTTTTCCTTGTCTTATTCTGTTATATTATCTATGTACGAATTATTATTGGTGAATACCGTTTATTTTGGTTGCTATTGTTCTTTGCCTCACAATTTGATATTGAATTTTGCCGTAATTCACAAAAAGTTTCACAATAATTAATTTCCTTATGTTGCAGTGAGAATCGTGATGTCAAGCTATTGATTAACTTGAATCTTAATTCATTAAATTCACAACTGGACTTTGATTTATCCAAAGGAAAGGTTAAAGAAAGAAAGACCTTTTGCGCTATGTAACAACAACGCTAAGAGATTCGGGGATCGGGGGTTGGTTATGCCTAGGGTAGGTATTTCACATCCTAAACATCTGTAGTACTCTACAAGAACCTTTTGTTTGTTTGTATGTTATACTTGCTAAATGTTTGTTATGGCTTGGGATAGGGTATAAGGTTAAGGTTGTAGGTAAAATACCTAAGGCTTATGTTTCTAAGTTTGCTCACAAAGATGTCGCATCCTCTGCCTATGTATCCTAACTAGGATAGAATCAGAGCATTCGTAGTTCTCCTCACTAAGGATAAAGAACTCTTGATTATGATCAAGGTTTAAAGGGGAACAAGCATAACCATGCTTGTATAGAGTTTAACCAAACTCTCTAGATCTATAGTTGTACACTCAAGAGGACTGACTTTGACAAAAGGCAAAAGGGGAGTAAGTAATCATCACTGTGATTCTTACATAGAGTTGACAAACTCTATCTTAAAGTTCTAAAATTTCAAGACTATGTTAGAGGCGTGCTCGTCAAGATATCGCATCTTGTGCCTACGTATTCCCAAACCAATGAGAAATTAGAGCGTCCGTAGTTCGGACCCGACTAAAAGGAATGACTTTAACAAAAGCCAAAGGGGAAGGTAAGCAATAATCACCATGATTCTTACATAGAGTTAACAAACTCTATTTTAAAGTTCTAATTGAAAGATACTCCTAAGAAGGGGTAGGTTTTCTAGACTTAAAGCAAAGTCTAATGGCTAGTAGGTTCTAACTTAACTAAGTTATGATTCAAAGTTGACTTAACAAAATCAAAGGGAGTGTATTGAGCTATCTATGACCCAAGGGTCAATAGAGAGACTTTCCTTTGGAAGGGGAAAAGGAGGCAACTTGGATGAGAACTAAAAAGTTCCATCACTTGGGGAATAACCTGACAAAGCATAAACATTCCAACATGATGAATATATAAGAGGTATGGTTACAACCAAGAGCATGCAAGCATATGACAATATCAAGCAAAGATTATAATCAAGACAAATGGTTACCACCAATGTATACACAAAGATATTACAATATCTAGAGAGAGGTTCTTACAAGACTTAACATAAGAGGTAAAAACCAAATGACATATCTTAACAAAGATGAGGTAACAACCAAGAAATAAATACAAACAAGTTACAACTTGAGGTAAGCATGACATAGGTTTAAATATGTCATATGTAACCACATAAGAGCAAACATCATACATTTGATGACAATCAAGTATAAGCAAGCAAACAATGCCACAAAAATCCAAGTAAGTATTTCAATACTTCATGGGGAATTTCATAAGTTCAAAGTAACAACCATAAATGAAGCAAATCCTACCATACTAAGTTCTAACAAGACTTGAAAGGGGTGAAGGGTCACATGACATGTGTACTCAAGAAGTCACAACAATAAGAAGTAATATGGTTCGCAGACACACAAACTGTAAAGATAAGTCAAATAGATGCTTACAAGCAAAGGTTGAAACTCAAATAGTCTTGGTTTAAACAAAATTCAAAAAGAGTTAACAAACATAGTTCATCCCAACTCCAATTTAAACTTAATGAAAATGAAATCAAAAGCTTTTGAAAAGAAGATTGGAAGATATGAGGGTAAAAACCCTAAAAAGGAACACAACTTTCTTATAATATAAAGTGTTTCTAAAATATGAATTTTAGAATTATTTAAATATTATATGAAAATAGGCAACAATACCAAACAATTGCAAAAAGAACCATTCAAAAATGATAAAAAATGATAAAGTTGTGTTAATTTGAAGTTTTAAGAAAAATCAAATAATTTAGTAATTAAAAAGAGAGGAATGTCTTCACCAAGGCTTGAACTCAAGACCTTGGGATTACAAGTCCATTACTTGAAAAGTAATGTCGAAGATTTGAGGACCTATCATGATGGGTAGATCAACCTCTCCTATCATAGTCCTTCTGGAACCATCAAAACTTTTACCACAAGAGATGTATGTCTCATGTTAGCTCCTTGATAAGCTAGTTTAGATAAGGTTCTCTCTGGAATTACATTAAGCGTAGATCATGTGTCAACGAGCACCCTGGCTAATGTATCCTTCTCACATTTGATCGACACATGCAAGGCACGATTATGCTTGCGTTTCTCGGCTATCAAATCATTATCATCAAAGCTCAGAGTATTACATGTTGTGATGTTCGGCACAATGGAATCAAATTGCCCTACTGTGATGTCTTTCATCACATGAGCTTGCGTCAGGATTTTTAGCAAAGCTTGACGATGTATGGGAGAGCAACAGTAACGACATAATGGAAATCTTGGACGGTGTATAATTTAGCTGATCTACCACTCGGTAGTCACTTCGACGAATAATCCTCAGAAATTCTTCCTTATCATCTTTAAGACTCTCTTTTCCTTTGGTGATAGGTTCCTTAGCAACAACTCCTTTTGGGATGGATTCCTTAGCGACAACATCTTTAGGAATGCGAACCGTTGGTTGAGAAACTACAGGATTTGCTCGGGATTGATACACACGACCGCTTCGGTTCAATCTGCTTCTACCGATAATGTTGGCTATATTCCCCTGTCTTCTTTCTTTGAATATTTCATCACACCATGAATGATCATCTTTTGGTGTTACGGCCCTCGGGTGAGGTCTTGATCCTTTCCTTGGTTCAAACCTAGGTTGATCTCTCCCAAATCTGGGTGCCACATCGTCATGGAACATTGGTCGGACTGATCTGTTCCTGGTTGTATTGTCGTTGTTATTTCTGAAGGCGGCCCTCCTGCTGGGTCTTCAGGTATATTGAATATACATGTTCAATTACTGCTATGTCTTCTTTTTTCTTCATGCAGCTGATCTATAACATTCCTTGATCAAGTAATGCTCGAACATATTTTTGTACAAGGTCACAACCTTGTGGATTTAGCATACATTGCTCACAGTTCTCATGAGAATTTTTGAGCATCCAAGCTTGAGCGAGTCTTTTGTGCAATTCCACTGACGGCACCTTGATTTCATCAATAGTGATAATAGTCTTTATTTCAGATCCCTCCCCTTCTTCAGTGATAACATTTACTCCACCATGGTTTGGTAGAGGGTTATCCTTCACATTTGGGTGGTTATCTTCAAGGGACCTAATCTTATTTTCAATCAGCTCGCGAACAATGTGTTGCAGCGCAAAGCATCCTTCCAAGTCGTGTACGGGAGAATTTTCCTGGAATAGGCAATGTGCACTGGCATTGTAGTAGTATGGCAAAGGATTAAGTGAAGCGCCTAATTTCCTTGTTTTGACAAGTCCTCTTTCTATCAGCATAGGGAACAGATTAGTGTAACTCATAGGGATGGGTTGTATCTTTGGCCTATTACTTCGGTAGTTAGTCCTTAGAGCTTGAGTCGGAGGCTACTGCCCTTGCTGGTGGCACTGCTGCTGTTGATTGGGTGCCCCTTGTTGAGGACCCTGATGAGCTTGCTGTTGAAAAACAAGCGTTATTGCTGCTACATAGGATGGCTGTTGATATGGTTATCGTTGATTCTTTGAATTGTGTGCCCTTCCTCCATAAGTTACGACACTTACTTCGCCCTCCTTCTTCTTGTAGAAGTTACTAGCCGGCTTTTTGGCAGCACTGGCACTAGAATTGGCAGTTGAAGTCGTCACTTTTCCATTTTTCAGCCCTGCTTCGACCTTTACTTCTGCAACGACGATGTCGGAGAAATTAGTTGTAACACTGTTGATTAACCTTTCGTGGAACTCTATCCTGACGGTGTCTACAAACCATTCTGCTAGTTCTTTTCCTATGAGGGGTGGCACTACTTGAGCTACAGTCCTGCGCCATCTCTGCGCATAATCCTTAAAAGATTCAGTGCTTTTCTACATCATATTGAGAAGCTGACGACAATCTGGAGCGAGATCCATATTGTATTTGTACTGCTGGATGAAAGCATCTGATAAGTCTTGGAAACCATGGATTTTTGCATAATCCAAGCTCAAGTACCATTTGGTGGATGCTCCATTGAGGCTATCTTGGAAGCAATGTACCAACAACTTATCATTCTCGATATGAGGAGCCATCCGCCTACAATACATGATTAGGTGCACCTTGGGACAAGTAGTACCCTCATACTTGTCAAACATCGACATTTTGGACTTTGGTGTGAATATCAGTCCTGATACCAAACACATGTCTTTGGCGTCAGACCTAAAGACATTACTCCCTTCAATAGCTCGCATTCTTTTGGCCATAATATCCATCTATACCCTTAGCTTTTCATGCTTCTCATCTTCAACTTCGGAACCGTCTGGTATGTTGAAGATTGGCTGATGATGGTTGAAAATAGGTCGAAAATGAGTTGGCCCTCCTGCCTGAGTGAAGATAGGATTCGTCGCCATTGGATCAACTTATGGTTGAAAGCTAGACAGTTGAGGATTATTGTTTGGTGGTAGGAAGTCCCTAGACATGCCAAATGGGAATTTTGTTGTCGTAGCTGGAGCGGTTGGAAGATTTGTTGCTGTTGTAGTGACTTCGGAAACCACTGTAACCTGCGTGTCCATCTTCGCTCTAATCACATTAAGAACCTTTATGATTTGACTAATGTTGTCCTTAATCCCCTCGATGTCGTTATCTATTTGGTCAATCCTCTGATCGTTGTCTTCCATCCTTCTTTGAGCTTGAGCTTGGGCGTTGTATCCCTGAGAACTCAGCGTGACTCTCCCCTTTCTGGCGGACAAGAACAACAAATGAGCTGCGAAACTCAATGCAAGACCAATGCAGAATGATATGCAAATGCAAAAACCAACCATTCAAGGAAAAAAAGTAATTTTTGTTTACAAACAAAATTAGGAACACACGTAACAACATGCTTTAAAAAGCAACTTTCCACTGATAAAGCAAAATCTATTACAATAGATGGCCCTTGCTTAAAAAGCAAGACCTTTATTACAACAAAAGTAAAAGCAACATAAGATTACAATCTTTTTAGGGAAAGCAGTAAATGGTGAAACATCGATCAATCTAATTAGATGATCCTTCTCCTTCTTGAGACCTGTGCTGAGCTTGATTCTGGCGAATAATCTCCCATAAGTCTTCATTCTCACGCTGAGCTTTGATTAAAGCATATCTTATTTCTTCCCTAAGCATAGGAACTTCTGGCTCCATCGTGACCTCATAGTCATGAGTGTAGAACATTGATAAAGCTATCTTCTTTGACCAAAGTAGATAAGCTCTAGTAGTCAGACAACTTATGTTTTCTTCTGCGGTCATCCCTTACATGTGAGGACGCTACCAAGCACGGCTGACTTGGGCTTCTAGTTCTTCGTTGTCACCCTTTTCACAAAAATAGGCTTTTAGCATATCTGGCTCTAGCTCCGACCCGGTTGTATACCTATGCTGGTGTCGAGCGAGAATTGGGTTATAGCTGATAACTCCTCTTGCACTGATGAGAGGTATGTTAGGGAAGTCCCCACAGCTTTGGATTATGGCTACACCATTGATTTTGGGATTGTACCAATTGACATGATAGTGGTTGAGAGTGATTAACTCTGCGATCCATGCGTCCTTGCTATAGAGTTTCCACAAAACATGAGTCTTGGGCAAGTGAGAAGTGAACTACCTGCTATGCAAAGCGGTACAACACGAGAATTATCCGAGATCATACAAAGTATAGCGGTAGATGATAATGTAGGTGTCTGCTAGCAATGCATTCATGAGATTTTTGATAATGAAGAGCCGAATAGCCTCCTCATTGATGAACTCGGTACAACACGGAAATAGATACAAGTCGTATATCAATAACGCCAAGATCGCCTCGAAATTACCCAAATTCCTATTTTCATAGTTAAATTCAGCCATTTCCATAAATAGTCTTGCCTCAATTCCAAGGAAACCACTTCTGGCTATCAAATCAGCAGGTAATTCATCTGGTCTGAGGTGCAATGCTTTGGCAAGGTCTTTTCGTCTCGGTTTCCCATAAGAAGCCTTGAAAGTTAAAGGAAGCTTTAGGTAAGCAAAATATTCTTCTATAGTCAGAAGCAATTAGAAGTCCGGAAAGATGAATCAATGGTATACTGGATCATAAAACTCAATGAGCGCTTGTAGCATGTTCCCATCAATTTGGGTATTAAGTAATGGCAGAAGATCTCCATACTTTGCGATGAACGCGGAGGGATTCCTAACAAGGCCTGCCAAGATCTTGAGGTTGTCCAACTTCACATCTGGAAACGGGAGTCCGCTTCGTCGTACCATGTTGATGTCTGCAAAGAAAATTTTGAATTTTCTTGAATGGTTAGTAAAATGCAAAGATGCAATGCAAATGCGACTGGTCTTACAAAACTCAGAAGATCAATTTGTGTTAAACCCTTATTTCATTCAATATTGGTAAAAGTTACAACTTTTGAGATACAATACAAGAAGTTTAAATTACATCAAAGACTAGGTTTCATAGCTTAAACTAATGACTTCAGACACGAGCCCTCTTGAACTTCTTCAAGATTGCATTCTCCGTTACCAACTTATCCACCATCCCCTTCCAAGCTCGGGAGGTAGGAGGGATATTGGAGTATTCATGATTGCTTTGAGTAGGCTTGATACTAGAGAAAAATAAATTCTCCTTTGTTGTTTCCACATCAATTACTCGTCGTTCGATCCAATCTATGAATTCATCATTTTCTTGTACCTCTCGGACGAGCCTCGTTGCTTCGGAAGAAAGTGAATGATACTTTCCTTGACAAGTGTCTCTCTCAAGTTGTGCTCTTGCAAGAAGTTCTTGATACTCTTCCATCTTCTCAATGGGAATGGTAGAGGATGGTGACGTGACGATAATCTGCGTGTTCTTTTCTGGGAGATACGACATTTTCAAATCTTTTGCTCTAGATTGGACCCATTGAGTAAATGGCTTTGAAGTTATGCAATTTCTTTTTCCTAGATATGCTTTCGTCTTTTTCTGGATGTTCTCCCAAGCGTCAATTGTATTATTTCTCACACTTTCTGCTACCTCTGCGTTGAGATAAAAGAAACTGAATAGGAGTGCATTGTTGGGTTTGTCTTTCATCGGAAAACCAAACTATCATCTAGCCAAGGGTGGATTGTAATTGATCCCTCCTCGTACTCCAACAAGTGGTATATTTGGGAAACTTCCACAATGATCAAAGTAAATTCCTCGGTCGTATGTGGAATCATACCAATGAATATCATCTTGTGTTAAAGAGATTATCCTTTGAGACTATCTCCATCCATTGGGATTCTCTTTGAAAGTGTCGATTCTTGGAAAATGATTGACAAACCATTTGTATAACAGAGGTGCACAACAGAGGAAAACTCCTTTTCCTTGAAGTGTCCGATGATGAATTGAATGATACACGTCTCCTAACAAGGTAGGCACAGGGTTGTCACTTAAAAATATGGTAATGGAAGGGAAATTGACGAATTCCTCTACCTCGGGAAACAATACTAGTCCATAGATTAACAGAGCTAGTACGACTTCAAATGCGTCCATGCTCCCTTCTTTGGCATGATAGGCAGCTTTCTTGACTAAGAAATCTGAATGAAAACCGACTACTCCTTTTTTGGTTGCACGACGGGCTTTAATTTCAGATGCTTCAAGGTGAAGAGCATCTACGATTTATTTTGGCGAAGATAAGCTTTCCAATCCATTGTATGGCTTTTGGTCGTTCATGGGAACTCCCATATAATAGGCGTACTTTTCTAAAGTCGGCATCAACTGATAGTCAGGAAAAGTGAAGCAATGGTACAATGGATCGTAGAATTGATCAAAAGTACTGATAATCCCTTCTTCCATCCATATCCTGACTAGGCTTAGGATCTTTCCATATCTCTTTCCAAAGTCCTCTGACACCATAGTTCCTAGCTTTCTCAATGCGTGTGTGTGTGTGTGTGTGTGTGAGAGAGAGAGAGAGAGAGAGAGAGAGAGAGAGAGAGAGAGAGAGAGAGAGAGTTACCTTAGTATCTTAGATACTACTCTCTTAGTTTCACAAGACTTTTTGTCACTTAAATATACACGATCAGTCGAGCTTTCACACTTCCATTCTTTTAAACCTCTAAAACTTTCAAGTTCCTTTTCCAAATATACCAATCATATATACATTTCACTAGAACCATGAATCTTATATTTGATGAGGCTTGAGATATCTTTAAGTTAAACATTAAAAATAGTTGGGAAGATACCATCACTGGCTTCAATATTCATCAGTGTTGTCATCATCAAAACATCAAGAGGACTTTTAGTAGCCGGATCATCAACTTCATACCTACAAGCATATATATCCATATTCTTTTTTTTTTATGATGATAACACATGTCTCATGGAGGTGTTTAAAGAGAGAATATTTGGATAAAAAATTCAAGTGGTTAAAATCCTCTCACATGAGTATAGAGTATACTCTACTCCTATGAGAGTATACTTCTCCCCCTTTGGCATAATCCAAAAGGCGGGAAACAAATATAACACATAGATCACACAAGTATAGCAATCCATACATAATTGGTTTAAGATTCTTAGTTCAAATCTTATGAAAAATAAGTTTTCTTTAGAAAGTGGTTTTGTAAAAATGTTTGTGTGTTAATTAGATTAGGTCACATACTCAAGTACACATTCCCTTTTTTTAACATGCTCTATAATAAAGTGGTGCCTAACCAAAATATGTTTAGCCCGAGAGTGAAGTATCAAGTTCCTCATCTTATCATGACAACTCCAAGATTAACACAATAATCATTAAGTAATTGGTTCATCCTGATAATTTTTAGCAACACCTACCCTCAACAACATGTTCTAGCTCAACTATGGATAGCATAAAACTTGCTTGTTTCTTGCTATGCCGGGAGACAAACGAGTTCCCATGTAAGTGACATGTATCATTGATACTTTTCCTATTCAATTCACACCCACCAAAATCATAATTGGTGTATCTAACAAAGTCACAACCCGATCTTTGGGGTACCATGAATCCATTTGTTGTGTGTTTTGTGAGATATCTTATAATATGTTTTTCCATAATGAGATGTGATTCTTTTGAGGATGCTTGAAAATAAGCACAAATACATGCAACAAACATGATGTTAGGATGGAATTCAGTGAGATAAAGGAGAGAGCCTATCATACCTCGACATTTGATTTCATCAATTGGTTTTCCATTCCTGTCTTTCTCGAGGTTACATGAGGTTGTCATTGAATTTGCTATTATTTTGGACTTCTCCATATCAAACGTATTTAGTAGCTCTTTTTAAAATTTGGATTGATTTATAAAAGTTATATCCTTAGTTTGATGAATTTGAAGCCTTGGGAAGTATCGAAGCTCCCACGTCATTGACATTTAAAATTCGCTCTACATCATTTTAAAAAACTCCTTATATAAGATTTTTTAGTAGTGCCAAAGATGATTTCATCGACATAAATCTGAACAAGTAAAATGTTATGCTCGGTTTTCTTTATAAAGAAAGTTTCATCAACTTGTCCTCTTTGAAACTTGTACTATAAAAAAGTACAAGGTGTGTGTGTGTCCCCCCTGCAAAGGTAGAGAGACTCAAAGACCCTAGTAGGTATATTCAGGGACAAGGTGATGCTAACTCACGATTGTGAGTAGCTCTGTATGGTAGTTTTTGAAGTTGTTTAAGGGACTAACTCATATGAGATGAAGGGCCCATATGGCGACCGGTGCTACTAGGTTGGAGGTGGGCGGTTGGATTTCTTGTATTAGAAATGTTGGGAGGGAATTTTCCTGTGAGCATTATTGGGTGGTATTTGATTTCAATATGACATGATTTCTTATCCCTTTAAGGGGTAGGGTATTTATAGGGATTCCTAATTCATAGGTTTTTCTTGGAAAAGGACTCCGCCCACCCAGTCAAAAGGTGGACTGTTGAATTCTTATTTCTAAAGGATAAGTGGGTAAATATATATCTTAACATTATTGTTATCCAAGACATGTCATATCCCACATTTCTTTTTCCTAGGGGCGAGGAAAATGTAAGGAAGATTTTGCATCGTTGCCCCTTTCCTAGGGCGATCCCACATTGTCGTCCTCTGGCGAATGGTGGAATGTTTTTCACCTTCGATTAAAAGGAGTGCTCTGAGGATTGACGTTTCCCCTTATAAGGCTTTTGTCGACCCTTAGGAATTCAAAATATTACAAACTCACCACCATGCAACTTGGTCAATGAGGCGCTTAAGCCCATTAGATAAAAGCTTTATCAACTCTGGGAACTCTAAGTCCCTTGAAGGTTGTATCATGTAGCTCGACTGAGGAGATGCTAAGTCCTTCAGGTGGGGCATCTATCGGGCCCTCTAGTAAGACTTGACACCAAGTCTTCGGGGCTTGTTATAGGTCATGCCCCTTAGGAATGATTTTTTAGGAGCGATATTGCCCAATGAGATAGTAAGTTCGTTAGGCGAGACTTTTATTAACTCTAGGAACTCTAAGTCCCTCAAAGGTTGCATCATATAGCCCTACAGGGGAGATGTTTATTCCCTCAGGCAAGGCATTTTTGACATTCTAGGCAAACTTCTATCAATCTCTCTAGTAAGACTTGACATCAAGTCTCCGGGGCTTGATATAGGCCGCACCCCTTAAGATTGATTTTGGAGAGTGATCTCATTTGAGGAGATACAGAGTCCCATTGGAGAGAGCTTTGTCAACTCTGGGAACTCTAAGTCCCTTAGAGGTTGCGTCATGTAGCTCGATTGGGGAGATGTTAAGTCCCTTAGGCGGGGCATTTTTAACCTTCTAGGTGTGACTTCTATCGAGCCCTCTAGCAATACTTGACACCAAATCTCTGGGGCTTGATATAGGTCGCGCCCCATAGGCTTGGTTTTTGGGAGCGATCTCGCCCGAGGAGATACTGAGTCCCTCAGGCAAAAGCTTTATCAACTTTAGGAACTTTAAGTCTTTCAGAGGTTGTATCATGTAGTCCGGTTGGGGAGATATTTAGTCCCTCGGACGTCAAATTTTTAACCTTCTATGTGGGACTTCTATTGAATCCTTTAGCAAGACTTGACACTAAGTCTTCAGGGCTTGACATAGGTCACGCCCATTAAGCATGATTTTTGGGAGCGATCTTGCCCGAGGTCATACTGATCCCTTAGGCGAGAGCTTTATCAACCTTGGGAATCATGTACCTCATAGGTTGTATCATGTAGCCTGATTGGGGAGATTTTTTTTATCAATGAAATATCATTTTCTTTTCTCTCATTTTTTACATTTTGTTCTGCATCCTATGTTCCTTTGCTATATTGTTTTTATCTTTTTGATAATGACAAATGGAGGAGAAAATGAAATGAGTTTTGATATATCTTGTAACCCTAATATAACCTAAACATAGCTAAAATCATTTTGTTCATCAAATATTTTTCCAAGTCTTAAGTCAGAGGGAGCTTACAAACCTCACTCTAAAGAAACTAAAAAAATGTGATAAGTACTCATAAAAAGCTTAAAAACCTTACTCTGGATTTTATCAAACTTACCTGAAATGAACTTTTATTGAAACCAAGTATTAAACTCAGGGAAGCTTGCAAACCTCACTTTGTAGATTTAAGTTGAAGAAATAATTCTGGAAGTCTAAAACTCAGGGGGATATTACAAACCTTACTATGAATTTTAGCATACTTCTTTGATTTGAGATTTCATTGAAATCAAAATTACTTTGAATCTTAAACTCACGAGGAGCTTATAAAAATCACTCTTTAGATTTAAATTGAAGAAATAATTTTGAAATTGTAAACTCAAAGGGAGATTACAAACCTATCCCTGAAGTTTTATAAATATTATTGTTTATTGAATAAAAATTGTTCATCAAAATACATGAATTTGTCATCATCAAAAAGGGTGACATTGTTGGAACAAGTTTGGTTCTACAACTATCCTTAAGTTTTAATGATAACAAAGTGCAAGAGAACGATTTTGTACTCTAACCATTTTGTTGAGTTTGCAAAAAATGGAAATAAACTGTGACTCTGAAGATGTCCAAACTCTGAACCAAAGTATAAAAGCGTGTACAAACAAGTCAACCTTTTTAAACAGAAGCCATCCAGACAGACTCTGATGAAAGTTCTGACTGCATGTTTGTAAAAGTCTCATAACCCAACATTCTAAAGCCTCTGAAGTCTCACCAAGGTTCTAAAGACATAATTCGATCTTTACTCAAGCTTCAATCCACTTGCATATGAAGCCTATAAATTGGAAAAAAATTATTAGTATGTTAATGTTATGTGATAGAATTGCAAAAGAAAGTCGACTTTTTGTGTAAAGTATTGTACTTTGTGTCAAAGAAGTTTTCCGCGTCCCATCATTTTCACCAACTATCAGCTACAAGTGCCATTTTAGTGTTGCATATGAAGTGACCTTCATACAACATATACTTAAAGGATATTTCATCTTCACCTCCGAACGAATCTATTTGCTTCTATATGATGATGTAATTGAAAATTGAATTAGAAGATTGGCATACACTCAATGAACATTCATCAATGCTTAAACTCATAATACTTATATATAAAATTAAGAGTTTCTTATATTTATGCACTTAGAAAAATAACTCATTGAATATTCTTGTTAAGTGTAATACACGGTTTTAACTTGTGTATTTGTTTATTCGAAGCATCTTGTAAACACAAAACTTGTTAATACAACTGTGATTGTATTCCTCAAGCAACCAGGTTGGTCAGGCTCTTGAAAAGTCAATAACAAATAATTATTGAGGATTAAATCTTCTTAAGCCTCTGGGTAGATCAGGATCATAAGGTGTCAGTGACCGTCAGATTTCTTAGGGGACCTGTTAGGTCTAAATTCTTAAGAAATCAATGATAGGTTGTCATTGGTTTTATAATCAGTTCGATTATTCAATTAAGTCCCATTCTAAGAAAAATAAATCTGGTGGATGAACTGGAGGTAGCCTTGTTAACGACGAACCGTGATAAAAATCCTTGAGTACTTTATCATTGTTTTAAGCTTGTGTTTTGGGTCGCAAAAAACTATCATACTATAAACCAAATCCAAACCCCCATTTCATGTGCTTCTTGAACCTTCAGTATCATCATCCAGAATCTTGATATTGCCATTCCTAGTGAGTTACAAAGTGTTAAGGTTTGTGATTTGGTTAACCAAGAAGGGGATTGGGACATGGAGAAGTTACATCATTGGCTTCTGAATGACATCACTCTGAAAATTAAAGCACTTCTTCCGCTCAGAGTTGAATATAGATAAGATCACTTTCTTCCTACAAGGGGTGGGAAGGATCATTATTATGTTAGTTGCATGTATGATAGTTGGTTCAACATGAGAAGTCACAGTTAGATGACAAATGAATTAAAATTTGGGGTCTCAAAGTTTAGGAAAAAGTGTGTTGCTTTGTTATGCTTCTTGTTCACGATAAGATTCTTTTAAATCAGTAAAAGAGCTTGAAAAGCATGGAGGCAACAAATTGTATGTTGTGTGTTGCACCCCAAAATTTGACCAACCGATTCTCCTAGCTGGCTCGTGGTTTAAATTCATGTTCGCATCAGATGCATGATGTGTGTGTACAGACAGAAGATATCAGAGTTACAGTTTGGGTTTCATTTACTAGATATGGCAGATCCAGTCCAGATCATCAGGGTTGTATTTTCGGGAAATTGTGCGCTTCTCGGGATTTTCAGCTTGCACGATGATTGGGGAATATTCTGATGCCAGGGGTTTACTGGTTGATTTGATCTGGTCGCACGCTCTTTTATGATGGTTATTGGCCTCTTTTTGCATTTTTAGGGCTTAATAGACTTTTGTGGATTTTAAATAGGCTTTAGGATTTTTTTAGGATTTAAATAGATTTTTTAGAATTTTAAATAGTTTAAATCTTTCTTTTAGAATTTTATAGAATTTTTAAAATAGATTTAATAGTTTTTAAATCATTTTTTAGAATATAATAGAGTTTAAAGTTGTTTTTAATTGTTTTTAGATAATATAGGAAAGTATAGTTTTTTCTTTTATTAATAATAGATTTTAATAGAATTTTAAATAAGTGGTAGATTTTAAATAGGATTTTAATAGCTTTTTAAATTTTAATAGGGATTTTATAGAAATTAGTAGAAGTTTTATTAATATAGGTTTAATCAGATTTTAATCATTTTTAGGTTAATTAGGATTTAATCTTTTGTTTAGGATTTAATTGAAGTTGTTAGGATAGTTAATTGTAATTAGGATTAATTATGATTTAATATTCTGTTTAGATTTTAATTAGGGTTAATTGAATTTTCATTTAGTTAATTGTTTTTAGGGTTAAGTAGGTTTAATGTCTGATTAGTGTTTAATTGAGTATTAGTTGTTAATTCAGTTTTTTTAAGTTTTTTTGGATCAATTTTCGTATGGGCCAGTATAGTTTTTTTGGAGGCCCAAGTGATATCCCAATCAGTGTTTGATCCATTTTTGTCCAGAATTTGGCATGCGCCACATGGCCAGTATATAAGTGGCCACGCGTGTACCCAAGGAGGCCCCACCTCACATCTCAGAAAGCTCCACACGCTGACACCTCACCATTCACTACTCCCTCTCTCTCCACACGTGCCCCCCCACTAACTCCATCTCGTGACACTTGTCACGCCATCCTTCTCACTGGAGCCCCAATCGCCGGCCATGCAGCCGCCGGCCCAGACGTTTCCCTCCGTCGTAACAATCGCCGGAGACTGGTAAGGTCACCGGAAACTGCAAATCTGCAGAAAATACCCAGAATCATCCTATCTTCTCCGATCTCCTCCTTCTTCCTCCCTCCAACTTCATCCATAGTTCACCAGAAAACCCAAACACTGCCGGAAACTTCAAGAACAATTTCAAGCATTCATCGTCTCGCCCAGATTTCCCAGAACATTCGCACCTCCTTCGTTCTTCAAGAAATCTTTTCCAGAAAATCCATCCACCTTCCTCGTTCTTCAATCGCAATTGCCCAGAACGCATCCACCTTCATCGTTCTTCAATCACAAGTGTCCAGAACACGTCCACCTTCATCAACATTCAAGGGATTTTCCAGATTCTTCATCAAAATTCTCCAGAAACCCTTCAAGTCTTCATCAATTGTTCACTTTTTTCCAGAAGCTCTTCAACCGTGCTTCAAGAACGTTCATCCCTCAGAAGATTCCCAGAATTTCAACACGCGCTTCTAAGATCTTCGTCCTTCTCAGTTTTTCCCAGAAAGATTATCGCTCTTCAAGCGCATCTTCGAAGAACTCCAGAAACGTCTTCGTCTCCAGGTTCGTTTCTTCTCACCTCCTTTGCTGTTGTTTTTCATTGATCTTAGGGTTTATCGTTTTAGGGTTTGAGTTTCGTGGGTGATGTTGTTAAGATGAGGGCGAAAGTATTCTGAGTAGGGTTGTTTGTTTCTGAGATTTGGTTGATGATTCGTGAGAGGTGGGAGAGAGGTTGCATAAGGGATGAGAGAACGGCGCATTAGGGTTTGTCGTTGGGTGAACAGTAGTCAGTGAATTAGGGAAGGAGAATGGTTTTGTGGTTTGGTCGTTGGATTAGGTCTGGGCTGGGTTAGGCCCAAACTCGTAATTGCTGATGCATACCCGCCAATTGCTCGTTCACCCCCCCCCCCCCTTGTGAGAGCTGAGTGATAATTCTGGATTGGGCTTAAGCCCTCTGCTATCCACACCCCCCGCCAGCGGCCCAAACTGGAAATAACTAAAATCAGTTGCTAACTGCACCGTTGGTCCTTCAATTTTCTTTCTAATTTTTCATTCAATTTCTGATAGCGTAATGGGCCCAGACGCGTGCTATTCCCACCCCACCATGTCTGGCCCATCTGAGTATGAACTAGGGCGCTTTGCTGTTTTCACCCCCCATCCCCTTTAACCAATTTCTTTTACTTTTTAATTCCATTTATATTTCTTGCATTTTAATAAATTCATAAAAAATAGAAAAATTGATATTTTTTAATTCTTGTTTTTTCTATAGGTTAATAAACTTGTCTAGAAAATTAATAAAAATAAAAATTCCATTTTTATTTTTAGTTTAGTATTTTTAGTATATTTTCCATTTAAATAGCTTTTAAATAGGTTTAGTTTGGTATCCAATTTTGTAGAATTTATTCTAGGACCTTCCCTTAGTCTTTTTAATTCATTCTTGTTGGTGTGATTAGATATTGAATCATAGTTCCCCATAGGATTTAATTCTTGATTTTTAGATTAAAATTTGATTAGTTTAATTAGGTTAGCATTAGGGTATCCTAATTAGGGTTTAGGTTATGCATAGGTAAGGAAATTCATTTTCTTTAGATAGTTTTGTCTTGATTTTTGGGTAGAGGCATATGTGGATGTTATGGATAGAGGTTATAGACCCTTGTGAATAATTGATAGATTTTTCCCCCTTGTTTTAGTATTTTTAGGTATTTTCTGAAGTTGACTGATGGTTTTGTCTGTTCTGTGGTTATCTGTTCATCTCTGGGGTTTATTTTGGGGAATTTGTTGTGGGGCTTAGTTTGTTTTGAAGACCTTGTTGGAGAGCATGAGGAAGAGAAGATTGTAGATCAAGACTCAGAGACCCAGAGCTTGGAGATTGTTCCCTGTCTGTGAGGTTTGAGATCCTGAAGTTTGAAGGAAGTTCATGGTACTTTCCTGAGGAAGGCACTATGAATGACTTTCATTCTTTCTTCTCACCTCTTTCTCAAGTATCCAATGATGTTGGAGCCAACTTGTGAGTTTAATTTCTCCTGAGGAGGAATGTAAACTGATCACATGTTGTGGAGCCACATGGGATACAATTCCTAAGTGGAAGCTTCCTAGTACTTTCCTGAGGAAGGTCCTATGGGTCTATTCACTTAGTTCCATTAGTTTATCTAGGATTTATCAAGTATCCAATGATGTAGGAGCCAACTTGTGAGTTTAATTTCTCCTGAGGAGGAATGTAAACTGATCACAGTTGTTGAGCCACATGGGATACAATTCCTAAGTGGAAGCCTCCTAGTACTTTCCTGAGGAAGGTCCTATGAGTCTGTTCACTTAGTTCCACTAGTTCGGATAGGATTTCCTAAATATCCAGTGACGTTGGAGCCTGCTTGTGAGTTTAGTTTCTCCTGAGGAGGAATGTAAACTGATCACAGTGGTTGAGCCACATAGGATATGATTCCTGAGTATACACCTCCTAGTGCTTTCCTGAGGAAGACACTATGAGTCTGCTTACTTAGCTCCCTTTCTTTGGTAAGCTTGTTCTGAAGCTTGAAGACTGGGATTGATTTCTTTTGGTTAGGTTTTGCTTTAGGGCTTTGCTTAGATTTGATCAAGGTTCTGTGTTAGGGTTAGGATTAGAGAGTAGATGATTCTTTCTCAAGCATGTGTTTTGTTGGCCTGATGGCACTTCATTTCTTTTATCTGATATTGCTTGATAGCATGTTGTTTATTTTTCAGTATGATTACTGTTATTTCATGACTGGCTTGAGGTCGAGATGAGCTTGTGGAGGCTGAAGCCCCACACATATTTCCTCCCTCACTTGCATTGCATGCATTTTACCTGTTAAAGCTGATGCTTTGTCTGTTTTGGTGTATCATTGATATGATCCCTTAGGACTCTCATTTCCTCTGATGAGGATTTGACGATAGACTTTTAGGTTGAAACCTATGCATGACAACATCTAGGAGTCCCCTGTTCAAACCTCAACCATAGGATGAATCCATGGCATGATAACAGTAGGACTTGATAGTCTCCCTTCTAGTTGGGCCAGTTCTCTTCTCATCTCGAAGCAGTTTAAGATACAGTAATCATGAATGATTTCTTTCGTACGTTACGAGCCTTAAGCTATCTGAGATTAGATGTGTAGTATGGTACCCTTTGGGTGACAGGCGGCGCATTCACTCTCAGGTCATAGTCTCTAGTGCGGTTGAGATCGCAAATACAATAAAAAACACTTCTTCCAGGAAATAACCCGTAGTTTCCCGAACTACGTTTGCTCTGATCTTCCATACAGTGTGGAAGTACGTAGGCATAGGATGCGACGTCCTAGCGAGCAACCTTCAACCCTTCACCCGTAGTTAGCCGAACTACGTTGACTCTGATTTCTCATTCTCTGATGAGAATACGTAGGCATAAAGTGCGACGCTTTGCCGAGTCATTTTTCTTTTCTTTTTCAGCCAGCCTTGAAAGGTAGATAGATTATAACCAACCCGTCCAAGTAAACAAACAAGCGTGGATCCCGTCGAGTACGACGGACGTGAGGGGTGCTAATACCTTCCCCTTGCGTAACCGACTCCCGAACCCAGACAATGGTTGCGATGACCTTGTCTTACCCTTATTCGTCAGGTTTTTCCGATCGTTTCCTTTCCCGCTCTGAGGGATGAATAACGAAAGGTGGCGACTCTTCTGTTTTGCCGGCACCTTATTTTCGCGCAAGCGACAACTGGCGACTCTGCTGGGGACATAGCATCTAGGGACTTTTCCCATCCCTTATGCTGGGACCGTTTCCCATCCCCTACGCGAGTCAATCCTAGCGCTTGCATGTTTGCTTGTTGGGTTGCATTTATTTATCGCATTTTTTTACTTCCCGCGTTTTATTTCCCGCATGTTTATTTCCAGTTTGATATGATTATCTGTGCTGCTGTGGGAGAGGGATGTTACTATGAGTGAGAAGCCAGACCTGGGCTTGAGTGTACACCTAGATATAGTTGCGGAGAAGTAGTAGACGAACCTGTCTGCTGAGCAGGCACAGTTCCCTACGAAAATCTGCGCTCAGACGAGGTTCTTGCAGAGGTGCTCCTTTCCGGTCCTGAGGATCTGAGGGGAGTCCAGACGTGAGGATTGTCGACTCTGGGGACCGATCATTTGGAAGTCAGCTAAGTGAGGCCTCTTCATGACTTGATGATGCCACTCCTTCTGGGAATCGTATCGTCACTCATGAAAGTCTGTGACGCTGATGACCGCATAGGATGCCGTACCTTGAGTCAGTTTAGGTCCATACCTGTGAGCGGGTTGGGATATTGCAGGAAACTTTGACCTCCAGACTACCTGGTTTTCTTGACAGAATCAATTATGTTGGTACCAAAGTTCTCAGTTGCAGATTTGACTGTTCTTGACAGAGCGAGTTTTTGATCAGAGGATTTTATCATCGGGTGTATGTCTGTTCCTGATAGAGCAGATTTCGATCAGAGTATTGTCATCAGAGGTTTGTCCTAGATGGAGCAGATTTTGAGTGGGGTCTGAAGATCTCATTAGCAGTTGTTGTTTGTTCTTGATAGGGCAGATTTTGAGTGGGGTCTGAAGATCTCATCAGCAGCTGTGTGTTTGTTCTTGAGAGGGCAGATTTTTGATTTGGGGTCTGAAGACCTCATCAGCAGATATCTCTTGATCATGCATCCGGGGTCCTTGTTATCAGACATTTGCTCTCGACAGAGCAGAATGTTGATCTTATATATATGGTCCTGTCAGAGGGTCATTCTTAGCAGATCAGATCAGTAGTCGTACACCGGGGTTTCCTTCTCATCAGCGACTGTTGATACCGAACCTCCACAGCAGTTACCCGGATATATTATTGCATGACCGCATTTTGCATTAGCTCGCATATTCATGTTTTGCATTCCATTAGCATGTGTCTGTACTGCAAGCGCATTTCGTACCCTGATTCTGGTGTCCCGAGCAATATGAGGTATTTTCTTCCATGAATGGATATAGTCTTATCATTGCATTGACACTATGTTGGCACGTTGACACCAGAATTAGGTGTGATCTCCTAAACGTACAGACACCCATGACATTAGCATAATTCATCTTGCATGACAGAAGCCGGGGCTTGTCTTCTAACCCTTGTGTTTGCAGGTTTGACTCAGAATCGAGCAACTCAGACTAATGGAGCAGGTACAAGCTGAACTGGGGAAAATCCAAAGCCAACTGGGGCAGGTCATGAATGACATACAGGCAGTGCGTCTGGACCAGCAGGTACTCAGAGAAGAGAATCAGCAGCTGCAGAATCAGTTGAGCTTTCTCATGGGAGTGGTGAGAAGTATGCTAAAAAAGGAGAGTGGTCAAGCACCCAAGGTGGAGCCCAAAGTGCTTCCTCCGTTACCGTCAGTGCCACCTGTGCTGAAGCCAAATGGACCTCATAGATCCTCTACACAGCATGAAGCTCAAGACCTGTCTGGTCAGCAGCCGCGCCGGGCATCTCAGAATAACCCTAAAGGTTATAATCAAAAGAAGAAGTTGCTTGATAGAGCTGTGGACCCAATACCTGTGAGTTATGCCCAGCTGTTGCCACTGTTGGTTCAGAACCGTGTTCTCAAGCTTCGGACCTCGGATCCACCAGATGACGTGTCACCAGACGTTGATCTCAGCATACGTTGTGATTTCCACTCAGGAGCACCGGGGCACCATGTTGAAACATGTAAGGCTCTCAAGAATAAGATTCAAGACCTTATTGACTCAAGGGCGATTAGGCTTGTGCCGGGCGGCATGAGAGCATCGGGAAAGTTCATCCCGTACCCCGCAGAAGAGGTGAATGATTCCACTCCTTTGCCTGAAGCTGAGAAAGATCTTGAATATGTCCCGCGACCTTTGGTGACTGCATCGCCTCGCTCGCAGTTTTTACCTGGATCTAGTTCAAGGACGCAAGCGCCTAAACAAGAGACCTTTACCACTCAGAAACAACGACCTCTTGCTCCTTGGCAGAAAGAATACCAGCACCAGGATCAAAAGAGGCCTCGCAACCACTTAGAACAAAGGAATGCTTCTCTCCATCCAGTGCCGGTGCCGTATAGCCAGATTCTTCCACTGTTGATTCAGAATTCCTTGGTGGAACCAAAAGCTCTCAAGCCCGTGCCAGAGCCTTACCCTCCAGGGTACAATCCTCATGTTAAGTGCGGTTACCATGGTGGATCTCCGGGGCATTCAACTGAAGATTGCAAGGCTTTCCAGGCAAAAGTGCAACAATTGATCGACCAAGGGTGTATTTCCTTTCCAGATGGAGTGTTGGTTGTGCGTGACAACCTCTCAGTTGTCTGAGCTCGCAGATTCAAAGGGTTATTTCCAGAAGCCAGTGATCCAGACAGGCAGACGTCCTCAGCATTGGCAGTCCTCGAATTTTTACCATTTGCATTTGTAGTTTCTTTTCTGTTAGTTGCTACTTGCTGTTAAACATTGTATGTTTCGAATGGTAATATTAATAAAGTGACTATGCATTTTTTCTGAATTAGTTATGTCGTTGTCACTCATTTACTGCATTGCACTGACACTTGCATTTTATTCACTTCACTTTATTACTATGATTAGCAATGAGCGGAGGGAGGATGATGAAACTGAATACTCATAGCCAATGATCGTATTGCTTTCAGATAAAACTTTGCCGATGACGTATAAGGCATTGTTTCAAATCCCCTAAACACCGGAGAGATAAGGAAGAGAATCCCTTGTTAACCACTTCGAGCCGAGAAGTAGGAGTTTCTTTCGGACTTTTGAACCCTCACATCTTAACCCGGGGCAGGGTAGTTGTCAGTTAGCTTGATCGAGCGTTCAAGTCTTATAGAGGAGTGTTGTCCTTCGAGGACCAATCACATCATATTCCTCTCCAGAGGTCGTACCTCATCAACCACAATGGTTAAACCTCACCAATCAGGAGTGAGACAGTTATAATCCTTTCGGAGCAATCAAGACAACCAGTGTCGCACGACTTGTTCCAAAAGAAAAAGGAATAAGAAAGCCCGCTAAGTAAAAAAGAAAAGCTAGAAAGCAAATACTTAGGCAAAAATCAGGGCATCCCGCTGGACTTCAAAAAGAGAAATCGAAAAGAACTCAAAAGGAGTCAGTCCAGGCAAAAATTAGGGAATAAAAAAAAGAATGAAAACGAAAGGATATAAAAAAGAAAAAACCTCGAACAAGGACAAAGTCGTGTAGATACAGACACCGAAAACGAAAAAGGAGTAACTGTCACTCCGAAACCCTTGTGAATTCTTTAACCAGTTGTTCCCAATGTTCAACATACCTCTCGAAGAGGCGAGCGCTCGAGCTAAGTTAACTGGACTTTAGGATCGGAGGTCATCACGTAGAAGGGGTGGGTACAAATCATAATTTGAGCCAAATATCCTTTGTTTCACGAACCGTGAACCCGACCACGATACAACCCTTAAAAGACCTAATTGAGGCAGGGTTTGTTCTGAAAGCGCATTACGATAAGGTTGAGTAACCTGACTCCTTCATGATTTGCTAATCATATCCTTATTGTATTTTTTTCACTGATCGAATCAGTACTACGTTTGAACTCTTAAGTTCATTCGTCACTCACTAGCATGACACGTAAATGAGTGACAGTACAACATTTTTTCGAAATTTGCATGAACACTGCATTAAAATTGCCATTCGTGAATAAACAATCTTAATTGCAGGTTAGTAGCTGATACGAAGGAACTTCAACAGAGAATAGTCAATCAGGACTGAATCGTCAGAGGTCTGGATCAGAACGGCATGCTGCGAAGCCCTGTGAATTTGGGGCAATGACTTCCAGTGAGTTTGGAACCAGTTTGTCTGAGGACAAGTCCCGGAGCATCAGTTGGTTATGGGGCAGTTTATGCAAGAAGCAGTTGGTCGGAAGTGAATTTTCTCGAGACCCAATCAGGGGCAGTTATCCAGAATTCTTGCGATTTAAGGGCAGATCCCCAGTGTTCGATCAAAGCATGTTGAGTTGCTCATCGCTCGTTCAGGGGCAAACTACTTCAGGGATATTGAAGCCGACCATGCTGAGAGTTGATTGGTGGAGGATGAATCCTTCCGTTGTGCAGGTGTTGGGGCAAGCCCTCTGAAGATTGTCTTGGGGCCAGCTGCTTTCGGTTCAGAATGAATTATCCCCCAAAAGTCGGATTGGGGCAAGTTGAATTGCGCTGGGGCAAGTTGTTCAGATGAGTTTGTTCACCCTAGCAAGAATTGAGTATCGGGGATCATGTCATTACCCTGCCAAAACCTGAGTCTTCTGAAGAAGCCTTGTTGTCATTACAGCCTAACCGGTTACTTGGTTCCATGATTGGTAGCTTGTGTTCCCTGTGTTGACGTTGTTGAACCGGGATCGTTTCTCAGCAGAGATGTACGGTTTGAGGTTGTTCCCCCTGTACAGTTTGAGACTGCAGCAAATTGAGATGGCGTTTATCCCTTACCAGATTAGGGTCAAGATTACCCTCAGCAGACCAGGATTGATATCCCCGAAGCAGGGTGAGTCCTCCTTCTCCAGCAGAGTTCAGTAGTCTCTCCTCCGCATAATCTGAACGCAGAATAGTGAGCATTGATATGTCCCCCCAGGCAGAGAGGATTCTCGTCCCCAAGCGGACGCGTCCTGAAGGAACGCCACCTCATCGGCTGAGTCGCGCGCAGCAACTCGTATTCTCCCCCAGCACCGGGTCACAAGTGTAGAGGTCATAGAAATGTTCGGGTGCCGAAGCTCGTGTTTTCCCCAGTAAATTCGCCGAAGCAGGTGTCTTCCCCAGCACCGGGTCACAAGTGCAGGTCTCGTAGGAAGCTGTTCGTATGCCGAAGGATGCAGTAACTGATGGTGCCAGACTGAAGTCTCTAGCGGAATTGAGATTCCCCACCAAGAGCCGTATTCTCTCCTGAAGTTGGATGATTCTCTCTTCCCCAGTAAAGTGCTGGAACAGCTGATGTTGTATTCCCCTGCAGAATTGTACTCTCCCCTGAAGTCAGATGATTCTTTCTTCCCCAGCGGAATTGAAATTCCTCATCAGAGTCGTACTCGCCAGTGAAGTAGAATGATTTCTCCCTCCCCGGCTGAGTCCGCAAAACCCCCAGGAGAGCCGAATCCTTGAGAGCAGTTGGGACCATGAGTGGATTTTCCCTAGCAGAGCGTGGGGCAGCTGATGCTGTATTTCCCTAGAGTCGCACCCTCTCTAGCGAAGCAGAATGACTTCTCCTTCCTCAGCCGAGTTTGCAGATGTCCAAGAGAGCCGAGTCCTTGGAAGTTGATCAGATCATGATTGGTTTTTCCCTAATGGAGTGTGAAGCAGCTGAAGTTGTTTCCCCACAGAGTGGTTATCCCCAGAAAAGTAGTCATGACGGCCACGCAGTTTATTCTCGCGATTGATATCAGCAAGTCTGGTTTCTCGTAGAGCTTCGTCCCCTGCAGTAATCAACTGAAGTTGTTTTCCATGCAGCAGTCCGCGGAAGATCAATTCCCCAAACAGAGTCCGATCGATATTGGCGTGCAGTTTTCTCCTCAGCAGGATGATTCCTCTATCTGAGTAGTTCTTTCTCCTTGACAGGAGAATTCCCCTTCGGCATTTATTTTGCTGACGGGATTGCATAGCATTGTGCATGATTGCATAGCATTTAGCATAAACGCATAGCATTACCACCGCGTGGGGCATGGCACCGAAGCATATGCATCATAAGCATGATCTAGGTTATTATCATTCTTGTCTTACAGGTGTTCCACCAAGAGACCAGTTGCTCAGGACGATTCCTGATATTCTCTCTAACGAGGTCGCTTTCCTAAGATGATTCTTAAGACCCCGGTGTAATCCCCACAGTCGCTCGCTCAAGAGGATTTTTGAGATCCCCAGCGAAGTCTTCGGTTCAAGACGATTCTTGAATTCCTCAGCAGGGCCGTTTGCTTAAGATGATTCTTAAGACCTCAGCGCAATTTCCCGGGTTGTTTGCTTAGTATGATTCTTGAGCTCCCCAGTAGCATCCCCAGCAAGAGTTGCCCGGGATGATTTATGGAATCCCCAACAGAGTAGGGGTCTTTTCCCCAGCAGGTGGTTGGCACTTCCCCAACAGCAGGCAGGTAGATTGATATCCCCAGCCGAGCACAGCCATGAGTGGCAGATGAAATGTTTCCCCAAGCAGATCCTGAAGGATTGTCCAGCAAGCTGAAGTTTGTTTATCCCGTCAGTTTGAGAATTCGATGACCTGAGTGTCTTGTAGCCTGAAGGCTATGTTCCCTAGAAGGGTCGTTTCCGAGAGAGCCGTTCAGGGCGTTTATCGCTTTCCCCATGCAGAGTATAGCAGAGGATAGTGTGTTGATCAGCCTGATGGGCTGTGTTCTCCGGAGGAGCCCGTCATCCTCAAGTGTAAGTCCAGTTGAGATTGGCAGAAAATGCGGTTCCCTTGAAGGGTAGCTCTTCCTCAGCATAATGGTTACTCTCCCCGAGTGGATGGTTCCTCTTTCCAGCATTTATTTTGCTGGGGCATTTCCTTGCATGATTGCATAACATTTACTCAAAAGCGTAGCATTCCGTTTCGCGCGGAGCATTACGCCCATTTTTCCAGCATTTGCATATGAAGCACGAACCAGGTGGTTACCGTGCTCTCGAACAGAAGTACTTGCTCCACAGTACAGTTGGTAGGAATCGTCTGAGTGAGCTCTTTCGTTGTTCTCCAGCAGTTGTTGAAGTCGTTTGGGTGAACTCTCTCATCTTTCTGCAGCAAAGTCTACAAGGTTGTTCGGGTGAACCCTTCTTCCTTTTCCCCAGTGAGTCGTCAGGATTGTTTGGGTGAACCCTCATTCCTCTCTCCTCAACAGAGTTGTTAACCTGATGATTATGTCCGGTGACCCGGCATGTTTGCTTTTATTTAGCAACGACTTGACAGGATGTCAAGAGAATAGCAGCGTGATATGTTTGCTCCAACAGTGATGTCTAATCTGAAGATTGACTTCATAAACGCCTGAAGGCGATATCAGAAAGTTCCTGTGGATTCAGACTTCCTTGTTGATGAATCAGCGTGTGGCTGAAGACAAGGTTCCAAATTTTGTATTCAAGAGGATCCGTGTTGGTCTGAAGACCAAGTCAATTGTCCTGAGGTGATGGTTGACCGCGATCAAGTGAATAGTGTTTCTTCTGACTGAAGTCGAAGATGTTTCTCCAGATGAAGCGGAGTTTTGCCTGAAGGCAAAGTGTTTGAATCCCCGTAGAGTCATGAATGGCTCAGGATACCATTTCTTTGACTGAAGTCACAGATTTCCCAAGCTGAAGCGAAGGTGCCTAAGGGCAAGGTTATCCCCAAGGTCATGAATGACCCAGGATTCGTTTTTCGAACTGAAGGCCGAAGTATATCCCTGACTGAAGTCTCGGATACTCTATAGCAGAGGTGGAGTTGCCTGAAGGCAGATCCATGTATCCTTGAAGGCCAAGGACCATTTCTTCAGACTGAAGTCGAAGATACCTCCTGCAGAATTGCCGACGGGCAAAGTTTACATCCTTGAAGGTCGAGGATGTCTATCTTCAGAAATACTTGAAGATCTGTTCTAGCTGAAGCTGGAATCGCCGACGGGCAAGGTTTATATCCTTGGAGGCCAAGGATACCATCTTTAGGAGTACTTGGAGATATTTTCTAGCTGAAGCTGGAAGTGGCCAGGGGCCAGGGTTTCATATATCTTTAACGTTGAAGTTCTACGGTGGGCTCAGTGTGCAGTAGTATTCCGATGTTCGTTATGGTTCTGAGGGTGAACCCCAGATCAGAGTGTGCTCGGTTAAGTCTCTCATTCCCAGCGGAGTAGTTTCAAATACGCAAGTGTACTTTTTGTTCCATTTACCAGGGGTGAACCCCAGGTCAGATTATGTTTGTTCGACGGCGAGGTTGGATGTTTGTTCGACGGCGAGGTTGGATGTTTGTTCGACGGCGAGGTTGAATGTTCGTTTTCAGATTATATTTTGTCCGGCGGCGAGGTTGGATGTTTGTTCGACGGCGAGGTTGGATGTTTGTTTGACGGCGAGGTTGGATGTTTGTTCGACGGCGAGGTTGGATATTTGTTCGACGGCGAGGTTGAATGTTCGTTTTCAGATTATATTTTGTCCGGCGGCGAGGTTGGATGTTTGTTCGACGGCGAGGTTGGATGTTTGTTCGACGGCGAGGTTGGATGTTTGTTTGACGGCGAGGTTGGATGTTGGTTCGGCGGCGAGGTTGAATGTTTGTTTCGACGGCGAGGTCAGACTCTTTAATCCCCAGTAAAGATGATGTTTGTACGACGGCGATGTCGAGTGTCTCTCAGAGCGATGTTTGTTTCCGACGGCGATGTCAGATTCAGTTTTCCAGCGGCGATGTTGGGCATGTCAAGTTGATCCAGTCTCCAGCGGCGATGCGGGGTATTTTGATTATTCGACGGCGATATCAGATTTAGTTCTCCAGCGGCGATGCGGGGTATTTTGATTGTTCGACGGCGATATCATGTTTAGTCTTCCAGCGGCGATGTTGGGTGTTTGGGTGCCTGAAGATGATGTCAGAAGAAGTTAACGTGGATAACTGACGGCGACGTCAGATCGATATTTCTCCAGCTAGTTGCCGTACAGCTAGTATTGCAGTATTCAAAGGTTTGTTCCCCGCATAGTATCGTGTGCTTGTGCAGTTGGCAAATTTTCGGGTTTACCGGTATTCAACCGTCTCGCACCTTGATTGGCTGAGAGCCGTTCGCTTCTCACCCAGTCAGGTTCAAGCCGTTTGAATAGGGGCAGCTGTTGCACCCCAAAATTTGACCAACCGATTCTCCTAGCTGGCTCGTGGTTTAAATTCATGTTCGCATCAGATGCATGATGTGTGTGTACAGACAGAAGATATCAGAGTTACAGTTTGGGTTTCATTTACTAGATATGGCAGATCCAGTCCAGATCATCAGGGTTGTATTTTCGGGAAATTGTGCGCTTCTCGGGATTTTCAGCTTGCACGATGATTGGGGAATATTCTGATGCCAGGGGTTTACTGGTTGATTTGATCTGGTCGCACGCTCTTTTATGATGGTTATTGGCCTCTTTTTGCATTTTTAGGGCTTAATAGACTTTTGTGGATTTTAAATAGGCTTTAGGATTTTTTTAGGATTTAAATAGATTTTTTAGAATTTTAAATAGTTTAAATCTTTCTTTTAGAATTTTATAGAATTTTTAAAATAGATTTAATAGTTTTTAAATCATTTTTTAGAATATAATAGAGTTTAAAGTTGTTTTTAATTGTTTTTAGATAATATAGGAAAGTATAGTTTTTTCTTTTATTAATAATAGATTTTAATAGAATTTTAAATAAGTGGTAGATTTTAAATAGGATTTTAATAGCTTTTTAAATTTTAATAGGGATTTTATAGAAATTAGTAGAAGTTTTATTAATATAGGTTTAATCAGATTTTAATCATTTTTAGGTTAATTAGGATTTAATCTTTTGTTTAGGATTTAATTGAAGTTGTTAGGATAGTTAATTGTAATTAGGATTAATTAGGATTTAATACTCTGTTTAGATTTTAATTAGGGTTAATTGAATTTTCATTTAGTTAATTGTTTTTAGGGTTAAGTAGGTTTAATGTCTGATTAGTGTTTAATTGAGTATTAGTTGTTAATTCAGTTTTTTTAAGTTTTTTTGGATCAATTTTCGTATGGGCCAGTATAGTTTTTTTGGAGGCCCAAGTGATATCCCAATCAGTGTTTGATCCATTTTTGTCCAGAATTTGGCATGCGCCACATGGCCAGTATATAAGTGGCCACGCGTGTACCCAAGGAGGCCCCACCTCACATCTCAGAAAGCTCCACACGCTGACACCTCACCATTCACTACTCCCTCTCTCTCCACACGTGCCCCCCCCACTAACTCCATCTCGTGACACTTGTCACGCCATCCTTCTCACCGGAGCCCCAATCGCCGGCCATGCAGCCGCCGGCCCAGACGTTTCCCTCCGTCGTAACAGTCGCCGGAGACTGGTAAGGTCACCGGAAACTGCAAATCTGCAGAAAATACCCAGAATCATCCTATCTTCTCCGATCTCCTCCTTCTTCCTCCCTCCAACTTCATCCATAGTTCACCAGAAAACCCAAACACTGCCGGAAACTTCAAGAACAATTTCAAGCATTCATCGTCTCGCCCAGATTTCCCAGAACGTTCGCACCTCCTTCGTTCTTCAAGAAATCTTTTCCAGAAAATCCATCCACCTTCCTCGTTCTTCAATCGCAATTGCCCAGAACGCATCCACCTTCATCGTTCTTCAATCACAAGTGTCCAGAACACGTCCACCTTCATCAACATTCAAGGGATTTTCCAGATTCTTCATCAAAATTCTCCAGAAACCCTTCAAGTCTTCATCAATTGTTCACTTTTTTCCAGAAGCTCTTCAACCGTGCTTCAAGAACGTTCATCCCTCAGAAGATTCCCAGAATTTCAACACGCGCTTCTAAGATCTTCGTCCTTCTTAGTTTTTCCCAGAAAGATTATCGCTCTTCAAGCGCATCTTCGAAGAACTCCAGAAACGTCCTCGTCTCCAGGTTCGTTTCTTCTCACCTCCTTTGCTGTTGTTTTTCATTGATCTTAGGGTTTATCGTTTTAGGGTTTGAGTTTCGTGGGTGATGTTGTTAAGATGAGGGCGAAAGTATTCTGAGTAGGGTTGTTTGTTTCTGAGATTTGGTTGATGATTCGTGAGAGGTGGGAGAGAGGTTGCAGAAGGGATGAGAGAACGGCGCATTAGGGTTTGTCGTTGGGTGAACAGTAGTCAGTGAATTAGGGAAGGAGAATGGTTTTGTGGTTTGGTCGTTGGATTAGGTCTGGGCTGGGTTAGGCCCAAACTCGTAATTGCTGATGCATACCCGCCAATTGCTCGTTCACCCCCCCCCCCTTGTGAGAGCTGAGTGATAATTCTGGATTGGGCTTAAGCCCTCTGCTATCCACACACCCCGCCAGCGGCCCAAACTGGAAATAACTAAAATCAGTTGCTAACTGCACCGTTGGTCCTTCAATTTTCTTTCTAATTTTTCATTCAATTTCTGATAGCGTAATGGGCCCAGACGCGTGCTATTCCCACCCCACCATGTCTGGCCCATCTGAGTATGAACTAGGGCGCTTTGCTGTTTTCACCCCCCATCCCCTTTAACCAATTTCTTTTACTTTTTAATTCCATTTATATTTCTTGCATTTTAATAAATTCATAAAAAATAGAAAAATTGATATTTTTTAATTCTTGTTTTTTCTATAGGTTAATAAACTTGTCTAGAAAATTAATAAAAATAAAAATTCCATTTTTATTTTTAGTTTAGTATTTTTAGTATATTTTCCATTTAAATAGCTTTTAAATAGGTTTAGTTTGGTATCCAATTTTGTAGAATTTATTCTAGGACCTTCCCTTAGTCTTTTTAATTCATTCTTGTTGGTGTGATTAGATATTGAATCATAGTTCCCCATAGGATTTAATTCTTGATTTTTAGATTAAAATTTGATTAGTTTAATTAGGTTAGCATTAGGGTATCCTAATTAGGGTTTAGGTTATGCATAGGTAAGGAAATTCATTTTCTTTAGATAGTTTTGTCTTGATTTTTGGGTAGAGGCATATGTGGATGTTATGGATAGAGGTTATAGACCCTTGTGAATAATTGATAGATTTTTCCCCCTTGTTTTAGTATTTTTAGGTATTTTCTGAAGTTGACTGATGGTTTTGTCTGTTCTGTGGTTATCTGTTCATCTCTGGGGTTTATTTTGGGGAATTTGTTGTGGGGCTTAGTTTGTTTTGAAGACCTTGTTGGAGAGCATGAGGAAGAGAAGATTGTAGATCAAGACTCAGAGACCCAGAGCTTGGAGATTGTTCCCTGTCTGTGAGGTTTGAGATCCTGAAGTTTGAAGGAAGTTCATGGTACTTTCCTGAGGAAGGCACTATGAATGACTTTCATTCTTTCTTCTCACCTCTTTCTCAAGTATCTAATGATGTTGGAGCCAACTTGTGAGTTTAATATGTCCTGAGGAGGAATGTAAATTGATCACATGTTGTGGAGCCACATGGGATACAATTCCTAAGTGGAAGCTTCCTAGTACTTTCCTGAGGAAGGTCCTATGGGTCTATTCACTTAGTTCCATTAGTTTATCTAGGATTTCTCAAGTATCCAATGATGTAGGAGCCAACTTGTGAGTTTAATTTCTCCTGAGGAGGAATGTAAACTGATCACAGTTGTTGAGCCACATGGGATACAATTCCTAAGTAGAAGCCTCCTAGTACTTTCCTGAGGAAGGTCCTATGAGTCTGTTCACTTAGTTCCACTAGTTCGGATAGGATTTCCTAAATATCCAGTGACGTTGGAGCCTGCTTGTGAGTTTAGTTTCTCCTGGGGAGGAATGTAAACTGATCACAGTGGTTGAGCCACATAGGATATGATTCCTGAGTATACACCTCCTAGTGCTTTCCTGAGGAAGACACTATGAGTCTGCTTACTTAGCTCCCTTTCTTTGGTAAGCTTGTTCTGAAGCTTGAAGACTGGGATTGATTTCTTTTGGTTAGGTTTTGCTTTAGGGCTTTGCTTAGATTTGATCAAGGTTCTGTGTTAGGGTTAGGATTAGAGAGTAGATGATTCTTTCTCAAGCATGTGTTTTGTTGGCCTGATGGCACTTCATTTCTTTTATCTGATATTGCTTGATAGCATGTTGTTTATTTTTCAGTATGATTACTGTTATTTCATGACTGTCTTGAGGTCGAGATGAGCTTGTGGAGGCTGAAGCCCCACACATATTTCCTCCCTCACTTGCATTGCATGCATTTTACCTGTTAAAGCTGATGCTTTGTCTGTTTTGGTGTATCATTGATATGATCCCTTAGGACTCTCATTTCCTCTGATGAGGATTTGACGATAGACTTTTAGGTTGAAACCTATGCATGACAACATCTAGGAGTCCCCTGTTCAAACCTCAACCATAGGATGAATCCATGGCATGATAACAGTAGGACTTGATAGTCTCCCTCCTAGTTGGGCCTGTTCTCTTCTCATCTCGAAGCAGTTTAAGATACAGTAATCATGAATGATTTCTTTCGTATGTTACGAGCCTTAATCTATCTGAGATTGGATGTGTAGTATGGTACCCTTTGGGTGACAGGCGACGCGTTCACTCTCAGGTCATAGTCTCTAGTGCGGTTGAGATCGCAAATACAATAAAAAACACTTCTTTCAGGAAATAACCCGTAGTTTCCCGAACTACGTTTGCTCTGATCTTCCATACAGTGTGGAAGTACGTAGGCATAGGATGCGACGTCCTAGCGAGCAACCTTCAACCCTTCACCCGTAGTTAGCCGAACTACGTTGACTCTGATTTCTCATTCTCTGATGAGAATACGTAGGCATAAAGTGCGACGCTTTGCCGAGTCATTTTTCTTTTCTTTTTCAGCCAGCCTTGATAGGTAGATAGATTATAACCAACCCGTCCAAGTAAACAAACAAGCGTGGATCCCGTCGAGTACGACGGACGTGAGGGGTGCTGTCGCTACTCGAAAAATGCATCGTGCAACGACGGGGAGGCGAAAAAGATAGGACAGAAGAGTCGCCACCGAACTTTATTTATCCCACGAGGGGAAAGGAAAACATCGAGAAAACCTTAAGAAAATAAAGGATAAGATGGTCTCGCAACCATGAACGGGTTCGGAAGCCGGTTATGCGAGGGGAAGGTGTTAGCACCCCTCGCATCCATCGTACTCGATGGGAACCTTTTGTTTGTCGATGCGTGAAATTATCTGCTTAAATATTATGCTATAAAAGTGCTCCACAGGGTAAAGAAAGAGGGTTTGAAACAGGAGAATGAGAGGTAAGAGAGAGAAAGAACGGACTCGGTAGGACTTCGCGGTCCTAGGCCTACGTATTCTCAAAAGGTATGAGAAAGTCAGAGTCGACGTAGTTCGGGGAACTACAGATATGGGGGGATGTGCTCGGCAAGGATTGTGGCCCTTGTGCCTACGTATCTTTACTTGAAAAAGTGAAGAATCAGAGCAGCCGTAGTTCGGCCTACGGTGTGTTGATGTTTTTTATGGATGATGCTATCGTGCGCATTCTAGCAGTTAGGTGTTTTGCTGCTCGCTCGTTGGAGACTTAGGCGTTACCTGTTTGCGGTAGAACGGACGTAACATATCCTTTTGAAAGATTGATTAGTTTTCGCCACGCGGGGCAAGAAGTCACGTTTGATTGATTGGATTGTTTTTTAAGGGGCGAGACAGGTCCTCGGATAGTAACCCCTACGGGTAGTACCCAATTCTTTGTCTCAAAGTTTTTGTTATAAAAAAAAATGTCGCGAACGAGGCGTCTTCGTATTGAAAGACGAGCGTCGAAACCACCCTCACTACAGTGGGCATCCCTATGCTCGGAGAAGAAGAGGTCTACACCCAATCCTCTCTCTTTAATTCAATGCAAAGAGAACTTCGTTCTCTTATTAAAGATGTTTTTGGTTTTGAATGGTAAGTGCTTTGCGACAGAGAACCCTACGGTAAACGTCAGCACTCGGGATAGGAGAAGGCCTACGCCTAACCACTCCACGACCATTCAAGTTTTAATGTGAAAACGACTTGAAAATGCACTCGATGCGAGACCGAGGTTTTAGGTGTGAAAATTGTGGAAGGAAGTTGTGAGAGGGAGAGGTGGCGGATAGAGGCGCGTCTTCGTATTGAAAGACGAGTGTCGAGACCACCCTCACTACAGTGGGTATCCCAACACTCGAAGAAGAAGAGGTCTACACCCAATCCTCTTTTTTTAATTCAATACAGAGAAATGATTTGGAAATTGAGATTTGAAAATGGACTCGGTACGAAACCGAGGTTTTGAAAATGTACTCGGCGCGGAGCCGAGGTTTTAGAAGAGAAAATGGAGGGAAAGCGTCTTTGTATTGAAAGACGAGTGTCGAGACCACCCTCACTACAGTGGGTATCCCAACACTCGGAGAGGAAGAAAGTCTACACTTAATCCCCTCTTTTAATTCGATACAGAGAGAAATCAAATTATTAAGGTTTGAAAAAGGACTCGGTACGAGACCGAGGTTTTTTAGGAAGGAAGGTTTGAACAGTCACTTGGTGCGGGACCGAGGTCTTAGGAGGAAAAGGGGTAGAAAAGTCTTCGTATTGAAAGACGAGTGTCTAAACCACCCACACCACAGTAAGCATCTCGACACTCGGAGAGGAAGAAAGTCTACACTTAATCCCCTCGTTTAATTCAATACAAAGAATATGATTTAAAAGATAGTTTAAAAGGGACTTGATACAAAGTCGAGGTTTTTTAGGATAGGAGGGACTGAAAACGTCTTCGTATTGAAAGACGAGTGTCGAAACCACCCTCACTACAGTGGGCATCCCAACACTCAAAGAAGAAGGGGTCTACACCCAATCTTCTCTCTTTAATCCAATACCAAGAATTTGTTTGAAAATGTTTTCGGAGATACACTCGATACGGGACCGAAGTTTTAGGAGGAAAAAGCGTTGAAAGAGAAGTGGTCTCAGATCCAACGTTTACAAGGAAATAAATTTTTTTTAAAACCACAATATATTTTACAAAGTTCTAACAAAAAAAAAAGAGAAATGACATTCTAAATATATATAAGAAAACTCTTAAAATAAATAAGATAAGGTTCTTAAAACTTTAAAGAAAAAATAAATAGAAAATTAGATATGTAAAGTAATCTAAAAAATATATAAGAAAACCTAAAGTAATATGTATATAGTATTTACAAAATAAATATTAAAATATTTACAAATAGATACTAGAATATTTACAATATATTAGAAAAAAGAAAATTTATATATCTATAACTTAAATTTACCAAAATAAAATTACAAAACTCTAAACATTTCATTTGAGATTCAATAAAATAATAGAAACAGAAAACAAAGGACATTAGATTGTGATGACCAAACAGAAAGATACAAACACGTACGCACTGGAGATATACGTACACAACCGTGGCACTTGTAAGCAACACACTCAGATTCGAATACCACAACATCAAAACGAAAACACTCAGATTCGAATACCACAACATCAAAACGAAAACGCTCAGATTCGAATACCACAACATCAAAACGAAAACGCTCAGATTCGAATACCACAACATCAAAACGAAAACGCTCGGATTCGAATACCACAACATCAAAACGAAAACGCTCAAATTCGAATACCACAACATCAAAACGAAAACGTGAGCATGAAAACGCAATGAACAAAAGTCGAACTACCTCAAATTCGAAACTCCTTCTGCTTGGTTTCGACTTCTCACTCTTCTCCTTCACTTCCGTTTCTGTTCTTCTTTTGGCGGTGCGGCGGTGGATGGTTGATTATCGGAACGATGGCAGCTTGATTTCTGATGGTCTACAATCCCGCTCACCACGTGTTCGATGAAAGTACTGCTGTGGTTTGGATGCTGGTTGCAAAGTTTACAGTGAGTTTATGAGGAAGATGGATTGTTGAGTTGGGTTGAAGTTGAGGTGGTAGTATGAGCTGTTCGAAAACGGTGTTCAAAGGTGAGGGAAATGAAACGAAGGTTAAGGTTGCTGCAAGAATGGGTGGATGATGAGGATGAAATTGGTGAAGAGTTTGGGGTGGCTGCTGCAATGGTTAGGTTTTTTCCTTTTTTCTCTACCAGCCTCCTTTCTGAATGAATGGTAACCAAATATATATGATGGGAGATTAGGGTTTTTTATGTTTGAATCATGATAGTGTATCACTTCTGCTAGCACTTTCTGATGCCCAGACCATGCCTTTCCATTTTAGTGAATCTGGCTCTGCTGTCCTATTTTCTTGTCTCTGAATTTCGTCTGTTTGTGCTGACTGTATCTTCTGTTATTTACTCATGATTTTCACTGTGGTAACACAACAATTTTACTGATACATTTAATTTTTTTGCAGGTTTAGTCTAATAACCGATCTTTTGAGAAACCCTCAGAGTAGAAGAATAACCTTGTAGTGCTTTTGTCTCTCCAACATGTGCTAACACTACTCTAATTTGAACAATTGTCTGTTCCACAATGTTGCCCGCTTGAGAAAGAGCTTCTTGGTTTCATACTCACCTTTCTCACCTGTTCTTTGACTCGTTTACTGAAAAGTCAAAATCAAACTCACTTCAAAACTTGGCTTCAAAACCATTTGACCCCTTTCCTGCCACATCAGATTTGCAAAGCTTCTCTCAGGAACAGAAGCCTTCTGTGTATACTTACGCCTTCTAGGTGCCAAAATTGGCAAGCATTGTTCCATTAGAGCCATCAATCCAGTTTCAAATCCTGAGCTAATGTCAATTGGTGTTGGTGTTCACCTCGGTGACTTTTGTCGCATAATCACTGGTTTCAATTATTCCGATGGATATGCTTGTGGAAAAATAGAGGTTCAAGATAATTCAGTTGTAGGTAGTCAAAGCTTAATTCTCCCTGGTTCTCTTGTTGAAAAGAATGTCATTCTAGGTGCACTTTCAGTTGCTCCAATGAACTCTATACTCCATGAAGGTAGTGTTTACATTGGATCTCAAACCCGAGTCACTACGAGGAACTCAGGAAGTGCTAATTTTGATGAAAGAATTGAGGAGATGGACATGGACTACAAGAAAATAGTAGCAAATTTGGCTGCAAATTTAGCTGCAACAACTATGAATGCTAAAGCAAGATATTTTCATCGCATCGGCGTTGGTGGAAGAGGGCAATTGAAAATATACAACAAACTTGATGGTGTTCCAATGCACAAGATTTTTCACCCTGGGAAAAGCTACCCTATCTTAGTAAGACATAGTAATAGCTTGAGTGCTGATGATGATGCAAGAATCGATGCACGTGGTGCTGTGTTGAGGATACTTTCTGATGATGAACCTGCTACAGGGCCTTCTGATTCTCCTCCTCCTACTCTCATCGACTTAACACTGAAAACAGGAAACGCATTTTACGCTCGAACACTTTCAGACTTTGCCAGCTGGCTTGTGTGTGGACTTGCTGCAAGGGAAGAACTGGTAAAGGGTGCTCCACATGTTCGTGAAGCCGTGTGGAGTTCCCTTAGACATGCCGATTCATATGCCGAATTGCATTACTACCCAAACTATTGCAGGCTCATGCGGTTTGAAGACGGATAACAAATGTATGTGAAATTCAAGTTAAGGCCATATGACACAAGCATCAATGAAGACAGAGGCAAAGTTATCCCAATCAGGGATTCTTCCACCCGAGACAGGAGCAATTCCTAGAGACGAAAATGATTCACGTCCTTTGCTTTTCCTTGCTAACGATTTTCAAAATCGTGTTAGTTCCTCCAATGGAGTTTCTTATGTTTTTCCAAATTCAACTAAGACCAGTTCTAGACGACGAACAAGCCCGCGAGATTGCATTGGATTGTTCTAAACCATGGGATGAAAATCAATTCCCTTTCATTGATGTTGGAGAGATAAATATCAATGAGAATCTCTCAATTGAAGAATCACAGAAGCTCGAGTTCAATCCATATCTTAAAAGCAATGAATTGGATGTAATTTCAGCCACTTCCAACACACAAAGTGCTTCAATTGATCACGGCCGTTCATTAATCTACGAGATCTGTCAGCATGTCCGTAACAGACAACCACTCCCAGAAGCTTGGGGAAGCCTCGTACAACAATCCAATGTTAAGGTTGATTTGTCCTGCTGTCCAATGGCATCACCACCACCACCATTGCATGGTAATTGGTCTATCCATTTTCCTTCCTCTGAACATGGTTCTTTATTTTAAGGATACCAAGAAACTCCCACTTCATTGGCTATTTCCATTCTTCTGGATCCTCTCAGGCTTCACAGGTAGATAGCAATGGAGCAATGTTGAATCCCTGCTGTTGGAATCATTATTGCATAAAACCGGAAACACGTGCAAACTCGTGGTGAAATCAGTGTCGTGAACTTGTTTTGAAGATTGTTACTTGGTGCTGAGTTATGAGTTTTCGATGAGAACATATGCATGATGTACTGATTGCTACTAAATCACTGATGTTGAACGAGGGCGATGAACCAGTTGCCACGGCTTGAATCAAGCGAGCTGAGAAAACTTACTTGACTGCTCCTAGGTCCTTGCATGTGGCAGTTATGTCGGGATCAACCGTTTCCATTACTGCATTGCTAGCTGTCTTGGACAAAATTAGATGATGGAGATTGGATTCGTTGTCAACGGCTTTTCTTCCGGTTAGCAATTCAAGTAAAACAATGCCATAGCTGTAGACATCGGATTTCTCAGTGAGTCGGGAAGTTCGGGCATACTCAGGGTCTATGTAGCCAATGGTGCCCATTATGTAAGTAGAAGTATGAGACTTAGTAGGGCAGAGACTTTTGGCAATGCCAAAATCAGTTAGATGAGGCTCAAAATCTGCATCTAGTAAAATATTTGACGATTTCACGTCCCTATGTATGATGCGAGGACTGCAATCATGGTGTAAATATGCAAGTCCTTGTGCTGCTCCTAGCGCTATTTTTAGACGCAAATGCCAATCAAGTTTTTTCTTCTTACTTTGTCCATGAAGAAGATCCCATAGACTGCCATTTTCCATGTAGTCATAAAAGAGAAGGTGGCCATAAGGAGACAGAGAGTAGCCTTGAAGACTAACCAGATTCCGGTGCTTAATGCTTCCGACAGTTCCAAGTTCAGTTTCAAATTCTTTTAAGTATTGTGGATAGTGAGAATAGAGCCTCTTGATGGCAACTGGCTTGCAATTTTTAAGAACGCATTTATAAACCGTATTTGACGCACCACTTCCAATTATATACTTCTCACTCAAGTTTTCAGTCATTCTCATGATATCATCATAGACATGAAGTGCCATGTTCATATGAAGAATCACTAGCTTTGGAGGTGAGAAAGTAACTGGTTTTTCGAGTGATCCATCAGGATATGGAGCTGGATGGTGTGGTCGGCAAGCAGCCAGAAGTATCATCAGAAGAATGACAAGGGCACCGAGTGTAATTCCTAGAATAGCCGCCTTAGATAACGTAACTCGATCTGAAGGGTGAGAACCTTGACATGGATAATTCAGCCAATTGCCACAAAGACCAGAATTTCCAATGAAACTGTCCGGTGAAAATCTGGTAAAGTTGTTGTTTGTGGGAATAAGACCAACTAGGTTGTTATAGGACACATTAAGCAGAGAAAGACTAAGACAATTTACAAGCGACGCCACGTCCCCGGTTAAGTCATTGTATTCAAGCCTCAATGATCCTATATTCTGAAGCTGACTAAGTTCTACAGGAATAAAATCGGAGAGTTGGTTATGGGAAAGATCAATATCCATTACACTTTTGAGATTACCAAACTCTGCTGGTATAGGTCCTGTTAAACCATTTCTGCTCAGGTTCAGCTTCAGAAGATGTTCCAAGTCACCGAGGGAAGGAGGAATTGGTTCGATTAATTCATTGTTGGAAATATCCAATGTATCCAAATTACCGATCCGTGACAGTTCAATTGGAATGGAGCCTTGAAGGTTGTTCGACGAAAGATTCAAAGAGGTCATACTCTCCAAGCTCTGGAAAGTAGAGGGTATTGTTCCATTCAGCTTATTCCCGTGCACATTTAGGCTGTTAAGGTTTTTACACGAGCTAATGTTACCGGGAATTGGCCCCTCAAGGTTGTTGTTAGCAACATTTAAGTCAAAAAGATCAGTAAGCTTTCCAAGCTCCGGCGGGATATGTCCACTTAGATTATTTTGTGCCAGGTCCAGATTCTTCAAATTAGGAATCTGAGACAATGTTGAAGGAATTGGTCCAATCAATTGATTATTCTTCAAAATCAGATTCTCTAATTGTTTCAGCTTTGAAATCGAATATGGTATATCACCCCGAATTTCGTTAAATGACAAGTCCAAGTCTTGCAACAAAGAACAGTCACCAATCTCATCTGGTATCTGACCTGATAACCGGTTTTCTTTTAAATCAATAGAGACCAAACTCTTAAGGTTCCCGATCGAAGGCGAGATTTCACCATCAAGATTCAGCCCAGAAAGATTAAGTGCAACAACATTGAAGGTGACATTATCACATGAAATTCCTCTCCAAGCACAATAATCTGATGTTGATGAGTCAGTCCAATCATATAGAACATTATCCATATCCCTGAATGACTTCTTTATATCCAACAATGTTGACCCGTCATCTCTTTCTTTCTCTCTCTCTTTCTTTTTACATTTTTCGTTCATTTTGTGACAAGATGGGCTTTCATTTGTATGCACGTCACGCAGGTACGGATGCGGCACCCTATGTCTCAGGGAGACATTGATGCAGAAGCTGAAGTTTCAAAACCAGTGTATGCAATCATGTGGTGGGTTCTGCTGAGGAAAGCGAAATAATCGGGGGGTTATCAATCTTTTCACCAAACATAGACCAGAGTCAAATTTGATTCATTCTTGACGTGCATCGCACAATTCTGAATTGAAAACGTCGAGGCAGTGGAAGACCTTGGTCTAGAATGAAGGATGGTGGTGCGGAATGGTTTTCGACCGTCGTCGTTGTTCTTGCAGCAGGGGTGAGAGTTTGCGGGTATTAGCTGCAGGTTGTATTCCTTGTGCCCTGTTACTCTTTGCACTCCTTATGCTTGAATAAAACCTTAATCTCCACACGTTTTGTTGTTTTAAAATGAAATTTTAATCCAACTATGGCGGACACCAGTCATTAAATCCTGTACAAGAATACTTTGAGCTGATATATGCTTTTTGCAGATCAATCAATTCATGTTTCACCTCCACAGCTTGCTTCAGATATCCTCAAGAAAGCCAAGTACTTTGAGTGCATATTGCCACATAAGTTCTCCACGGTACCCTTCAAATCTAAATAGTTCACAGCAAATCTTTCTAATTCCCTTTTCGGTTTGAGACTGGTAGAGAGAGTCGACCTTGCATTAGGGAATGGTGCTCTCAATGGAAGGGAAGTCATCTTCTTTCTCGCTACTTTCCATCGTTCTCGCTGTTGAGTTCATAGAAGCAGTGTGTAGTTGTTGAAAGCTCGGCGAGGAAGTGAAATAGAACGCAAACAAAATGCAAAACGGGCGAGATTTTGTTTATTTGATTGTGAACATATGGGCTTGTAATTGTAGGATTTTTTGCAATGGACTTTGAAATGTGTTATGGGCTTCTTATGTGAATAATGAACTTGAGAAAAATTTTCAACAATCCTTTTCATCATTTGTGAACTCTTTCAAACTTGCAACGCATAAAAAAACCTTGAATCAACCCTACATGGTTGATCCATTTCCTAAACACCGAAGCCATGATTCCAACTTGAATTAATCTTGCACTTACGAAAACCTGACTTTCCTTGGATTACCCCAAAAGCACGAGAACCACTTAATCGAGACTTGAACATGCATAAGACCCCAACTAAACATGATATGGTCTTTGATGATTTCCAATCACTTCACTCTTACCTTTGCGTCTGAAACAACTCAAGATATTGACAACTTACAGGTGGATCAACCTTGACTTGTTTGGGCACAAATTAAATCTGAAATCCTCCTTACTGCACACGCATCTAAGATGGACCTCCAATAAGCATTTTGATTACATTTACTTCCTCTTGTAATCCTCTCAGTCCATACAAATAAAGCAGAAGCGACACCTATTTCTGGAATGATGATTAGTGGACAGATGTACAAAATGAAGGTTAATACAGGTAGGACAAATTTGGGGTATGACAGATGCCCCTATCTAATTGGCTTTGACCCGGTAAGATGAACTGCTACCGAGTTCATTCTTTCAAGGTGCGAGTCAATTAGATATAAAGAAATCCCTGAATTTGTCCGAAAAGGAAGAAATTGTTTGAGAATGAAATATTGGATATCTCGCAAAGGTCGTTACCAACACAATGGTGATAACATTCACACTCACTGCCCTAACACCAAAAGGATGTAAGGGATCCAATATCAAAAAGGATAATAAAGAACAGACGCTAGTCATGACACCAAAAGGATGTCAGACCCATCACCAAAAGGATGATGGAGCGGAATAAGATCAAATTTAATCGCCACAAGGATGTAGATGGATAAGCTTCTCTGAAGAGATTGCCACTTATCACTGAAGATGGATAAGCTTCTCTGAAGAGATAGCCACTTATCGCTGAAGATGGATAGGCTTCTCTGAAGAGATTTCCACTTATCGCTGAAGATGGATAAGCTTCTCTGAAGAGATTGCCACTTATCGCTGAAGATGGATAAGCTTCTCTGAAGAGATTGCCACTTATCACTGAAAATGGATAAGCTTCTCTGAAGAGATAGCCACTTATCGCTGAAGATGGATAAGCTTCTCTGAAGAGATAGCCACTTATCGCTGAAGATGGATAAGCTTCTCTGAAGAGATTGCCACTTATCACTGAAAATGGATAAGCTTCTCTGAAGAGATTGCCACTTATCGCTGAAGATGGATAAGCTTCTCTGAAGAGATTGCCACTTATCACTGAAAATGGATAAGCTTCTCTGAAGAGATAGCCACTTATCGCTGAAGATGGATAAGCTTCTCTGAAGAGATTGCCACTTATCACTGAAAATGGATAAGCTTCTCTGAAGAGATAGCCACTTATCGCTGAAGATGGATAAGCTTCTCTGAAGAGATTGCCACTTATCACTGAAAATGGATAAGCTTCTCTGAAGAGATTGCCACTTATCGCTGAAGATGGATAAGCTTCTCTGAAGAGATTGCCACTTATCGCTGAAGATGGATAAGCTTCTCTGAAGAGATTGCCACTTATCACTGAAGATGGATAAGCTTCTCTGAAGAGATTGCCACTTATCGCTGAAGATGGATAAGCTTCTTGTCGCTACTGCGAAAATCGGCGCCGGCTGAACAGAAGAGTCGCCACCGTGCGTTATTTATCCCACGGGAGGGAAAGGAAACGCTCAGAGTAAACCTCGCACAATACGGGAAAGGTATGGTCATCGCAACCAAAACCTGGGTTCGGGAGTCGGTTACGCAAGGGGAAGGTATTAGCACCCCTCACGTCCGTCGTACTCGACGGGATCCACGCTTGTTTTCGGGTATGGATTGTTATTCTATCTAAACTATAGGTCAAGGGTGAAAAAGAAAATAAAATGAAAATAAAAATGACTCGGCAAAGTATCGCACTTTATGCCTACGTATTCTCGTCTGGAACGAGAAATCAGAGTCAACGTAGTTCGCCTACCTACGGGAAAGGAGGGGAAGGTTGCTCGCTAGGATATCGCATCCTATGCCTACGTACTTTCATACAGCATGAAAGATCAGAGCAAACGTAGTTCGGGCCACGTACGACACAAGTCTGTCTTGATTATTTTTTATTCCTTCTGAAAAAGGTTTTTCTGATTAACAGTCCAAGAGGACAAAGATGACGTCTTGATGAGTTCACGTTCTTTTACGGAAGAAGTGTCTTTTATTGTGTTTGAAATCTTTATGTGTTTTTCTGTTTGTTTTGAGAAAGAAAGAGACAGAACTCTAACCTACGGTTGCGAAGGGAAACAAGCTATCCTAATGTTATCATGCATGGGTTAAGACCTAGTGTCTATCATGCTCCTCTCTTGCACAGAGAGAAACAGAGATCCTAAGGGATAGGCAGAAACAGAAACAATATCAGAGATAATAAAGCAGTAAAACAGTAAAATGCATGGATGCAGCAGCACAAGCGAGGCAAGGGAGTCCCACTCAACCTCGAACCTAGAAAACAATAGGCGAAAGTGAACAGGCTTCACTTTCAACCCAACAGGGTAAACAGCAAACAATACAGTTCAGAAAACCAATCAATACATCAACAAATGAAATACAGCAATAAAACAAACAGCTTCAGCAGCTCTGAATCAACATCTGGCTTCAAGCAATCTCCAATCATTCACAAGCTTCAACAAGCATCAATCTCCATCTTCATGGCCTTCAGGCAAGGGCTTTGATCATCAGTCTTCCATCTGCAATGGCTTTTCTTCAAGCTCAAACCTCCAGGATGAGGGATCAGTCACAAGAGTGAATTGGGTGTTAAGCAATCAGCTGACCACCAAAGGTGGTGAACAGACTGCTTCTAACACAAGAGACATTTTCTCTCAAGAGTTCTATCTCATAGACACTATCACCAAGCCTTCCAAAGGAAGGGGGTGAGTGTCTTAGAGAGACTCTGAATCACAGAGAAGAATGGATGCAGACAAGGCAATCCATGTTTGAGAAACAATCATTCTAATCTAGAGCTCTGCCTAGCTCCTAAATCCTAGTCTCCTCAGCAACTGATAGCAGGAAACTCCTCCTCAACTCTGGCAGTTGATCTTCAGTCTTTGAATCTCCAATGGCTTCATCTCCACAAATCTTCAGCTTCCCCAGGGCCCCAGACAAACCCAATACCCAAACAAACAATCAATAAACCCCAGAGGGCACACCACACCAAACAGCAGATATACAAACAGTAATAATATCAGTAGGGGAATCCTAATTGTTCTCTAAGGGATCTAATAGCTACCCATAGCCCCTATAGTCCCATAACTAATCTATTCAAACCCTAAGTCCTAAGGGAGAAAATTGAACTTCCTAAGTTGTCACCTAAAACCCTAGTTTTGATCATGATATTCAAGCATTTATTAATCTCCTAAAATTAGCCTCTAAAAATGGGAACTAAAATATTCCTACAAGCTTAATATCTCATCTAAACAATATGAAAAGAATGACCAAAAAATATCAAAGCATGTGAGAAAACAAAAATCATAAAAATAATGCATGAAATGTAACTATTTAATATGACATTTATTTAGAAAATATGGAAAAAATATGAAATAAAACTAAAAATGAAATTTTATTCTCCTATAATATTCTAGACATTTTAATGAAAACATGGTAAAAAGAAGGGATTAAAAAACATTTTTTATGAATTTATTATGATTTTATGAAATTGGCAAAAATAAAATGAAATTAAGAAAATTAAAATGAATGAAATGAATAAGGGGGGGTGCATTCAGTAGGCGCGCTCAGTTCAATTCTGGATGGGCCAGGAAATAGGGGGGTGTGGACATCAAATTCACTTAAGCCCAATACAGCCAACTAAATGACACGCTGCGTTTCAGGCCGTCTCAGATTTCTTCACATTTTGAAATTAAACCAGGGCCACACGATTACCACTTTGGTCAATGGTCTTATGCTGATCCTAGGGTGGAAACATCATCACCTACCTTTGAATTCTGAGAATTGGAGGGAAGCCATGAGAGAACAGAGCTATGAACACACACTTCCATCAATTCGTATCTCCTCAAAACCTTATAAAATCTTGAAATTAAAGACCCTAATATGCTCCAAATTCACCACTGAATCTCACCATGGCCCTAGAATCAATTGAAACATTCTCTAACCCTAAACACGAATCAAAATCAGAAATCTACTCAAGAACCAACTCTCACAATTCTCAAAATTAATTGGTTCATTCTCTTCCTCATGTTTACCTGAGCATTTCTTGCTATCAAGCTAGGATTATCTCTCAAGATTCAGTGAGTTCTTGCTCCACAAAGAAATGGTGTCACTAACTAAATCATCACTAAATCATCTCTAACTCTCCAGAATTCATCTACTAATGATCTCTAACCATTCTACACTAATAATTCTAATCAATTTTGCTTAATTAAAGGTGAAGGAAGAAAATTGCAAACCTGTAAAAATTGAGTGAACAGATGGATCAAATCTTCGATTCAATGCATCAATCTTTCCAGAATCATTCACCAAGCCATGTTCTTGCTTCTGTATGCAATAATTTTGATTGAGATGCTCTGAATCTTTGAAACCGATTTGCACTTGCAGGTGTGAAAATTGAAACTCAAGAACACGATTCCCGCATGAATTCCTTCTGATCTTGATTGGTACACACTCAGAAACTCATATGGGATTGATCTGAATCAAAAAACTGGATTGAATGTGAAGGAAATGATGAAACCGAATGTGACTTGTAATGGAGAATTTTTGATCTCACTCTCTCTTTTCTGCATCAATTCTCACCAAAAACCTCTCTCTGATCCACTCTACTCAATATATAGAAGAAGTTTGGGCCTTCTAGAACTTGCTGGAAGCTTCTAATGAGAAGTTGGAAATCTCATGTCATGAGATCTCATTTCATGCCATACACATACCACTTTGTGATTCCCTTTGTGCAGCAGCTGGATCTGATTTGAAAATCTCCCCACATGAGATTTTAGATGTGCTAGAATGCTTTAGAAGCCTTGCCCTTGATCCCACATATGTTTGGCACATGTAACTTCAATTACAAGAAATCTATGATAACTCCATGAATCTGACCTCAACTCAAAATTCTAATAATGCCAATGATTTTAGAATCCCATTTCCACTCAAAATGACCTATAATTTCCCCTCATTTGGTCATGTAACATAAAATTCCCAAAAATGGACTTTTAATGTATTAATTTTCTTCTTTATTTAGGCCTTTTTCACAACTTTGAGCTACAAGCATTTCCAAAATCTCATGACCTCTTTTTGGACTCAAAACATCATTTTGAGCAATTTTGATGTTGGACACTTTTCCATTTGAGGCCTCCTTGTATGAGTTTTGGGTATAGGTTAAAATGACCTGTAATTCACAAATGCCCAAAATACCCTTTGCTTGTCAAGACCATAAGTTGAGTTCTACACATCATATGAAGGCATGCCATACCATTCTAGAAAGCTAAGACAATGAGGAACAATTCTTATGTTGACCAAGAATTCATTTGAAATCTCCTTGAGGGGTAAAACTAGCTTGGAAGTCAAGTCACTTTCACAGACAAAAATTCAGACACCTCAGATGACCTGTAACTTGCAAGGACCATAACTTGAGTTCTATAAATCTCCTTGAGGTCTTCCACCACTCAAATTAAAGGTCTTGAGATCCTCTACAAGTTTCATGTTGGCCAAGGAGCCATTTGAAGCTAGCATTTTGACTTATCTTGCTTGGAAATTTGACCTAAACTAGGGGATTTTACAGAGAAACCCTAATTTAGTAACTCCTCTTCTCCTTGATTTTTCTTGAATTCTCCTTGTCATATCTCCATATCCTTCTTCATATGTCAAGTGTTGATCCCCACATCTCTCCAATAGCCTTGAATGCTCTCTTAAGTCAGTCAGTTGACCTAGGGTTGACCTAGGGTTGACCCAGATGAAACCCTAGTTGACTGTCTTCAACTGTAGCTCTTGTGCCTTCATCAATGACTTGTTTTCTTCTCCAAATGACTTTATAAGTCTCTCAAGATGTCTAGATGCTCCCCCTGCTTTCATTTCACAGCTCATAACCCTCTTGTTGATCCTCAGATACCCTCAGCTAAGAGATGGACTCAAGGCTTGATCTGCTGAGCTCTTTGTTTTCAAATTCTTTCCTGATGACTTGAATAAGATTGAATGGGGACAATAACCTCTTGATAGGCCTATAGAGATGAAAAATCATGATTGGTCCCCTGTTGAATGACTTGCTATGCTTATGCTATGCAGATGGTTAGTCTATGTACATGACTCTATATGCAAATGCTAATGATATTGAAACATAAACCAATTGAATAAGGTTGGGCAAATTTTAGGGTGCAACAGCTGCCCCTATTCAAGCGACTTGGACCCGATTGGATGAAGAGCCCGGAGCCTTCAGACATTCGCGGTACGAGACGGTTGAATACTAGTGAAACCAGAAATTTGCCAACCGCAGAAATAAACTGCGCTCCTGCTTGAGGAATAACATTCGTCAGCTGAATCTGACTGTTAGAGTAACCCACTGATCTCGCGCGACCGTGCTGGGGGTTGTCTTCATCGTCCTGAAGAGGATTTTGTCATACCAGACTGCTTGCTTGTCCACGTGAGGACTCTGTCTGGCGTCAACACGAAGAAATCTCAACTAAAACTTGTCCACGTTAGGACTCCACTTACTGTCAACCCAGGAAAATCTCGGCAACTCCGCTGGGGATAATTCACCTGCATTTCCGTAAACTGAATTGTCCACGTTAGGAATAACACTCTTCCACGTTAGGAGTAACACCAGTCCACGTTAGGAATCACATCGTCCACGTTAGGAGTAACGCTTCTATCTTTCCACGTTAGGAAGCAATCTTCTTTCCACGTAAAGAGAACTACATCCATCTGTCCACGTAAGGACTCCAATGCCATTTGACATGTCCGCGTCAGGACTCCGATTTTTCCACGTAAGGAATTCCACTTTTCTTGAATCTGTCCACGTAAGGACTAACTTCCTTCTTCCACGTTAGGAATAACTTCTTCTTTCCACGTTAGGAATCAATCTATCTCTTTCCACGTCAGGAATAATCCATTTCTTTCCACGTCAGGAATCAATCTTGATATATCCGCGTCAGGACTTAATCTTTCCACGTAAGGAATAAGCTCGTCTTTCCACGTAAGGAAACCATTTTTCTTCCACGTAAGGAATGCTCTTGATATGTCCCCGTAAGGACTCTGATCTTTCCACGTAAGGAATCATCTTAATCTGTCCACGTAAGGACTCTCTTTTTCCACGTTAGGAATACTGTCATTTCCACGTTAGGAATCACTTCTGATACGTCCGCGTAAGGACTACATCGTCCACGTTAGGACCCACTTCTTTCCACGTAAGGAAAAATAATTTCTTTGATTTGTCCGCGTAAGGACACTGACCTCGTCTTGATATGTCCACGTTAGGACTCAGGCATCCTCGACTCACTGAGGAAATAAGACTTGTCCACGTTAGGACTCACACATTTTCGACTTGCTGGGGAAATATCCGCGTTAGGACTTACACTTTGCCAACAACACGAAGAAGGATAAATTTGTCCACGTCAGGATTCTCGTATCTTGTCATCACAAAGAACTACAAACTTGTCCACGTCAGGACGCACATTTCACCATTACGAATAAAGATATCTGCCGAAAACAAAATGATCCACGTCAGGATACCAACACGAATAGCAACCAATCTCTTATCAACGTCATGACCTCCCTTTCTCCAAATTTCAAAAGACCGAATCTATCCACGTCAGGATTAACACACCTTACCAATCCGGTAAACAAACCTGTCCACGTTAGGACGCCCACTTCTGAAGAGACCCCGTCATTCTAGGAGTAAATGGTCCACGTCAGGACTTAGTTCTTCAATGATCCTCACCCATAAACTTCTTAGCACTGACGTGACAGCGACTTTGAGGCGGACTCTACTGGGGATGTCTGAAAACCAACTATCGGACACCTGCTTCGAAATTCTGATTCATACGACTCGTTGATGACAAACAAACTCTGCTTGGGAATAAGGAGATTCTTATCCTGGCCACTCTGGCTGGGGAAAATAAGATACATTTGCATAAATGACTCTGCTAGAGGCAAAGAGAGTTTTATCACGATAACTCTGTGGGGAATACCGCCGAAACTGACATTGTCATTGAATATCTCCTGCCGAGACCTTGACTGTTTGGTAATTTATTTGAGCAAGAGCTCTCTCCACCTGGACTACTAGAGTACAGAAACTGCTTCAGCAAAATAAATGCTGGAAGGATAACGTCGACTCGCCGGGGATAGCCTGATGCTACAAAATTATTCCGGCAAAATAAATGCCGGTAGGATGAAGCCGACCCTGTAGGGAAGTTGGGAACTCAAACCACACGTCTTGTTGAAGTAACCCCCTGCTGGGGAATATAACTCAAACCAAATACCTTGCGGAGGTAACCCCCTGCTGGGGAATATAACTCTGCTGGGGAATAGCAGATGCGCACAACACGATCGGACTTTCTGCTAGAATGTGAACCGATATCACCAGTATCTCTGACAAAATAAATGACAGGGACCACCATCGACTCTGCCTGGGAGAGTCTTGATCTTCGAATTCCACTGGAAGGAAAGAACACTTGCTGAAAAGAGAACTCCGCTGGGGATGGCCGGATTCTCTTGGGGAAAATTAACTGACTCCGCTGGGGAGAATGCATGACCCTGCGGGGGGATGAACCTGTCTGAATACAGCCTTACGATCTCAGAATCACTAAACTCTGCTGAGGACGAGTAACTTCTCTGGAGCACGTCCTTCGGATAAGCTACGGCTAGCTGGGGAATTCTATCCTTCTTCAGGAAGAACATGCATGACCTGCGTGAGGATCAAGTCTTTCACTATTGCAATCTTTTGATCACCTTCCTCGTACGGTTATGAAACCTGCGACAACACAAACAAGACACGACAAGCCTATGCAATCGAATCAATTCAGGTTAGTGACGCTACACTCAGTTAATTCAAAGCTTTAACAATTGTTGGCGAGGGCCAGTGATGTTATACTCATGCTAGCTTCAATAAACTTAGGCGTTTTATCATGCGCAAAAACAGTAAAGAACAGGCATCAAGTACTGAATAACACATTTTCATTGATTGGGCCCCTGAATGGGCGGAGTTTTTGTACACGGGATGTAACTCCTGAAAAGAGGAAGCTACACAAAGCAAATATACAAGTATGCAAGTATTCACAAGAAGCATAAATATTGACAAATTAAATTTTGTACACATGTCGGCAACTGGATGGAGATGAACACCACGAACTGATCCTCCCATGACTCGTCCGACTCTAATACTTTCCCGGTATCCCTACTTCTGAAGAGGTTGTATCCGATAACTGACTCCTCAAACATATTCTCCCGCATTGATGCTCATTGAATTCGAATTCGGACCGCAGTCATTTGCTTTTCTCATCCCTAACTTTTGCGTGAACCGCCCTTTACGGGTTTTCAGTTCACCGGGATACCCCTTTTTGCCGAAGCCGCCCAGTGTAGGTTTTCAACTTCGCGGGTGTACATTTTTTTAATTTTATCCCTAACTTTTGCCCGAACCTTTCATTCTGTTTTTGGTTCGCCAGGATGCCCCATTTTTGCCTGGACTCTCTTTTTTCTGTCCAGCGGGTCTATTTTAAGCAAAGTATTTTTTAACTGCGTCCGAATTCACAGGTGATGCAAAGTCTTCCCCGTCCATGGTGGACAACAATAAAGCTCCTCCTGAAAAGACCTTACTGACAACGTATGGCCCTTCGTAGTTGGGGGTCCACTTGCCCCTGTGATCTGCCTGCGGCGGGAGAATCCTTTTCAGCACAAGGTCGCCCGTCTGAAAGCTTCGCGGAAGTATCTTCTTGTCGTACGCTTTCTTCATTCGTCTTTGATACAAACGACCGTATGCCAGAGAAGCTAGCCTCTTCTCATCCATCAAACTCAGTTGGTTCAATCTGTTCGTTACCCATTCTGCCTCGTCCAGCTGAACGTCTCGCAATACCCTCAGAGAAGGGATCTCAACTTCCAATGGTAATACCGCTTCCATTCCGTATACCAACGAGAACGGAGTTGCCCCGGTTGATGTGCGTACCGTCGTACGATACCCGTGCAAAGCGAAAGGTAGCATCTCGTGCCAATCCTTATACGTCACCACCATTTTCTGGACGATCTTCTTGATATTCTTATTGGCCGCTTCGACGGCGCCATTCATCTTGGGTCGGTAAGGGGAGGAGTTGTGATGTTCGATCTTGAAATTCTGACAGAGCTCCTTCATCATTTTGTTGTTCAGATTAGAACCATTATCCGTGATTATCCGCTCGGGAATTCCGTATCGGCAAATGATATCTCTCTTGATGAATCTAGCCACCACTTGCTTCGTTACGTTTGCGTAAGACGCTGCTTCCACCCACTTGGTGAAATAATCGATTGCTACGAGGATGAACCGATGCCCGTTAGAAGCTGTCGGCTCGATCTTTCCGATCATATCGATTCCCCACATCGAGAATGGCCATGGAGATGACATCACATTTAGAGGACTCGGAGGCACGTGTATTTTGTCAGCATAAATTTGGCACTTGTGGCACTTTCTTGCAAATTTGAAACAATCAGTTTCCATCGTCAGCCAAAAGTAACCTGCCCGCAGCAGTTTTCTTGTCATAGCGTGCCCACCAGCATGCGTACCAAAGGCACCTTCGTGAATTTCCTCCATGAGAAGCTTTGCCTCTTTCTCGTCTACACAACGCAACAACACCAAGTCGTGGTTTCTTCTGTACAAGACGCCATCCGGGTTCAAATAGAAATTACCCGCTAATCTCCTGAGAGTCTTCTGATCTTGACTGGATGCCCCAGCCGGATACTCTTTATTCTTCAGGAAGTTAAGGATATCAAAATACCACGGTTTGCCATCAGACGCTTCATCAATAGCAAATACATAAGCTGGCCTGTCCAACCGAGAGATAGTGATTTGGGGAGCTTCGTTCCAGAAATTGACCTTGTACATGGAAGACAAGGTGGCAAGGGCGTCAGCCATTTGATTTTCTGCCCGTGGCACGTGATGCAATTCAACTTTGTCGAAGAAAGGCAACAATCTCCTTGCATAATTCATATAATGTATCAAATTGGGCTGCCGTGTCTCCCATTCCCCTTTGATCTGATTCACTACCAGAGCTGAGTCTCCGTATACGTCTAGATGTTTGATTCGCAAATCAATGGCTTCTTCAAGCCCCATTATACAAGCTTCGTATTCGGCCTCATTGTTGGTAACGGCAAAGGTCAATCGGGCAGTAAACGGGATGTGCGACCCGTGTGGCGTAGTGATAATTGCCCCTATCCCGCTACCGTAAGCATTCACAGCTCCATCAAATATCATCTGCCATTTGGACCCCGGCTCTGGTCCTTCGTCTGGTAACGGCTCTTCGCAATCCTTCATCTTGAGATACATGATATCCTCGTCAGGAAAGTCAAATCTCATCGATTGATACTCTTCAATAGGCTGCTCCGCCAGATATTCAGACAACACACTCCCCTTTATCGCCTTTTGCGAGACATATTGAATATCATATTCAGCCAAGATCATCTGCCACCTGGCAATTCTACCTGACAACGCCTGCTTTTCGAATATATATTTGATCGGATCCATCTTCGAGATGAGCATGGTTGTATGATTCAGCATGTACTGCCTCAAACGCTTGGCGGCCCAGGCTAGCGCGCAACAAGTTTTCTCCAGCATTGAGTATCGAGATTCACAGTCCGTAAATTTCTTACTCAGATAATAGATTGCGTGCTCTTTTCTCCCCGTCTCGTCGTGTTGACCGAGAACGCAACCCATACTCCCCTCAAGAACCGTCAAATACATTATCAAGGGTCTCCCTGCCACCGGGGGTATCAAAATAGGAGGCTCCTGCAAGTACTTCTTTATTTTGTCGAACGCCTTTTGACAATTTTCGCTCCATGTCACAGCTTGATCTTTCTTTAGCAACTTGAATAATGGTTCACACGTGGCCGTTAGGTGAGATATGAACCGGGCAATGTAGTTCAATCTCCCCAAAAACCCGCGCACCTCTTTTTCTGTTTTAGGCGTCGGCATTTCTTGAATCGCTTTTATTT